>JAQJVL010000390.1:0-122500 GCA_035578905.1 Stictocephala bisonia | reverse complement strand
CTCAAAATCATATCTTCTCAACAGTACCAGGGACACTAGTTTCCATTTACCGCAAATGATGAGAGCAAGTACTGTAGAACTAAACTAGCTGTAGATCTTGGTTTATGTGTTTAACCGATTCTGAAGTGAACATAAAGTCAGCGACACGGTTGACTGAAAAATAAAACCAGCTGGTAACACTGACGTCTAGAACGCGGCCATCAAGTAGTGTGTGTTGGTACTTGTCCAACCCTATCGTACAGTCGGACACATTAGTACGGCTAGTACATCACATCAACTGAACCCAGTTGGTAGCACTGACGTCTGACATAATCATCCATGAAGTAGAGTGTGTTGTGGCTCGTCCATCTGTTTGGAACAGTCTGAAGTCCCTTTATACGGCTAGTATGTCACATATTTAAAATAAAACCAGTTGGTAGCACTGACGTCTGACGGAGGCAGCCATCAAGTAGCATGTGTTGTCACTCGCCCAACCTATGCTACTTGTATACCAAAGTACAGTCTGACACTTTAGTACGGCTAGTCCATCACATCAAATGAAACTAGTTGGTAGCACTGTCGTCTGACATAAGCATCCATCGAGTAGTACCTGTTGTCGCTCGTCTAACCCTATCGTACAATCTGACTCTTTAGTACGGCTCACATAAAATTAAACCACTTGGTAGCACTGACGTCTGAGTGTGTTGTGCTTGTTCAACCCTTTTGTACAGTCTGACGTGCTTTAATAAGGCTAGTCTGTCACATAAAACAAAACCAGTTGGTAGCACTGACGTCTGACAGAAGTGGACGTAAGTAGCGTGTGTTGGCGCATATCCATCTCTTTGGTACAGTCTGACGCGCTGTAATATGACTAGTCATTTCAAAGTATTGTGGACTGCAAATAAAACTGACGTAGACTTGCGTGTCGTAATAGTTGTTTGTGGAACATCGACCTTTGACGGATCCTACCACTTGACATCAAGTATAAAGTTAGATAGGATTAGGGGTAAAGGGATGGAGGAGTAGGAAATTAGGGAAGAGTAAATAAAGGTTAGTTCATTTTATAAATGTAAATGAAAATATAAAGAAAGAAAGAGTTTGACACTCGTGAAAAATATTCGTTATAACATTACATTTTTATAAGGCATGTCTAGTGAAATAGCCAATAATAGAAAATTATCTTCTACTTTGTAACATAAACATTACCAATCAATCTCTCATTTATTTGTATGCTAGATTTTTATGTTTTATTAATAATTTACTCTGTAACGTAGAAATGTAACTATTTGGAGGATAAGCTTTGTAAAGCTTATAGGCGACGGGCTTGTTCCAGTACTCTTAATACCATCATGGCGTCCGCTCAATGGTTACTATTAACGTGGACACTACTGGGAATTCTGGGTTGTCCATATTAGGTGACTGAAGATCCATATTGGGTCCGAATGCTGTTGAAGAGAACCGAGTACCAGAGTTCTTAGTTAGCCACATTTTAATCACCAATACTACGTGGTTTGGATCCCACACTAAACTGAAAGTCCCTTGGTTGTCCTTGCTAATGGTCTATTAAAAATACTCTTCCTTATTGTCTTGTCGTTAGTTAAGCTATCCTAGTCGGTAAGTTAGTAACTATGACTAAAGTAACTGAATGTCAAGTAATGAAGGCTTGACACTAAATATGGACTACAAATTTTTATATGCTTCATAAATAGTTTGAGAAAGTGAAAATGGGCCCTAAACAGACATTCGTGAATTGTTAAATGTTAAGAATGTATCATTTATTTAGTATTGTGCTATGTTAAAACTACATAAGGAGGTTTTTTTAATGGAAATACACACTGTAGAAATACTGCAAAATATGTCAATAGTTGAAATCGGTTGAAAATTGTATAGAGTTTCTTATCCAATCCATCTATCAAATGGATATATACGAGTATTATTTGTGATTAACGGATTTCTTTCTGGACCGAGACTGCGTTTTTATGAAGAGTGTACTACTGGAAATCAAATTGTATACGTTTTGCACGTATTTGATAAATTCCCCGAGTGTTTAAATGTATTTGATATAAAATAAATAGCCCGAGTGTAGTGTGCATTCAATGTACGAGTGTTACATTACCTTTATGTACGGTACCACCTTTGATGACGTCACTCTCATGCTCTCTTGGTGGCTGACCTATATCTGCTAATGTCGATAAGTACTCTGTAAATCAGCTTATTACAATAACTACGTAAATTGATCTAGTATTATAATTATAAACTACATTTGTGAGCAAGTTTTCGAATTAATTGATTTAGCAATTAATTTCTGACGTTGCCATTTAGTTTTATAAATGTAATTAGTAGTTTTACAAAATTTTTGTTTTATTTTGAAATACCATAATAATTATGACATTAATATTTGATATTTTATTTCTTACTTCCTCCCGTATGCGTTAGCATAGAGAAAGTATTGTGATCGTCCAAAACATTTTTTTTTTCAAGTTGGTCTAAAAACTCATTTTAGGGTCCCCCGAACCCAAAAAGTGTTTTTTTTTCTAAAAAACGTATGGTGTCTGTACAGTTCGCACAGTTGTATACGCAATAATGTATACAACTAATATTTCCGGACCATTTTTCAAATTTTTAAAATTTTAGTTTTTTATATTTTTATGGGAAAAAAAAATAGAATTTTCTCAAAACGGCTCTAGCGATTTTGATTACGTTTTCAGGAAAGATGTGATTTACAATTTAAAATATTTTAGTAAAAACTGATGTCTCTAACTTGACTAGTTTTTTATTTATGACAAAAAAACATGTTTGGGAATCAAACTGGTAATTTTTAAAGTTTTAATATTTTAGTGTTTAAGATTAGGGAAATTTTGTGCCAATTCTTTGGAACCTTTTATTGCTATACTTAATTTGCAATTAATGCAACCACTTCTATTATAATTTAAATTATAATAGAAAAAACAAACATACAACAGTGTATTTTAATAAGTATGTTTATGTAAATATATCAATAATCTTTTTCATGTTTGAAAGGAAATTTATTTTTGAATAAGGAACAATAAACATTTTTATTTGGACCTAATCTGTCCATAATTTAGATTTACGTTTTGACCTCCATCATTCTCGAATTATGAATGTATGGTAAAGAGGGGAAAGGTATTGAGAAGAGAGGGGAGGGACGTGTTGATAAGTGATTATGAGGGAAGCATTACCTAGTTTTGTTACTCAAATCGATGATGTAGCAAGAGTTAGGAGTCACATGGATATTCTATCCTTGCACTTGACACTTCATACACCTTTATATACCTATGGAGAGGAGGATGGTCAGAGATGTGGTGAACTAGAGTGAGCGAACACTTCGGCGAACCATAACCGGCAGATGGACAAACAACGTACGTACGTAGGGATGGTACAACGATATATCGATGGATAGGTTTCGATGTATCGATATATTACTATCGATATTTTCTTTCGATAATATCGGACATATCGATATTTTTGTCCGACTTATCATATCACTATATAATTATGTTGTCCTTTTTCCTCAAAATAATCGATTCGAAAAAAACACATTTAAATTGCCTCTTATGCGTACTAAACATGCATCGAAACAATAAAATAACTTTATTTAGTGTTTTTACGAGATTTTAACGCAATTAAATTTAGTTTATTGTAGACCAGTGGGTGAAACTACTAAATGCATTTCTGTGTGAGTTGACAAAGCAAACTCTAAGATGCCTAATTTGAATGCCTTAGTGAATAAATGTGTTTAATTTTTAGCATTTATAAGAAGCCAAAAGCATTTTTAAATGTGAGAAACAAAAATAATAATGCTATTTATTACATTATTATTTTATAATTAACGTAACATTAAAGGTATAGTTTATTCTTATTTTGAATTTTTCTCATTCAATGTCACGGACCACAACTTGTTTCGTGTAGATAAATATATTTGATTTTTGCATTCAGTAGGCTATTATAAATAGTGTCAGCAAAACATGAGTGTATTTTGGTCATGACATAATAATTAGTGCATACTTTTAAACAGATAAGCATATATGTTACCCAATATATTGATATTTGTCTTTTTATACTATCATTAGACCGATATTTGGTTTACGATATATCGATAAGTCGATATATAGATATGTTTAAAATATTTGCCATCCCTATACGTAGTGACTGTTTTCTCTATGCGCATGCGTTTGGGGTTGGAAGTTAAGGATTTAAAAAATACAGTAATTCCACGAAGTTTGCCTCTGGGAACTTGTACTGGCCATTTTAATTTAAATTATTGTGTGAGTATATTATATGTGTTATTGTTGAGATTAGAGGTTTTACATTAAATTCATATAATTTAATTTAAGTGACATGACACTTTTTTTTGTTAGCGAAATATAAATAACTTTATGATTACTACGCAACAATGACAACCATCAAAATTTCACCATAAAAAAGTTGTTAGTTTGGAATGAGTTAGAAAATTTTAATTGGATCTGAAATGAACATAAAATAACACTTGGTCAATAAAATATTTCATCAAAACGTATCAAAGATGTCCGAGTGAGAGTGAAACCTGCAATGGTCGCCGCTCTGTTTTGACACAGTTTCACCCGTTAATGACTTATTCAGTCGATCCAAAGCGCTGTCCATCTCCCCATATTGGCTTCGTCCTGCAAATTTGTTTTCTGTAAATAATTCATAACGTAAAACCGACTGCTAAGCTTCATCGGTTCAGTTCGCTACTTCCTCTCGCATTTATTTGCTCATGTCAATTTCTGTGATTAAATTTCATTCAAACCATCATATCTTCCTGGCTGTCGATACACATATGTTTACTTTTAAGGCTGCTTATATTTTAGCCGTATACAAAATATCTCAATATGTTTCATTACAATGAATATAATTGAAAGAAATTATGGTAAAACGATTTTTCGTCGTTTTTTACGTGGTTAATATTGATTCAAATTAGGCCTATATGAATGTTAGAGAAAAAATGCAACGTACTTGAATCGTGTACCTGAAATTGTATATAGGGGTGTTAAAAGCTCCCTCTCTATTGTTTTTGTACGAATAGAGATGAGGTGATTTGATTGAGGAATGTTAAAATGGATAAATGAGAAGTTTTGTGTAAGTAAAATAAATATTAACCCCCCTCCAAAATCAGGGTGGTTTTGGGGCAAGTAAAAAAACATTAAATAAGGACCCCTAAGTGACACTTAATTTATAAATTATTATAAAAAGAAGAAGACTGGCATACTAGAGGTATCTAATACTAGTACATACATTTTGGTGGCTAATTAAAGTTGGAATTGTTTCTTAAAGTCCCTAAATTAAGCTTAATTTACGTTATTTAAGGCTTATAAAACATTTCCTCAACAGTTATTTTGAGAACTTATGACGCCTCAATTATAAACAAGAGACCTCTAGTTTGTGCCATTCTTCTCCCTTTTTTAATAACTTTAAAATGAGGTGTCACTTGTTAAGGGTTGCTTTAAAAACTTTGATCCCCAAACTACTCCATTTTTGGAGGGGGATGGATGAAAATATTCATGCACAAAAATCTCCCCATTCGGTCACATAAACATCCCTGTAGTATATCACGTTATCTATAACCATAAAAAGGTTAATGGGGTAAGGGGAACTTTAAGACAGAAACAATATAGCTGCAACTCTCGATGAATTTTAGTTCTAATATCCTGAACATTAATTTTAAATAATGACAAGATTCAGTCATGTATATAATCCATTTTCTTAAGCCAGATAAAACCATAGATTCTACGCTTCCTCCTCCCTCTCCACGGACGGGGTAAAAAGGACACCCAAGTGATCCTTCCCACGTTATTCTGAAGCTGACAAAGTGGCCGGGAAATTCTGTCTGGATGCCTGTTTACTTAAATAACAGCTAACCGAAGTGGAACGCAAACAAGTCTGCTTTGTCTGTTGCTAACCCCTCCCATTGTAGAAGAGTGGGGGCGACCCCCTTCCTCTTAACATGCTTCATCAATACCCCGATACCGTTTTACTTACACTGTACAAAGTACTCGGAGTGTTTTCCTTTTAGTGCTTCGCTCTCGCGCCTCTGTAGTTTAGTGAATGGCTTTTGAAAAGCAATTTCGAGGAAGGAAGTAAATAAACCACTTTTTAGTGGATGCTAAAAATGTATAAATTTTTATTAATTACTCTGCTTTATGTGTGTCAACATTCATTCTATACTGTATTATACTAACAGCTCTTCTTGTTATATTTTAAATGTTATATTTAAGAGTTTATGAGAATTTCAATCCATAGTTTAAAAAAATAAATGTTGATTCGATGGATTTATTAATGACTAAATAACAATCACCAACTAGCCACTGTTATACAGTGCAAATAGTACATATATTCCACTAAGAACTGTTAGTTCAATGAAGGTTAGATTCTTCACTATGAAAACAAATATTTTTTTTCACTGTTTGACAAATTTATGTTGCATTTGTCTTATACATATTTAATCAAAAAATTGCTCTTCGAAAACGAAAAAAAATATTAAGGTAAATCTTAATACAAAATAATTTAACCAACACAAAAAAATTATTAAAAGCATATTGAACATACAAAAGTTATAAATATAGGAAGAGGATACATCTCAAGCTAGGTAGAAAAGTACAAGATGTTAACCTGGAAGGAGACAGGAACAGGACCTGACATACTCTGGACATATTGAGGTTGAGTGGTTAAAGGATGTGTCCCTTTACCTCAGTCCTATGTCTGTCTCCTGCGATAGACAAAAAACAAATCCCTGCAAAACATCTAGCATTTGAATTACTTCATCAGACTTGCTAAATGTGTAAGAAAAGATAAAAACAATTATTATAACAACAATAATTCTCAATATTTATCTTATGAACAAAATGTTTTTTCTAATTTTAAAGAAGTAATACCATGTTTAGTTATAAGTTTATTTTCATTAAAGTCATAATAAAATCATGTATTATTGAATGAAGGAGATGTACTTAGGCATACTTAGGCGTTTGTTAGTATGATAGGTAAGTGTACTGTCAGAGACAAAGTGAGATGATTTAAGACATGTTTATTTAAAATAAATGTGTAATTTGTCTTCTTTAAGGAGATATTTTAACGGGGTTTTATATTTGTTTACCCAGTCTATAAAATGTCACGGAAAAAGAGATAACAACTCTGACAGTCACAGTATTGTGATTAAATGTTCATTACCATTTAAAAGGCATATTATGATGGGTAAGCCCCCAATAGTGGAGGGCTGTACAATGGTCAGAAGACAATAAAGGTATTCAAACCTTGCATCGCCCCACACGTACAAAAAATCAATGGAGAACATTTAAAATAGTTATATTACTATTATATAAAAATCTAATGGTGTCAGTACGTCTGTCTGTGTGTGTTACTTAATCATGCAAAAGCTACTGGATCCATTGAGCTGAAATGTTTCATGGACATACTTAGGTTCTCTGGTTAACACATAGGCATATCTTTATTTTGAAATTCCATCAGGAAACCACCCCAGGGGTTCTAAGAAGTATCAATGAAGCCTGTATAGCAATACTAATTTGACAATTAGTTATTTATAATAGTTTCATTAACCAGCTGTTGGAATAAATAAACAACTTACGTAGCTCTGAAGTAAAAATACTGGACCAAATCTAACCACAACCACAGTAACTAGAAAAGATGGCAGGTATCACGACGAGGCTGCGAAGGAGACTGTGACGTAACATGGGTGAAATCATCTGTTTTGATTTTTCGATAAAATAATGGTAACTAAATCTACCAATAGTATGGAAGCATTCAGCTCAATAATAGGCACATTATTTACCACCTATCAACTGGAATTGTAAACTACGGGAATTAGTACAGTATTTTTGTGTTTGTTGTTGCCAAGAAGCTAAGATGCTGGTAGGTACACGTGTTGTATTACTGAATGCAATAAGCACAATATAGATCAACGCAAACCACGTACGAAGGACGAGTACTGTGCTTGTACATAGTGTTACATAACGTACGAAGGACGAGTACTGTGCTTGTACATAGTGTTACATGATATTTAAGTAGTTGACAGTTTAAATGTCGCGTGAATTAATCGTTAAATGTGGAATTAAGCCGTACCAGTATTCAGAAATAACTAACCAAGAGGGAAGCTTTATTGCAGAAGTCTCTATAAGCAAGACTGAGACAATAGTAATAACAGCCAGAAATAATCGACCGAGTAACATTCTTGAAAAAGTTTACATAAAGTTTAGAGTAGTGGTAAATCCATCGACATAAATGTGTTGTTGATTGTGAGACTAAGCCGAAGTAATAACAGCCAGAAATAATCGACCGAGTAACATTCTTGAAAAAGCTTACATAAAGTTTAGAGTAGTGGTAAATACATCGACATAAATTTGTTGTTGATTGTGGGACTAAGCCGAAGTAATAACAGCCAGAAATAGTCAACTCAGTAACTTTCTCGAGAAGGTTTACATACAGTCTAGTGTCAAATTCATCGACACAAAAGTGTTGTTGACTGTGGGACTAAGCCGAAGTAATAACAGCCATAAATAATCGACTCAGTAACTTTCTCGAGAAGGTTTACATACAGTCTAGAGTAGTGTCAAATCCATCGACATAAATGTGTTGTTGACTGTGGGACTAAGCCGAAGTAATAACAGCCATAAATAATCGACTCAGTAACTTTCTCGAGAAGGTTTACATACAGTCTAGAGTAGTGTCAAATCCATCGACATAAATGTGTTGTTGACTGTGGGACTAAGCCGAAGTAATAACAGCCAGAGATAGTCGACTCAGTAACTTTCTCGAGAAGGTTTACATACAGTCTAGAGTAGTGTCAAATCCATCGACATAAATGTGTTGTTGATTGTGGGACTAAGCCGAATTAATAACAGCCAGAAATAGCCGACTCAGTAACTTTCTCGAGAAGGTTTACATACAGTATAGAGTAGTGTCAAATCCATCGACATAAATGTGTTGTTGATTGTGGGACTAAGCCGAATTAATAACAGCCAGAAATAGTCGACTCGGTAACTTTCTCGAGAAGGTTTACATACAGTATAGAGTAGTGTCAAATCCATCGACATAAATGTGTTGTTGATTGTGGGTGTAAGCCGAAGTAATAACAGCCAGAGATAGTCGACTCAGTAACTTTCTCGAGAAGGTTTACATACAGTCTAGAGTAGTGTCAAATCCATCGACATAAATGTGTTGTTGTTTGTGGGAGTAAGTCGAAGTAATAACAGCCAGTAACTTTCTCGAGAAGGTTTACATACAGTCTAGAGTAGTGTCAAATCCATCGATATAAATGTGTTGTTGATTGTGGGAGTAAGCCGAAGTAATAACAGCCAGAGATAGTCGACTCAGTAACTTTCTCGAGAAGGTTTACATACAGTCTAGAGTAGTGTCAAATCCATCGATATAAATGTGTTGTTGATTGTGGGAGTAAGCCGAAGTAATAACAGCCAGAGATAGTCGACTCAGTAACTTTCTCGAGAAGGTTTACATACAGTCTAGAGTAGTGTCAAATCCATCGACATAAATATGTTGTTGATTGTGGGAGTAAGCCGAAGTAATAACAGCCAGAAATAATCGACAGAGTAACTCTCTTGCTAAAGTTTACATAAAGTTTGAGTAGTGGCAAATTCCACGAGATCAATGTGTTAACAGTTCATTGTGGGACTAAGCCGGAGTAATCACACGCCAACAGTTGACACAGGCGTTTCACAAGGTGGGGGTTGTTATCTTTTTACTGAGCCCGAGTTATTTCTCCAAACACGGTAACAAGAGTATATTGGCGCCCCAGTCGGCCTGCGGCTGTCGTCCCAACTTTAGTGACAGACATATCATCTCACACGTCTTTAATTGTTGTGACATTCCATGTACGACTTGGTTAGACTCTTATTTTTGCAATTGCACGGTTACACCATCTTTTGAGTAATTGAATTGCATGTATTTAGTTCCAATAAAGTACATTATTATAACGATTTTACATTTTTTAAATTCTATAAGTATTAATGAGTCTATTGAGGACGAAGTTAAACTAATAAATGTTATTTTAGGAAACTAGGTATCTATGCATTTAAATGGTCAACCAACCTGACCTCATTGTCTATCTTCACGTACTAGCCCTTCCTGCACCCTTAACGTTAGTATAACTTGTGCTCGATTCCGGTTACCACATTAATCTATGGCCTTGAATGATCAAAAGACTGAAATATGTCACAATTTAATGGGACATTTATGACATTTTACAACATTTTACATTCATATACAGGTTGTCCCATAAGTAACCAGCCAAACTTCTGGAGGTCATTCATTGGGTTAAAACAAACAAAACATTTCATGTGTACAAATAGTCTATTTCTCTCCATTATCTGGCTATCTGTCTGTATGTGTTTTTTACTTAAAACTTAATATCTCTTAAAGTTATTTAAGATAAAACCATGAAAATTGGTATGAATGTTGATCTTTATAGTGTCCATGCACTATTTAAATGTCATTTTTAACAATAATCCTTAAAAAATGGCGGTCATTTTAAATTTTTGAAGACAAATATAACTTTAACCTTAAATTTTACTAAAAACCTCTAAGTTACAAAAAAGTTTAAGAATTTATTTCTACAAATAGTTGTATAAAATGTTTTAAGATTGAACAACTATTAACTGAGAAATTACAATTTTTATCAAATAAAAATATGCTTGATATTAATAAAATTGGAAACTAGTAAAGTGACATTTTTTTTTATTTATTCTTAAACTTTTTTGTAACATAGAGGTTTTTAGTAAAATTTAAGGTAACATTTATATTTGTCTTCAACAATTTAAAATGACCACCATTTTTTAAGGATTATTGTTAAAAATGACATTTAAATAGTGCGTGGAGACTATAAAGATCAACATTCATACAAATTTTCATGGTTTTATCTTAAATAACTTTAGTGATATTATGTTTTCAGTAAAAAAACACATAGAGATAGGCGGATAATGGAGCGAGATAGACGATTTATACATATGCAATTTGTTGTTTGTTTTAACCCAAGGAATGACCTCCAGAAGATTGGCAAGTTACTTACGGGACACCCTGTATATACAACCAATGACAGAGATTAACACCGGAAAATTAAGGTAGTAGAAAGTTACTCTTTCTGTATTGTGTATTTATAGTAAAATGTATGTTAAAACAACTTAGTACGAAGTTTCAATTTCGTATATATGTAATGATTCCTTCCTTTACTATTGGGGGGGGGGGGGTGTAAAAGCAGGGTTTCGTTTAACCGTTGTTGAAGACAAATCCGTACTCTGACAGTCAACATTAATTACATGTTTTTATTTTTCAACCGGTTTCAATATTATGTTTAAATACATTTTAGGATGTATTACACAAATAATATCCTGCACTCCGTTAAGCAATTTTAAAATTTTTCATAAGACATTGTATTATGAAGCAGGTACACATACTCTGAAATAGTTCCCACTATTAAAATATTATAAAACCTTCATAGATACATAACCTGGTATATGGTTACGTTGATCTACAAAAAAATCACTTTTTATTTTAATATAAGTATGTCTCATTATTATTAAACCAATTAATTTCTTGTTTAAGTTATTTGTTAAGTTATTAGTTTAATATTTATATTTTAAAAGAAACATACAATAAATAAAAATGAGGTAGAATGATCTGTTGTTTAAGTGTTATTTGTTAGCGTTGTATTGTTCATGTTGGTAAATTAGTTGGACATTTCCAACAAGTGTTTTTAAAACTAACTCTACGTTTCGACAAATATTAATATCCCATCGTCTTCATGTGCTACTTACTACCATATTTTACATACGAAACGATAGACTTCTCAGAAAATCATGTCCTCTTCTCGATTGAGAGTGCGTATAATAGTTTATTAGTAGGATTGATTTCCCAAAAGTTTATAACAATATATAACCATTTTTTTATTTTTAAGTGTTTTATATATATATTGATATGGATTACTTAAGTTGTATATAAAAAATGTTATATGTAAGATGATCTGAAGATGACAGGAGTTTCATACTTGTCAAAACGTTGTGTGAGTTTAAAGAACTCGAAGCGTTGGAAATCTCCCACATTTTTCCCAATATTAGGCAATCTGGTTGTTTGTATTAATGTTTGTCGAAACAGCTCATGAACTGAAAATTTAAAATCAAATATAGATTTTCTTCATGATAAGACAATATTTATAAGGCTTTGGATGGGGAACGCCACCCATATATCAGCACTAATGCATCCTTTCAAAGGCAGAAGATAACGCACTACTTCCGATTTTCTCTTGGATTAATAGCTAGCGACCAAAATAGGGGAATACACAAACATGTTTTTACGTACGGTACGGGGCACATCAACACCATCGGCCGACGATTTATCGAGGGCATTCTTCCCGTGAACAAAACACCCACTTAGGGGCCCACCGGAGTTCCAAGTCTGTGCTGAGTGGTGAATACATTCCTATTAGTGTTTCACGCTTTTTTATTTACAAACTGTTTGAATTTTGTACAACTTTTTGTTTAGTTTTATTAAAAGTATTTCTGACTAGGCGAAAGGTCTGAGATATGATACGCCGACACAATTTTGTGCGTATTTTAGGGCGAATATGAATGATTACATGAGTGTAGGATGCGTGAGGATGACCTGTGTAGTCCTCACGTTACCGACTGAGTTCGACTCATAAAGGGCCATTTAGTAATAGCCCAATAGCCAGGGGAACAAGGGAACTTGACGCTTTAAGTGGAATCCGAACCACGTAGTATTAGTCTGATTTTCATCTAACTGACAAGCCTCAGTTAACTTACCTACACAACATCCTGACATCGACTACCACCCAACATAGGTAAGTCAAAAACCCATAAGGTACGTTTTTTTATCCAAAATTTAAAGTTTCTATGTAAGTTTTGTCACATTCAGTAACAGAAAAACTAATTAATTTTCAATCACAGAAATATTATTACCATATAAGATGTTTTTGTATAATTACAAATATATTAACATATTTAAATGTAGACTACATGTGCCAAGTGGTATAATTCGACTTGTTGGAAATGTAAAATCACTACTTTTCTCCCTCCACTGGTTTACTGGGTAAATGACAATCATTAAGTAGGCGTAATATTGGTGTTACTAGGACTAAGAAAATCACATATCGCCAGCAGTCAGTGTCCGGAAATTGTGAAAAATAGCGAACTGAGTGTCAGGCTTGTAAATCAGTTGAAAATTAAACCAATACTACGAGGTTCGGATTCCTCGTAAATATGTATGTCACTTAATTGCCCTGGCTATTGAGCCTGCATAATTCACAACTCCAAGTAGTTGCGTTACGCTGTGACGTTAAAATGTCTGAATGATCAGAACATTTTTTGTTGTTTTTTCTTTAAAAGCAATTATATCACATGGTTTTTGGAACGCTATAATAGTTGTACTCCCTTTACTGTTTAGGTTTACACTCAGTACTAACTATAGGGAAGATGGTGACAATGAAGGCAGTTTCGTGGATTGGTTGACGATTGTTTTGTTTAAGGACTTATTAGTAAAATAACTTAAAGAAATAGAAATCAGATGTTTTTTCAGAAACTGTACAGCTACTTAAATTGTTTGTTGTGTTTTTTATAAATTATTTATAAATAAAGTTTACAATTGGTTAAAGAAAAACGTGATTATTGAATTTAATTTGTAATTATATTTTGGTATTGTAATAAACATTTGAACGTACTAATTGAAGTATTGTTAATAATTTATCACCATATATAATAAACTCTTGGTGATAAAAACATTAAACTATACCTACTGGTAAAAAATTAAAACTCAAATCAACGATTTTCTTTATGAAAGATAATATTACTCTTTCAGTATCAAAGCTACTATTTTCAAGCACTCAAAGCTTGCAATCTGTTTATTCGAACCTCCATATTTAGTAAAAATGGTTTTAATTATATGTTAATTTAATATATTATTAAAATGTACTAGATATTTAACTGGTTTACTGGTTAAAAGTTATGTCAATTCTTTTTTATTTTATTAATGTGAGTAAAGAAATACGTTCGAATTCTAAGGCCATAAAATACTTATTCAATATATTTTATAAATATATTGAATAAGTTCCATTAATCAGATTTTCTCGTAAAACACAAATCCGAAACAAATACATATTTAATAAGTTTCTCAAGAGATTTTCTTAAAAAAATATGTAAAGATAAAAGGTCGAGAGTGAAGTACTCAAGTCGGAGAGTAACCGAGTGAGAGAAATATCGTTCCGATAAGTTTAACCGGATAAGAGTCGATGACAATTTGTAATGTGGACCTTTTATCCAGGTTTGCGTTCAAGTTTATAATTGGTTCTCCATAGGGCAATCCAACACCTCATTAGTCTAACTGAAATTTCACGATAAAATTAACTTTCCGACAATCAACGTCGACTGTTCTCGCACCGCCTCATCGCAGGTCGGAAACACCTGCAAGTTTGAGCCGAGCAATCAACGTCCGTCACCCGCGAGGTATCGTGTCGACGGTGTGGCGTGTGCACGTTATCGAACTCTTGGAGGTACCTTACACTAAATAACAAAGGATTAATAGCTTTTCTTCGTCAAGGAAAGACTGTAAAAAATACTAGACCGATGTCAATTCTGCTACCGATCAACTCGGATGCACATCGCAGAGAAGAAAGAAACAGAGGTTACATTCAATAGTGCGCTAAATATGTGTCGAGTAGTTATATCTCCAGTTTGCCATTCGTATGGCGGGCCCAGCACCTTGTCAGTCTCTCCCTTACCCCCCCCCCCAAATCTTTAAGGTTAGTCTGCATATTTATTATTACTACAAATATATATAGAGAAGTACATTTGTTATCTTTTTATAATTGCCTCTGAGGCGTTCGCCGCGGCCATAAGAAAGTGACCTCTGTTTCCTTTTTCTCTATGTACACATCCAGTTATAGAACATACAATGAAACTGATTCACTTTTAAAACCACCATAATCTTTAAAAAACCCTGGTATTTTATAGAACGTTTCAGGATACAATTTAAATGTAACTGTAGTGTTTAAAATTCATTACCGTTTAAAAGACGTTACTATTTTTTAAAAATATTTAAGTTCTAAATACCAAAATAAACCAATGAATGAAAGGTAATGAATATCAGCGTTTAGGCAATGTCGATAAAATTCGACATCAGTGGTGCAGTGCTGTAACCCAGCTACTTGGGGACAAGTGTAGTGGAGATTGTAGGCGATATGTTCTACGCTCGGACCTCTAAAACCAACATGGCGTCCGCTCAATTATTCTATCGGCATGGACACTACCAGGGAAGTCTGGGATATCCATGCTGGGTTGTAATCAGGATCCGGATGTTGTTTAGGGGAGAGAACTAAGAATCAGGTTGTCAATTAGCTGACAATAAGACCAATATTACGTGGTTTGGATTCCACGTGAAGCTGTAGGTACCTTAGTTGCCCTGGCTATTTGTCTGATTATAAGTCAAACTCGGTTAGTGATCAGATTACACTGGTCATCCATACCTATCCTACACTGGTACATAATCTTTCATATTGGCCTTAAAACACACACAAAGATGTCTCAAATTTTTATTCAATATAATCTAAATACTATTAAAGTTAAAACTTATTAAACATTACAACATTAGAAATTGTGCAATTGTTGATTGCAGCCATAGAAATTACAATTAATTATTGAATCTTCAAATAAACACTGCTTTCAATTATTAATATGGCTCTTATTCCAAAACAAAACGTTTAACAAAAAACATTATTTATTTTACTAACTGATGCTTTGCTTAACATCAGCTGTTTTACTAATATGATTGATCTATTTATAATCAGAGCAACTGGTTTGTAAGGAAAGCAAGCGTCTGAACCAGTTAGAAGCCGATTAAAAATGAAATGATCCTTCCAAACGGACATGGGGAAGCAGCCGGCCGATCGTCCTGAATAAAATATGCCCTTGTGTGCAGCTTGTCTCGCATTTATTATATATGACTTCCCTTTGTCTCTTCCCTTCAATACATGTTACTAAGCCTGCTCCTAAAAATATATAGTTCATTATATCTCATCAGGAAATGATGTCTTTAAAACACCACATTATTCAGCATTAATGCACCGATTTAAGAGATATGAACGAATAAGAGTGGCGAATGAGTGTAGATGAACGAGTGCAGTCATTGTTACTCACTAAGTCGACTGTTCCTTAGAAAGCACTATTTATCATTATCCAATAGCCAGGGCAACTAAGGGACATACAGCTTTAGATGGAATCCGAAACACGTAGTATTTCTCTTATTTTCAGCTGTGACAAGTCAAATACTCAGTTCCCTTCCCTAAACAACACACAATACCGCCCAACACGGAGAACCGTAGTATCCATATCGATGGCAACCATTAAGCGGAAATGTGTCAGTATTAAAAGGACTGAACATGTAACGTATCGTCTACAATCCACACATCCCTTTGTCCCCAAGTAGCTGGGCTACAGCAATGTGCCACTAGAAACGACATATTTGTGTATTACAATATAACATCTTTATTGCATTAAATAATATTTTACAATAAAGTAAAAGTGGAAAACTCAAGTGTTGTACATTGTCACATTTTCTGAATTCACGTCTACGGGAATGGTGCAGTTGTAAAACCATTTTGGTCACATTGGGAATCAAACCCGGGAATAACTTTGTAAAAAGCCAGCAGAACTACCCCTACTGCCACCCCAACTTCTACCCCTACATCCCCTACTACTATTAGCGTCTTAATGAATATTTTCATAGACACTGTCACTAGTAACGAAAGACGTTTTAACATGTTTTTTATTATTAAGTTCCAGTCAGGCACTACTACAAGTTCGAGGGCTCTAGCATTTGTATGAAGCTTTGAACACCTATTGAAAGCACATAAAAATGTTTAAATTTCATGTGGAATTGACCCACTTTATACATGTAAGACTCTATGACTCAAATTCTATCCACAAACAACTCGGAAGGAGAATGGATACGTAGCCCCTTCCACCTATCGTGGGAACTAATGTATAGATAACACACGAGGAGATATATAAAAAAACATTTATTTTGCTCAATAATGTATTTTCCCAGCTGTCTATCGAATCAAATAATCGATTTTATATACACACTAAAGGGTCGATTAAAATCGATTTTATATACACACCCTGAACGCTTCGCTTGTCTACCCGGACTCTCACTGCGCTCGACAAACCTCTGTCTTCGGCCTCGGCATGTGACTTTTGACTGCAAATAAATATATTAACTGTATAAAATAAAATCACAACATTATATTTATTTATAGTACCTCACTCACACTGCTTGTTTTGATACCTATTATAGTATAAATACCCAATGGAATTACTTAGCTTATTTCAAACGTGTTCATTTTATTTGTTTTTGTTTAACATCTGAAGATTAAACTCATAGTATAGTATTAAAAATGTATTAATCACAGAGCTCCTTTGTTCTGTGGAGTCAATAGTATAATGTTAAACATATCAAATAAACATGTTTATTTATTTTCAAAACAGCTGTTATTGAATTGCTAAAATCAAGCCAATTTTATACTTATGGAACAATCTTTTAGGGTTATACAAGAACGGTGTACACAATTTCAGTTCTCTACATACATGAGAAGTTGGAGAATTAATGATGAGTGAGTGAGTCAGTCAGTGAGGCTTTGCCATTTATATATACAGGGTGTTTCACGAGAGGTTGGCACAACTTCAGGATATGATAGTGGACATAAAAATATGCAAAAAAGTTCCTGTAAAATTGTGGCCTACCTCGCCTTTTTAAGTGTATGTCTGTCTGTATGTGTTTTTATTAAAAAAATTATATCTCAAACATGGTTTGAGCTAATAATTTGAAACTTGGTATATTTGGTAACTTAGTTAGGGGTAGTTTAAAATAAAAAAGGAACAACATTATCTTTATCAGTTTCAAAATGGCAACCATAATAAGTATTAAAAGTTAAATAACTTTAAAACTACTATTTTTATTGAAAATGTATTAGAAAACTCAAAAAAACCTCAATTTTAAAAATCGGGTTGAAAATAAAAGAGTAAAGCACGTTTTCATGTATGCTTGTTTAGGATTTTTGACTTGCATGAAGTTTACTAACCAAATGTATAATTTCATAGTCATTATAAACAGCTGTTTTTAATTATTTTAAAGTAAACATTGCTTAATTAATTATTTTAGGCTGAAGTATGCATTGATGAAGGAGAGCGTAACATTGAAAAATTGAACAGCATTTACAATACAATTTGTGTTTTTGTTTTATGTAAAATAAATTTCGTTATAAACAAAATGCTATTTTTTTAGGAAACCCTAAACAAGCATACATGAAAAAGGGCTTCACATAAAAACAGCTGATATTTCAAATAATTCATAACAGCTGTTTATAATGACGATGAAGTTATACATTTGGTTAGTAAACTTCATACAAATGAAAAACTCTAAACAAGCATACACGAAAACGGGCTTTATTCTTTTATTTCCAAACCGATTTTTAAAATTAGGGTATCTTTGAGTTTATTATTAAATTTACCAAATTAAAGTATTTTAATACATTTTCAATACAAATACTGGTTTTAAAGTTGTTTAACTTTTAATATTTCTTATGGTTGCCATTTTGAAACAGATAAAGATAATTTTGTTCCTTTTTTGTTTTAAACTACCCCTAACTAGGTTAGCAAATATACAAAGTTTCAAATTATTAGCTCAAACCATGTTTGAGATATAATTTTTTAAATAAAAAACACAGACACTTAACAAGGTGAGATAGGCCACATGTTTACAGGAAATCTTTTGCTCATATTTATGTCTACTATCATATTCTGAAGTTGTGCCAACCTCTCGCGAAACACCCTGTATATAGATAGATATCCGCTCCAATGTTAAATTTGAGTCCCAACATATCAGCTGTTTTTGTAGTCCATTGTGGAGCGCTAGTGTAGTTCCATGTAAATGTAATGCAGTTTAAGTCAGCTGTGGTTGCGGGGATCACTAACTAACTAAATTACAGACATAAATATTCCCATTAAATGGGATTTCTATTGTAGGTGTAATCAAGGCTCAAACGAATGCAGTTTTCATAAATTCTACTTTGATATATGCTGTAAATTACTGCTTTAAATAACATCTGTAGTCTAGGTATATGGGTTAATTACTGGCTGGAAGGTGACCTTGGCCGCTGGATGTGTGAGGATCCCCCACATGGCTAAAGTCTTCTAACTACACTTTATCATGCGATGTTCCTAATTACTTTCCTGATATAGCTCTTTACTTTTAGATCACACCTTATAAATCTAATTTTGTTACACGCGAGGGGAATTATATGAACATGAAAGGTTTCAGCTCGAGCTTTGTTAAATTTTCTCATTACCTTTTAATAGGTGAAATATAATCTCAAGAGAGGAGAGAAACTTTTATGCGATGCATTAAGTTCATGTAAGTTTATTTTATATATGGAATATAGGCGTGCCATCCGATTTACACGGATCTTTAAAACTAGTCAATAGTAACCCCATTAACACAATAGAAATCTTTCTTCTCTAATACCAATAAAAACATGTTTACACCAAAACCTATATATATAACTAGGGGACACCCCTGCACGCTTCATGTGCCAACCCCGACGCTCACTACGCTCGATACACCTCGGCCTTCGGCCTCGGCATGTAAATATTCAATACAAAAATCGGTATATTAACTATATAACGTAAAATTACAATATTACATTTCGGTACAGTATCTCACTCACACTAATTGCTTTGCCCCCTATTTAGCCTATTTCAAGAGTGTTCATTTCATTTATTTTTGCTTAACAGCTGAACATTAAACTCATAGTAAAATATTAAATAGTATAATGTCAAACATTCAAAATAGACATGTTTATTTATTTACAAAACAGCTGTTATTAATTTACTAAAATCAACCCAATGTTATCCTTATGGACCAATCTTTTAAGGGAGCTTTATACCCCTTAGGAGTACTTTATCAAGATGAAAATACTTTAGTTGTCCTATCTAAGTTCTAAAGACACAGTGTACAAAATTTCAGCTCTCTACCTACATGGGAAGTTGGAGAATTAGTGATGAGTGAGTGAGTCAATCAGTGAGGGCTTTGCCTTTTATATATATATAGAAGATATTAATATTCTGTATTTTTTGCCTGCCAAATACGAGCATGACATTGCATTAGTCATACGATAAATAAAAACTGAAATATGTTACAAAAGAGGTTACGTTAGCAACATGTTTTCACGGCCAACACATACTAACCTATCTTAACCCACATTTTTCGTCGAGTTATTATTTGTCTTATTAATAACGCAATGTCATATTCCTGTTCATTGAGCTATAAAATAATAAAACAAACAAAAATACAAGGATGATTGAATATACGTAGTTTTTTTATCTTAGAGTATGTTTTCCCTTCATTATTACTGAAATAGGCATTTTGCCATATATTGGCGCAGTGCTATAACCCAGCTATTTGGGGACAAAGTGTTTGGGAGACTGTAGGCGATAGGTTCCATGCTCGGCCCTCTTAATACCGACACGGCATCCACTCAATGGTTGTCATCGACGTGGACACTACTAAAGAAGTCTGGGGTGTCCATGTTGGATGGCAGTAGAGGTTGAGATGCTATGTAGGGAAGAGATCGGAGTGTCAGACTCGTCAGTTAGCTGAAAATTAGACCAACACTACATGGTTCGGATTCCATGTCTGTAGGTCATATAGTTGCCCTGGCTATTGGGCTATTAATAAACAGTCCTTTCTTAGCTAACTCAAACGCAGATAGTAATAATGACTACACTCGTTCATCATCACTCATTCACACCTCATATTCGACCATAAATATACGATCGGCGTCTTAGAAATGAATATTTAAAGGCAGCTTCATCCAAAGAATACCACGGTATTGAGTAGTTGTGCAATAAGTATTACTGATGTAGAGTGCATAGTAGGTTAAGATATGAAGCTTAATAACTATGCACCACGATCTCTAGTCTTCTCCTGGAAGACCTCTGGGGGTTGGGGGTCGGTGAGAGGGTCGAGTTATTATTGCACCCATATTAAACAGGATAACTAGAAACAACATCGGCCTTTGATAACCGTTGGACAATAATTGCGTCAGAAGATAATTCAACATAAACAATTACAAACTGTAAACTGTTATCGTCGCCGAATTTCCAGTAAAAACAGGATTCGAAAGTAGAATCGGACAACATTGGACAAAACAAAGAGAGGAAACATCAGCACGCTAAATTAGTGTGTTTAGCTGAAGGCCACGAGTGTAATATTTGCATCATCCGAAACAATTATCCAAAAACAATAATCATTATGGGAACCGCCAACGTGACGACAGAACTACGGCCCAAAGCGTTTATCTGTGACACATTAAAACACTCTACTGCAAACCTACCATAACAACAATTAATGGCGTTTTCGTGTATTTTAAACAACTGTATCAACATATGGTTATTGTTTCACCAGGATTGGTAGAATTTACTATTTGGTATCAAATAAATACTATTTATGAACTGATCACTAGACATGTTACTCTGACAACTGATATAGAGAATATAGTGGTCAATTATTATTGCTCTGCCAATTTCACTTGAATTGATGACTTAAAAATGAAACTAGGAATAGTATTTGTATCAATTTTATTAATTAACCCTTTCCACTCAAGTGGCGGGGCAGCCCCGCCACGCAACTTACCGCACTAACTCCAATGTCGGGCCGGCCCCGACGTCTCTGTAAAAACGTTCTATGATTGTATTTAGACTGACGTAGTTACATTATTGACCGCTAGGGTTGTTGTTTGATATGTGCTGCTATCTGTAGAATTTTTTCGGAACCGTTTGAGTTTAGTATCGGTAAACAAACCTCAGAAAATGTAATGTTTGTCGTCTGTGGCTGCTCTGTAAACAGCTGGCTGACTGCAACAGCTATCTGCACTCACTTTGTTCCGTCATATGTTATCGTTCGTAATGAGCTTATAAAACGCATTGTTGTTGCTAGGTTATCGTTGTTGTTTTACTGTTTAGTCATAATATTTTTATTTTTACGAAAATGAAAGAGCGTTGCAAGTAGGCTATTAGATTTTGTCTGTTTATATTTTTAGCTGATAACATGTTTTGAATTATTGAAAAAAGCTTTACTTACAAATTTGGTCTAAATTATGTACCTTTTGACTGTTGCTAAGCAATAAAATAAAATTTGTGGAGTAATTGTTTACTAGTTGTAGTGAAAATAATTTTTTTGTTAAAAATGTTGTTTTTCAAAAAAATTTGGTTTTAGAATTATATATTTTTTTTATGTATAATTTAGTCCAAAATATTTGAAAATGACTTTTTTTTGTTTGTAAGGATACGAACAACAAAAAACAAACAACAAATACTATTCTTCCTATTTAAAATTTTTCAAAAATTCTCCTTGTATCCGTTTTTTTGTTAGAAATTCAATTTTGTTCCAATAAATATATATAATTAAAAAATTTTGAAAATAAAAATATATGTTTTATTTTATATTAATCTATACTTTAGTCATTGAAGAAACAAAGAAAAAATACATCAGCTTTTTGGAACTATCAGATATATGTTTTTCCCACTGAACAAATGTAGTAGGCAATCTTTGCTTAAAAGTAAATGGAGCTGATAGGGAAACTGGGTTCCCAGTAATTGGAGTGGAAAGGGTTAAATATAATATATTATAATTTTTCCGAACATTAAATGAACCGCGTGTTATAATTAGCACACATAGGGGTTTCAGCAGTTGAGGGTATCGTTCCACCACTGAGTTGCTTTACTTCACGGACGTGACTAACCTCCAGTTTCAAGTTTTCAACTTGCGTAACAGCGTTTGAAAAAAAAATTTATCTTTCTGAGCTTGAATAATTTTTGATAATTAAACTGACCTATTTTCACAGCTCCTAATGACGGAATCAGTGGAGCTTAGTAGTGCGCTGTCTACTGCCTTGCTAGTTGCCATGACAACATTAAACGGAATAACACAAAGGGGGAAGAGTAATTCTCTCACTTCCACCTCTCTCTCTCTCTCTCTCTCTCTCTCTCTCTCTCTCTCTCTCTCTCTCTCTCTCTCTCTCTCTCTCTCTCTCTCTCTCTCTCTCTCTCTCTCTCTCTCTCTCTCTCTCTCTCTCTCTCTCTCTCTCTCTCTCTCTCTCTCTCTCTCGCATGCACGCACACGGGTGCATTCATCAGGTCTCTTTCTAAGCGGCCTATCAGTACCACTGTACGTGTATAGGTGGGCAGGTCAACACCACAGTGCGTGTATGGTTGGGCGGGTGGATCAGTACTACTGTACGTGTATGGTTGGGCTGGTGGACCAGTACCACTGTACGTGTCATTGTCATTGTGCATGTATGGGTGGGCGGGCACTGCCATTATGCGTGTATGGGTGGGCACCACCATTGTACGTGTATGGGGTGGGTTGGTGGGTCATTTCCACTGTACATGTATGGGTAGGCACAGCCATTGTACGTGTATGGGTGGACGGGTGGGTCATTGCCATTGTGCATGTATGGGTGGGCACTGCCATTGTGCGTATATAGGTGGGCAAGTGGGTCATTTTTCCCCCACCCTAAAGTAGGTTAAGGATTTAGGGTAAAGTACAAAGTAAAGGGTAAATCTGATTATTGAATTGGCCTATAATGACTACACAAACACAAATTACAGATGATAAATATGTGTGTGTATATATATATATATATATATATATATATATATATATATATATATATATATATAAATATAAAACATTTAAAATCTACAGTTTCATTTGATGTAACTTGTTTTGCATTTAATCAGCTCCTATTTAAGCTCTATCAATGCTCATGTTTTCAAACAAACTTTAACTCGCAACTTACAAATTTCAATGTGATAACTACACAGTTATCTCAAAAAAAAACTTCGTCCGATGGACGGAAACAACTTAATAGTTAAATATGGAAATGACAAAATTAATTACATGTACGGTGAAACGGGATAGTTAACTTTGAGATACTTTTTACATGATGGTGGAAATAGCATTGTAAATTCCAAGGTTCTCTAACGGAATGGTGGAAACGGCATATTTATCTCCGATATCTCAACCTGATGGTGGAAATAGCATTGTGAATTCCAAGGTTCTCTAACGGAATGGTAGAAACGGCATATTTATCTCCGATATCTCAACCTGATGGTGGAAATAGCATTGTGAATTCCAAGGTTCTCTAACGGAATGGTAGAAACGGCATATTTATCTCCGATATCTCAACCTGATGGTGGAAATAGTATAGTTAACTTCGAGGCTCATCCCCTGGATGGAATATGTCTCATATTTGTTAACATTGATATTTTCTAAATAAGGAACAAAAATTGACATAGCGGAGGTTTCATTAAATAAATGGAAATGTCAGGGTCTATTTAAGGTTGTAATTTACCCCCAAAATTCCGAGCAAATTCTTTGATATTTTACTTAAAATGAGAAATGTTACTGATATTACTGATCTTTACGCCGTATTTTATACCTAAACTTTCTTCCCACCTCTATATCTCCTTTTTATAGTTTAAAATAGTTATAGGAATTTAAGCTCTAAGACGAACTTTCGTGTTCGTAAATTATAGTAAACAAACAAATATATTTTAAAAATAAAAAAAATTATTAACTAATAGGAAATAATTGGAACTATTTATAAAATAAAGACAATTGTATAATTCTCGTCAATAATTAAAACATTAAATGTTATATGCTGATTTGCCGTGAGTGTTCTGTACAATTAAATAACTTAGACATTGTTAAGAAACCATTGAAGATAGTGTTTTCATAATGGATCACTAATGGGTTGATAATACAGGACAATTATTTACTACCGCTTCATAATGGCTGATATTCAATCATTTTAATGACTAGTTTTATTAAATATCTTACGCTTTATAAAGCAATATACTTTATAATTAAGAATTAACTATATTAATAATAAACTATATGTTCTTTTGATGAGCAAGCAGAGTAACTTTTCAAACTAAAAGAGTTAATTATTTCATAAATACGACAATACATAAAAGTCCAGTGTACTCACTTATTGTAAAATCTTCGGAATCACTGAACAGATTTTGAAACAATTGCAAGAGAAATTATATTTTGTACCACAGAGCCCTACTAAGACAGTAATTCTCGGAATCCACTTCAAGGGGTAGAAATAGTCCCTCAACCTTTCCTCACTTCCATATGAGTAATTGAAATTAATTTAAAAATAATTTATACCACTCTAAAAACAAAAAACATGACACATAAGCTAAGCTAATTTAATTTCCATTGCGAAATCTTTAAGGTATTTCTATTAACTTTGACATGATTGCACTACTTTGCACCTCCCTAAAGTAGAATTATAGGGTTTTATAAAATATAAAACTTAATTATCTAGAAGTACCACAGTAGGCTGAGATTTTATATTGATGCGATGATCTAGAGAGATCTACGGAGGGAAGGTTGAGCGAGCGTAGGGAGTCACTCCATAACGAAGAAAGGGCTGTCGGCTAGTAATAATGTATTTCTTTTATAATTTATTTAGTTGTAATAAAAAAGATTAGATTTTAAACTTGTGTACAGAATTCAATATGGTTTTTTACGAATATAATTTGATTTGGATGGCATTCTATTTTATTAATGTCTCAACATTAAATGAACTCTAGAAAAATACTATTGTTTATTGTCATGTTTTATTGTAGCTAATATGATATTGTAACAGTGAGTATATTATTATTAGAAGGATGAATTGATTGAATAATGTAAAATAATTCACCCTATCTTTGTCGTTTCCACGGATCGTGGCTAATTCTTTATGAAAGGTAAATTCATTATTATTCATTATACTAAGATGCCGATCGTAGAGATATGGGCAAATATGGGGAGCGATAGTGTAGATGAACGAGTGAAGTCATTGTTACTAAATAAGGTCGACTATTCCTTAGAAAGAGCCCATTTACTACTAGCCCAATAGCCCGGGAACTAAGGGCTTTACGTGGAATCTGAACCACGTAGTATTGGTTTGACGTTCAACAGATTGTCAGCTATACACTCAGTTCTCTCCCTACAAAACATCTGGACCCAACACGGACTTCTCTAGAATTCAATCAGCGCTGCTTAAATATAAGCAAAAGTAATGTTTCGTCATATAATATAAGCTTTAAAATTGTGTAGTAATTCATGCGATAAATTTCTAAAATCTAATGTTGAGCCAATTCATTCGATAAAAGATAAAAGGTACTACTAAATGTACGGTGAAAAGGTAAATTTTAAATTTAAAAGGGATTCTGTACAGACATCTAAGATCTGACGGCTTGATAGTTTCATAGCCTTTATGCCACGTTCAGGCGTCTGGGAAATTTCAGAGTGAATAAGGTAGTCCCTAAAATGATCTATATTAAGCAAAACTTTAGTATCTGTTCTAGATGCTTATGATAATATTATTTCTTGTTGAAAAAGTGGTGAAATATTAGTTTATCAAATTACCTTTTCAGCATGAAAATACCCTTTTAACTTACCTAAACAAACATAACCTATCCTAACTGTTGACGTACTGAACAATGATTTGTGTTTAAGAAGTCGGGTCTTTGGCCTCCGGAGCCGCCTGCCAGCCGTAGGTTATCTCTAGCAAGAGTATATGCAAATTTCGTTTGTTTGTTTTTTTTTTTTTTTTTCATATAGCCACTAATGATGATTTAGAGTGAAAGTAGACTTAGTTATACCACAACAAATCGAGAAAAAATTGACGTAGACCAACATATTTGTCAAAATCATGGTCAAGTTGTAAACATACACTAAATTTAAAAAATATGAAAAATCAAGCTATATAGTATAAATATAATAATAAATAACACTTTTAATTCTTTAAAATTTCGATTTTTTTACAAAACCTATTTTCCGTGGAATAGGAACTAGCTTACCAGAACATATAGACCTGATTCTACCCACCAGTGATAAAAATGTCAAGACATGTAAAGCGTCTAGAATCTGCATGAACACCAAAACTTCAAATCCACCGAGAGTGTAATTTATTGGTATCAGGGGATTTATTAATTTTTTTTCAGGCATTGCAAATTATGCTGACGTGACTGGTAGTTTGTAACATGATAAGCCTTTTAATAATTCAGTTTGTATGTCCAGTTTGAGCGACCTATGGTTTACCTTTCGAATCAATCATCGAATCTGGAAAAGAAGTAAATTATTTCTAGACACGCAACCCACTTTTATGAAACTACATTACTTACCTTACACGTTATAAATTTAGTAATTTTAGTCTACCATTTTGGTAATTCTCTAGCTTTAAAACTTAGTCAACCTAAAATCTATTAATACTTTGATAATACATTTTTTAGACGTTAAATAACAAAATTATTAAACATTGTTGTCGTAAACCATTCTTGTGTGAGGAAAAAGCCAGTTTTAGTACTAAACGGAGGCCAACTATTTACATCTCCCCGCGGCTCTTATTTACGTTAAGAGGTAACGTAATATAACGTAACGGTTAGGTTACGTTAGGTTTATTATATTGTAGAATGGAGTTGTATTGACGCATTTTTGATTTCTCTAGCCACTTTTGAGTAGTACTTGTCTTAAAGTGGTATAAAAAGATATTCCAGAATATAATGAAATAACCTAACCTAAACATAACTGTCGTGGCGTGATGTAAAAGGGTGGCCCCGATGAACACTAAAGTATCACTAATTATACTAAATCTATGTTTGTGACATATATTTTTTATGAAAATTTGAAATTTTAATGTCTCAAAAATGTGTTATCAAAGTATGAAATGATTTACTTGGGAATTACCATTGTGTGATAAGATATGAAGATAATTTTCCAAAACCGTGGGT
Organism: Stictocephala bisonia; assembly: GCA_035578905.1. Lineage (NCBI taxonomy): Eukaryota > Metazoa > Arthropoda > Insecta > Hemiptera > Membracidae > Stictocephala > Stictocephala bisonia. The sequence continues at coordinate 94,604 of JAQJVL010000390.1, read as the reverse complement.
TTGTTCAGCAACATTTGGTAACGTTAAGTTTAAGTTAATTAAGTTTATGGTGTAGTACGTTAACTTTATTTAAGTACTAAAGAACATGTTAAAGAAGATTATCTAACAAAACGTTACCCAACGTAACTAAACTATCCAAGGTTACTGACACCACACAGATAGTAAAATGGTTCCAATAAGTGGCAGCGGTTATGAATAATTTAAACTGATGTACATCTTTTATATATCTGTAGTAATATTACTACGTTTTTCCTTGATGCTTTGGCGGTATAAAGGAAGAAAGTGCTGGCCCTGTAAACTGTTCGACTCACTAACTCGAGACACACTTAGAGCACTATAGGATGCAACCTCTGTTTAGTTCTTCTCTGTACTGACCTAATCGAAAAGATCTAAAGTTATTTTAGCCGAAATGTTTAATGCAAGGGAAATTTAACCTCTTCTCAACCAGAACTATTTTAGTAACAAACGAACTATATTCAACCTCGTCGATTCACAATAACGCAAACTTAATACATTTGATAATGTTTTATCCATACTTTATTTAACGAAAGATTCCCTGTTGCCTCCTCACGTTACACGCACCCTCCCGCCCGTCTTTCACGCAGAGCGTCTCTTGCCTCACGCACCCGTCCAGGCACGGGCATTCTCCCGCTCAATTTGGCGGAACCGGAAGTCGTAATTTCCCGCCATGCGGCACAATGTCGTGCAATTGCCTGTTGGGATGCCGCCGGATTGTTAATAACCTAATGTCAGAATGATGTTTCACAAAACACTCACTTGATTAGTTTCGGTTTTTAATATTGTGTATGCCGACATTTGCAGACAACAGTTATATGGCTAAGTACTATATATTTCTTTATAATTTATGATCATTTTAAGATCAGTGATTTAGAAGTAACTCAAAATGGGGGTGAAGCTAGATACTTTGATGAAGTAAATAATTATAAATAAAAGCTACTTTATAGAGAACTTACTTCAAAAATTTGAATATGAAAGGGCAATACTTATAACTTTAGGTTTTGTAAAAATGTATGCTATGATGGTGATTTAATTATGATTTATGTATGTTGTTGTAAATGTATTTTATACATCAGTATATCAACACAGAATTTTAAAAACTGAACATATTAGGGAGGTATGTTCAAACACATTTATAAAGTGATATTATTTTGTCGGTCTGTGGCGTAGGGGATTTTCACTCACTTGAGAGATTTCTGTGGCAGTAAATTCAGTTATAGTTACAATAACTATTGACTTCGCCTTGTTTTAAGTTTGTATACACCATGAATGTGACCACGAGTAATGTATTTAGACTTAAATTTAACAGAAGTGTGGGCAGTTTTTATAATCGGAAAACATCACCAGACGATTTCTAACTCTTTCTGATAAACCAGTGTCAAAAAATCCGTTTGCATGGTTATGATTTTATTCTAAAACTCTGTAGTCTTTCACCTTATGAAATACTAGGAGAAACCCCTGCACGCGTCGCGTGCTAACACCGATTTTCGCTGCGCTCGAAACACCTCGGCCTTGGCATATGACTTTAGACTAGAAATAACAGTAGATTAATTGTATAGCGTAAAATCACAACATTAAATTTATTTACAACATATCACTCACACTACTTTCGTTATTAGTACAAATACCCAATGGTGTTACTTAGCCTTGGGTAAATTTCAAACGTGTTCATTTCATTTGTTTTTGTTTAACAGCTGAAGAATAAACTCTTAATGCATCAATATGATAATGTCAACTATACAAAATAAACATGTTTAGGCCTATTTATTAACAAAACAGCTGTTAATAGTTTACTAAAATGAATCCAATGTTATTCTAATGGGAAAAAGTAAATTTCGAGGGGCTTTTTGTACCCCTTAGGAATGGAATATCAAAAAATCCTTTATTAATGAGTCCCTTTGATACTAAAGCTAACTTCCTTTAAAATTTCGTGTAAATCCGTTCGATAGTTTTCAGATTTCGTGATCAGTAAGTGAGTCAATGGTATTCGGCTTTTAGCTAACACAGATAAACAATTAAACGCAAAATAAATCACTCTGGATACAAGAAGGCAAATTTATTTGTTTTCTTCGTGTCTTAAACACGTCTGAGAATTTTGTTTCATTGTGCACTGATGATGTTAATAAACTTCACAATTAATGTTTTGTGAAACACCGCAGTTTTACTACCGGTTAGGACTGGAGGGAAGAAAGGAAGTAGGTGGAAAGTTGGATTTACAACGTTCGACTAGTGTAATAATGTCAGGTAACGTGGCTATTAAATCCAAGTGCAGGGTTTACTATTACAGTGGCTGTGCTTTGTAGAGGGCCTTAAAAGCTTTGTGCCAAGGGTTCAGTACATATTGTGCTGTGCGGGCGTAGCCTCACATTGTCGCACTTAACGCTCTTCACCAGTAGTTAAAAGACCGTCCTTCACACTCCCTTTCGTCAATTGTGTCGCCACCTGGAACAGTAATTTACTGCCCTCTTTAACACCAAAGTGACGAACTTGTTTGAGAGTTTTGGGTTGTTAACATACTTATTTCTTTCTTTGGAGGAGTTAATCAATTTTAGAAGTTGAATTTGTTACATATAAATGAACTGAAAATATTTTAATAGTAGAAGTTATTAATACTGTCGTATTGATTGTTTCGATCTGAAAAAAATCCTTGCTTAAATCGTAAGAACCATTAATAATAAACCGTTTAAAAGAAATATTCCACTTTTAATCATTTGTAGATTGTCACTCTTATAGCTTTTTGTTGTTGATTGTAAAAGAACGTTAACTTTGCACCCGACGCTGAAACTCCAGGTAATGTGCAAAAGTATGTAAATTACGCTTGGTCGGTACTAGTGGCGCAGTGCTGTAACCCAGCTACTTGGGGACAACGTGATGTGGAGATTGTATTCGTTAGGTACTATGATCGGTCTTCTTAATGCCGACATGGTGTCCGCTCAATAGTTGACATCGGCTTCGACACTACTAGAGAGGTCTGGGTTGTCCATGCGGAGAGGTAGTCAATGTGAGTTATCGTTTAGGGACACTACAGAGAAATCTGGAGTGTCCGTGTTGGGCGGTAGTTATTATCCCGGTGTTGTGTAGGGGAGAGAAATGAACATCAGGCTTGTCAATTAGTTGAACATTAAATAAATAGCCTACTACGTGGTTTGGATTTCCCGTAACCATGTAGGTCGCTTAGTTAGTCTGCCTAATGGGTTTAACTTTCTGGGCATGCGTCGAACTCGGTTAGTAATCAGACCCTTAGTTAGTCTGCCTAATGGGTTTAACTTTCTGGGCATGCGTCGAACTCGGGTTAGTAACCATGTAGGTCCCTTAGTTAGTCTGCCTATTGGGTTTAACTTTCTGGGCATGCGTCGAACTCAGTTAGTAACCATGTAGGTCCCTTAGTTAGTCTGCCTAATGGGTTTAACTTTCTGGGCATGCGTCGAACTCGGTTAGTAATCATGTAGGTCCCTTAGTTAGTCTGCCTATTGGGTTTAACTTTCTGGGCATGCGTCGAACTCGGTTAGTAACCATGTAGGTCCCTTAGTTAGTCTGCCTATTGGGTTTAACTTTCTGGGCATGCGTCGAACACGGTTAGTAACCATGTAGGTCCCTTAGTTAGTCTGCCTAATGGGTTTAACTTTCTGGGCATGCGTCGAACTCGGGTTAGTAATCATGTAGGTCCCTTAGTTAGTCTGCCTATTGGGTTTAACTTTCTGGGCATGCGTCGAACTCGGTTAGTAACCATGTAGGTCCCTTAGTTAGTCTGCCTAATGGGTTTAACTTTCTGGGCATGCGTTGAACTCGGTTAGTAATCATGTAGGTCCCTTAGTTAGTCTGCCTATTGGGTTTAACTTTCTGGGCATGCGTCGAACTCGGTTAGTAACCATGTAGGTCCCTTAGTTAGTCTGCCTAATGGGTTTAACTTTCTGGGCATGCGTCGAACTCGGTTAGTAACCATGTAGGTCCCTTAGTTCACACCTCACGGTTATCAATACTCATCCTACACTCATACAATACATCATTCTTACATACTCATAATTCATACTTTACATAATTGATATCCACTTTAAAATATGCGCAAAGTTGTGTCGGAGTTTCATGTCTAAGAATAAGATCTACTAAATCTTGCTTGATTACGTGATTTTTGGCACATTTCTTCCAAAGTACGAAGAGAAATTTCACGCGTTTGTTTACTTCAAGTCTGTCAACTCTTTTTTTCTCTGGAACTCCCAAAGCTCGTCGGTTTTTGTACGATTTACCTAATTTTCTTTTATGCGCATGGTTTAATTTTTCATATTGTAAACTTTTAATTAAAACAGTAATATGATTATCATACGCAATCTAAGTCCAAACAATCTCGCGGCTAAAAATTGTTCAAAAAGACTCTAAGAGCATGAGTTGACGTTTCAATATGAATTTGTAGTCGGTGTAAAATGCAGTTGTATATCAATCAATCAATCGGGCCTGGAGCTGTCATCCCCTCCATTATAAAGCCCCTTCCTTTCCTTCCTTATCCTCCCACCCTTGTTATCTGCCCCCTTGACGCGGTCCAGGACATGAGTCCTCCCACCATCAATCATCCTGTCCTCAAGTGTCATCTGGCCTGCACGGCTGGGCTTGGCCTTTTCCTGCAGTCCCCTGCAATACTTTTTGGTGACTCGGTCAACATATCTTGACTTCAACACTTATCAATACGTCCATGTTGATTCAAAATTTATCATTTGATATAAAAGCTGACTTTTCGTTAGCACCAACCTATATATTAACATGAAAATTGAAAGTATACAAGCATTCATCAACGTCCCTCGGTTTCACAAATTTAACCCTAGTACTGGCAAAGTGCGTAATTTCGCAATTTAGTCGCGGCCGCTAAAAACTGTTATAACAGTACACACCTTGTACGCTTCGACAGAGTTTTGGATGTATATAGATCCTACGTTAGTTACCGGTTACAGTGAAATTCATAAATAATCAACTGGTTGGTTCGACATGATGAGTTGAATAAGTCTCACAGAGATTTCTTCGTCATATTTTCTATGTAGCCCACGGTATTGTAGTAAACCATTCAAGGTAAATTATTCGTGTTTATTATTCAATTATGTTTTAGAGTATTTATATGTTAATAAATTTTAATTTGAACAATGTAGTGTTTATAATAATTTTAATTGGAAATTTGTTGTTATTATTATTCCTTAGTCGTAAGTTTTTTTGTATTGTTTGCAGTTGTCGAGGTACTACTTTTATTTCTCCCTGTATGACATATAATGTATGCATTTCCTGAAACTAGGCAAAGTTTAAATATTTTATAGCTCTCTCACAATTCTTAATTTATTATCACAACATTGCTTACACGTGGCACCCTCCCCCCTTTTCGTGATTTACGAAAATATTTTACAAGTGTTACGTACCACCAATAAGCAGCGTTTTTTTATGTTTGCTATATTATACGATAGCCTAAATATTTTTGAATATTAACACAAAATTTAAATATATTTACAGAAAATAATGATTAAAAAAATGATTTCTTTAATCTTTCCAAAAACATTGCCTCAACTCGTATAAGTAATCTTAAAATAACTGGCTCGTGCGTTTTTGTTTGTTTTAAGTTTACCTTTTTTGTAATTAAACGTAATTGAAATAATTACTCCACTTCAAGAGAGTAACGTGATACGGACTTCCAAAATATAAAAATAATTATTATACCCTGAACCCTGTGAAACTTGTGATTGTAATTATGTACAGTTCTTAAAAGAAATCGATACATTTTAAAACGCTTGATGTAACTATGTTACAGGTTTTTCAAAATAAATACACTTAAAAATAAGTTTCAATTGTTATGTGTGGGTTAAATCTTGTTTTAACCTACTTCTATAAATACAAAACCCCATATAATATACATTATAATATTAGCCTGCTCACTTATACGTATCTCTGACAGATTTAATAATCCCAGTATCGGTAACGTTAATACAGATTTAATACCATCAGGGAAAACACGACCTGTAATAACTCCCATTTCTATCCCCAATGTATTATTTAGTTTAGGATTATAGTTCAAATACCCTAAACCACTTAATACTGATAAAACTTTACTTGTTTTCCTTCATCTGAATAGCTAATCATTCATTTCATAATAATAAATGCTCAGTTTTCATACCGACCACTACTTGCGAATATCTGTATAAGAAAATGAGCTCTCTGCGGTGCGCGCCGTTTAATTATATTCCAAGCTAACAAAGTTAGACGCAAGTGTTGTAGAGCAAGGGGTATTGAAACTTTTCTCATATCATTAGTTTTATTTTGTGGCTTATTACTAAGTTTACTCTAGTTAAATTGTTGAAGAAGTTAACTTTACATTTTAGGTTTCAATAACCTCGTCTGAAATTGGTTTTGTTTTTATGTATAATTCACTGATGGACCTTTAATTAAAATCATAAAGTTAACTAGAATCTACTAAAGATCAGCCTACTAAAGAAAATACAAATAAAGAGATGTATGTAACTATATTTTCTTAAATAGAACTATGCAACTGGTATTAAAATTAATATAACGAACATTGAAAAAATACCCTAACTTAAAGAAATAGCCAATTTTCTGAACGTCTTTCTGAATTTGAAGCATTTGGGAAAAAAGCTCAATGAATTTATAAAATTATAAAATAATAAACTTAATCATATTGTCTCTGAATCTTAAAGTTATTATTAAAATCAAAAGCTAATTTAAATGTATAGTTTAATATATTTAAAAAATTCTATATACAATTTATCAAGCAACTAAACATTTCACCCATCACAAACATTCGTCTGTGGGACTACTTTAGGGGGAAAATGTGTCTCTAAATTAATAATTAAACCCGATTGTGTACTAAAAATGTCATCGGTGCTTCCACAATAATAAGATTGAGGATTATACGGAAGTTGTCTTTTGCTTTGTGTCGTTTTCATACTAAACCTAAAAATTCCTAAGACGTTCGTCGTCTGACAGACACATATTCATGATTCTAGGGTTACTAAAAATTAATTTTAAATCTAATATGAAATGCCTCTAAAATGATCTTTAGTTCTTTTTTTAGATAAATCAGTCATGGTAATATATTTTAATTTTTTGTAACATACTACTAATATATGTATAATTTACACTTACTTACTTCAAAATATGTTTTAATAATTTGTTTTGTACCACACCAACTTTGTATAACGTCTTGATGACATTGTTAATCCATTTTTAAAATTATTAACGGACTCATTAAAATTACATGTAATACATAAGTAACAAGTAAGACTTAACTTATAAAACTTGCATCTACATTTATAATGGTAACATGTGGTATTTTTTAGATAACCAAAACAACTTCTTATCAAATACACGTGATCTAACAGATTATTGATCTGTATTCATTTTTCTGTCCTCCTTCCTGAATGGAAGACGGTATTTTAATCTCAAATCGAAGGTCTGTTCTAACGGAAAAGTATAGTTGTCAACACAAAAGATAATCTATTGTACACGAATAGAGCTTGATGAAATGTAAAGGACAGAAAACACGTAAGGAATAAACGTATGATAGTGGTAGAAGTCCTATTAGTTGATTCTTCTTGGAGTAAAAAAAGAATGTTATTTACAGAAGTTTTGAAAAACTAAGAAGCTGTGTTTTTCACAAGACATACAAAACATGAAAAATTCCAATAACAAACTCATCGAGTCAATAATTTTACCAATCTTTTGTTGTAGCCAGGGAAGACGCACGTGGCTACGCCGTAGAGGGTGCCTCCCCTCCTTCAGACAATCGATTACAACGTCTCAACGATAAAAGCTGAGCCCAGAAATGACAATGGCTTTCAGAATGAAAGTAAATTCACAGGCCAGCTTCTGTCCTGTCTTCTTGGGGCAAGTGCGGGAAAGGCCGCTGGGGAGGATAAAATTAACACGAGCCAAGGATAGGGCGGATTACGGACTAAGGGGTGAGTGTCCTCACCAGCGTTATGTAAAATATATGTGAGGGGAAATAATAAAAGGGGAGGAAAGGAAGGGAGCAAACAATCCTGGAAAAGGCAAGGTAAATAAGCTGTAGCCTTAAAAGAGGGATCAACGAATGTAAGCAGGAATCACCTGCTATGCTAACTACTTAGCTTTTAAAATCTAAAGTATTACGTAAATTGTGAAATACTTTTAAAACGGATCTTGGTACATACACACATTACAAAACCTAAAAATAATTTATAAAATTACTAATTATTTGTGTGCATAAGGTACTTCTGAGCGTTGACTGGAGGATTGTTAGTATATCATAGGCTAGACAGTATTGAATTTCTAGACATTATTAATACCGACATGGCGTCCGCTCAATAGTTGCTATCGACGTGGGCACTACTAGAGAACTTATGGGTGTCCATGTTGGGTGGAAGTCAGTGTCCGGATGTTGAGTAAGGAAGAGAACTGAGTATCACACTTGTCAATTAACTGAAAATTAGATCAATACTACGTGGTTCGGATTCCACTTAAATCTGTAGGTACTATTTGGCAAGGGACTCGTTTTTAAGACATAGATTTGTTACCACTATGGCCAGTTTTGGTTTACAGAACCTAGTCACCTCGTACACTAGAGAGAGGTTACAGTCTCGAACTCTAATAGACCATATATTCTCTGACGATATTTCAATAAAGACTGAAGTGGTAGTGTCAGCGTTGTCAGACCACCATGCACAGACAGCTGACATCCCCCATCAACCAGTTACGAAGCCTTTACGATTGAAATCCAGATATGGTAGAATTTTCTCTAAAGAAAACAAGCAGCTTTTCAGAAATTTGCTTAATAAAGATGAGTGGAACGATATGTATAAACCAGCTGATTTCAATGATAAGTTTGATGCATTTTATGCCCAGTTAAAGCAACACTTTGAAGTATCGTTCCCAAAAAAGCTGCTTAAGATCAAAGATATGAAATCTCATAGAATTAAACTAAGCAAAGAAATATTTGAGCTAAAAGAGAAGGTGACTGATCTGTATATAACAACGAAAGATCTCCCTTCTGATAACTTTATGAGGCAGTATTATCTTAGAACAAAAAACAAGTACAGGAAAGCAATACATCAGGCCAAGGCTGAGAATATAAAAAAAAGAATTGAAAGGTCAGATCAGAAATCGAAAGCTATATGGGGTATAATAAATGAAAATAAAGCACCGTCGAAGAAAACAAATTCAATATCAGAGTTTTGCATTGAAAAAGATGATGGTGAGCTAGTTTACGACCCTGGTGACATTGCTAACATACTCAGCAGTTTTTTCAATAATGTTGGAGAAGGTAAGAAAACATCTCAGATATGTTCACCACACAGGATAATCCAGAATGGCACGTCAATAAGCAGAGAATCCCTTTTTTTATTACCAACGTCAGAGGAAGAAGTAAGCTGTGCAATAAAATCATTAAAAAGTAAGAAATCAGCTGGTAATGACGAAATACCTGACATTTTGATAAAAGAAATGAACGAGTGTCTAGCTGGCCCTATAAGTTACTTGATAAACGAGTCTTTTGTAAGTGGTCTGTTTCCTGACGCACTGAAGCTTGCCATTGTAAAACCTATCTTGAAGAAAGGCAACAAGTTTAAGTGTGATAACTACAGGCCAGTTTCCATTCTCCCCACCATATCGAAAATCTTTGAAAAAATAACTCTAAACAGATTGAGTAGTTTTTTAGAGAAACACAGCATTCTATGTGAAAACCAATTTGGCTTTGTGAAGACAAAATCAACGACCAATGCTATATTCTCTCTACTACATAATGTAGTTAGAGGATTGGATAGGAAAAACCACTGTGCTGGCCTATTTTTTGATTTAAGCAAGGCCTTCGATACAGTCAACCATACCTTGTTGTTAAATAAAATGGTTCACATCGGAATACGAGGCCATGCTCTAGAATGGTTTTCGTCTTATCTTCAGGGTCGGAGGCAGTTCGTGGAAATATCCGCGGTGAACACCGCGGGTTTTCAACTGCGTCACTCCTCTGCTGTGACCACAGTAACTAGTGGCGTCCCCCAGGGGTCTATACTCGGCCCAATTCTGTTTTTAATTTTTATTAACAATCTTCCAACGACAGTAAAAACTGCCCAAGTTTGCCTTTTTGCTGATGACACTTCCCTCTCACTGTCCGCTCCTTCTCGAGAACAATTGGAAATCAATGCTCTTCTAGAATCTAATAACCTCCTTCAATGGTTTGAGGATCATTCACTTAAAGTCAATTCATTAAAATCACATCTCATTAAATTTCACCTAAGTCAAAATTCGTCTGATTTTGACTCTGGGTTCAGTGTTTTCCTTGGAGACACAGAACTAGAATCATCGGAGACTGTGAGATTCCTGGGTCTAACTATAGACGATAAATTGAGTTTTTATCCACATATTATGAATGTATCCAATAAAATGAGCACTGGAATCTTCATATTGAGGAATCTGGCAGGGACGGTGGGCCCTGAGGTCCTTCTCACTGCCTACTACGGATTGCTGTATCCACATCTTGTGTATGCAGTTCCCGTGTGGGGTGGGGAGTCTCGGAGGACGCTATTCTTGTTTAGATTGCAAAAAAAAGCAATAAGGGTGATATTTTCATTAAAAAGGCGTGACTCTTGCCGTGAATACTTCCGAACGTTTAACATTCTTACCTTCCCTTCAATTTTTATTCTAGAAACCCTGAGCTTTGTTAAACAAAATTTCCACCATTTTTCAACAGCTTCTAATCATATTTACAACCTCCGCAATAACCACATGATTAACATTCCGTCTCATTCTACTTCTTTTTTTAAACGTAACCTTCTATACAATGGAGTAAAACTCTTCAATAGCTTGCCAATTGCACTGAGGATGGAGTCCGATAGCACTAAGTTCCGGCGTCAGATAAAAACATACCTCATTGATAAATGCCATTACAGCGTCAAGGAATATGTGGCTGGCGGTCATGTAGAATAGTTCCGACATTCTTCATTAAGGTAAATAAGTTTTATGTATTTTTAGTTTTCTTATTTGTAAATATTTTAAAATACAAACATTGTGTATAGTTAATACTGACTTTGTAAAATTATTTAGATATATATACTCAATGTATAATATTGACTTGGCAAATGCAAGATATATTGTCAATTGTGCCCAATAAATGATTGATTGATTGATTGATTGATTGGGCTGTTAATAAATGGCCCTTTATGAGGAACAGTCAAACTCAGTTAGTAATCAGATTACAAAGGTGATCCACACTCATGTAATCATTTCCGCATTAAAGTAAGACAACGTTGTGTTGGCACCTCATATACTCGTATAAGAATAAGAAATAAAACACTAATCGGTTATATTTTATACCAGTAAGATAAATAAAAATGAATTTTAACTTTTTTTCAAATATTAATATGGATTAAGAAGCATGTGTTAGTTCTACATTATTTCCGCTAATTTCAACTACTGCGAGCTAAGTTTAATCTTCTTTGCAAATATTAATTTTTTTTCAAACTTTATGAATTTTATGCTAAAAGTTATTTAATAACTGCTCTTAAGTAACAATTTTAACAGTTTGATCCATAGTCAAACATAACATAATCGTAGTATAGATGATGTTTGTTTTATGCTACTATCTCAGTGTAGTCGCAGGGAAAAAGGAAACAGGCGTCGCTTTCTTACGGCCGCAACGAACGCCTTCATGACAGTTTTATATAAATTACAGCTAATATACGTCTTTATACATATGTAGAAATAAATAATTCATTTATCGTTGAGCATTTGGGGGAATAAGGGAGGGGCTACAAGGCTAGTTCTGCCATCGCACTGTAAACGGGTGAAATAACTATTCAACACACATTTAGCGTACTTTTGTGTGCGACATCTGTTTCTTTCTTCTCTGTGCTGTAGCACAGTTCCTTAAAGCCCAGCTTCATAAGCTGAAGGTTCTCAGTTCGATTAGAATTAGAAACATAAGAAATGTTCAAAGAGATCAGCTGATAACCACCAGCTGTTAATTTGTCTTTGGGCTTTTAATTAATAACACTTTCTAAGAATAGTCGGCCTTAGTTTGTAACAATGACTACATTCGCTCATCTACAGTCATCACACTCGATCGAAATCCATATTCGATCTGTTATATAAAAGCCAAATTCCATTGACTAACTCACTCTCTCACTAATCACAACATTAAAAAAAAAAAAAAAGAAAAAAAAAACACACCGAACGGATTAACACGAAATTTTAAAGGGAGTTACCTTTTGTATCGAAGAGCTTTTCGCATTAAACTAAGAAACGATGTTTCGAAATGGGCACAAACATCCCCTTAAAATTTCCTTTTCCCATAACAATAACATTGGGTCGATTTTAGTGAACAGATGTTTTGTAAAACTAAACATGTTTATTTTGTATGTTTGACAATATTCTATTGATGGATTAAGAGTTTAATCTTCAGCTTTCAAACATAAACAAATGAAACGAACCATTTTGAAATAGGCTAAGTAACGCCATTGATTTGATAAGAGTAATACCATTGGGTATTTATAGTAATAAATAGCAAGCAACGCAAGTAGTGTGAGTGATGTACTGTAAATAGATTCAATATTGTGATTTTATGTTATTCAGTTAATCTACTATTATTTGTAGTTAAAAGTCATATGCCCCACAAATGTGAGGCCGAAGGCCGAGGTGTATCGAGCGCATCGAGAGTTGGGGTTGGGGTGCAGGAGTGTCCCCTGGTAATAATTAAGTATGAATCAGACCAAATTATTGAAACATTTTAATGCCAAGTAATAAATGAAAGCAACCAATTACCTTCCCCTGTAAAGACCGTTGCAGGTGGGCTGGCCGGGAGGGCCGGGAGATAGTATCTTCTAATGAAGAGTCTACTTTGAAGATCTTATTAGTTTTTATTTAATATTCCAACCCTCAGAGCGTTCTGATTCCTTCCTCTAATTACCTCGGTATAGTGGATAATGATTACTCGGCAAGGTAAGTCTGCTAGTTCTTGGTGAAATCCCAAAGGAGTTCTGGATCCCTGGAGTTTTGTTCCTTGCTCTTTTCACCGGCAACTTTAACGCTTTCCGCTGTTGGATCCTGATTGAATCCTGCCTATCTCTGTGCGCCTGCTTTTATTTCTCTTTCAACATCTCTTCAGAGTTTCTTTCAGTAAAACTTCCTTTTCGTATCTATTGAACAAATGAGATCATTTCAATATCTTGGTTTCTTATTTTTGCTTAGTATCAGTATTATATTTAAAGATACTATGTTGTAACGAGTTCATAGTTAATTATTAGCGTTGGAAAACTAGCAAATAAAGTTTAATAAAAATACCGTCCACTTTATGGAATCTTTTTGTAGATTTCTAGGGTAATTTGTTCTATAATGTAATAACCAGACGCTAAGACAAGGAAAGCATGAATTAGGTGGAAATCATGTGACATTTATTATAAAGAGGAGATAATTTACGTAATTAAAGAACTGTATCAGAGTTACTAATTTTATATTGTGTCTTTTTTTTAACTGATTGTCGATTTCTTTAGCTAATCAAAATTAGTTCGTGTTACGGATAAAGAGGCTATAGATTATCAAAGGTCCAAAGTAGTGGACCATAGTTTGATGTTATAAGTTTTTAATTTAAAATTGTAAGGAATTACATGTAGTAAAGTTGTTTATGTTTAACTGTAGAGAAATTATTAAAATACTCAAATTTTTACAAAAACCAATTTATGGTCCACTAGAACAGTTCTTCGCCCATTGAATGACAAGTGCTACTGTATTATTAGTATTACGGAGCGAATCGTTGACATACAAACCCATGTATTTGTAACGAATTATCCGTCTTAGAGCGTGGCATTGCTTACTTTACCGCTTTATGTATACAGTACTAGGGGACACTCCTGCACGCCACGCATACCAACCCCGTCCCTCGCAACGCTCGTGAAGAAAGCTCGGACTGCGGCCTCGCCTGGGAACTCTCCCTGTACCCCTTTGTGCAACTTGGTCTACGGCTTCGTCAGGAAACTCTGTATGGCTCCATTTGTGGATCTCGGCCTGCGGCCTTGTGAGGAAGCTTGGCCTACGGCCTCACCGAGACACTTGATCTGTATCACAATGAATTTTGGTTTTCGGAGCAGTGGAGCGCATAAACCTAGTCTTTCTGAAAATCTGATCTTATAATAGGAATTGAGAGAAAAATACTTTCAACCTGACACCACACCTGGGTGTGTTAGCTTAACATTACTCATTTTTGGGTTTTGGGATATTTTTTTTATTTTTGAGGGGTAGATCCCATATTACTCCAAATTTTTTAGATTTTAGTCTGAAATTCATTTATGAGGTGCGCATTTGTTAGGTATACATGCATATCGTTTTGAAAATTGTACTCAAGTGTTTTCCGAGTTAGGTTATAAAAACAGCCTTTTTACGATTTCCCATAACACATTCATTAGAACCACTTTGGAGCAATAAATAGCTGCCATCTTGTTAATGAGAGAAAAATTTAAACTTTTGTAAAATCTTCCTGTACGTTTCAGACCGAAAGCTTCAATTCAAGTAGCCTATACATATGATAGGGTAGGTCACCGGAAAGTGCCACAGCATTTAGTATCACTATATAGATTACTCAGTGAAGGTCATACAACAATCATAATGGTTTGAACATAATAAGTCATTAATATTAAAGCTAAACAAACACATAACATCGTTCAGAAAATATTTTTCAGTGTTTTATTATTAACTGGTGCAGGTAAGTTTTAATGTCCAACGATAAACTTAAGTTTGCCCAAATAACGCACAACGCTAATAGTCCAAGTTAAGTTTTAGTTTACTTTTTATATTACGACTTCTTGAATAAAACAAGGCCCTTACTTTATTCAGCTTTAAACTCCACCGAATGTTTTGACTACCGTAATTTCTTTAATCAAGTGAAAATAGGCCTATTTATAACACTTTGTTCAAAACGCGGTTCAAGATTTAAAATGGTGAAACTATTTTTACAATTATTTGATGTGACTTCATGTCTAAGATAGCCATTTCCCAAACTGCCAAGTCACGGCTGGGAAGTCGACAGCCTTTGTCAACTGAACGGCTCCTATTTATTATTATAATGAGTTATGGTGGACAATCTATGATTATCAAAGCTTTGATCTAGATCATTAGACCATAAGTTTATATTTTGTTTTTTAATTTATAATTATCAAGAATTACATGAATAGTCACATTTTAAACTAAAATACGTATTTACTAATATTGTTTACAAAAGTCAACTTATAGTCCACCTCAACAATTGACCCTCCTATCCACCCATACACATACAGTGGTGATGACTCACCTACCCACCCATACACGTACAGTGGTGATGACTCACCTACCCACCCATACACATACAGTGGTGATGACACTTACACACCCATACACGTACAGTGATGATGACTCACCTACCCACCCATACACTTACAGTGGTGATGACTCACCTACACACCCATACACATACAGTAGACAATAGACAAATTTTCTTTATTATCATATTCCTCAAGAACAGAAATAGGGTCACATGGATCAGGTTACATACATTCAGTACAAGTCAAAATAAGTTTAAACATATGAAGTGTAAAAAAATGAAAGGCATTCATTTCAGAATATCCAGTCCTGTTCTCTTGCTTCTAAGAATTCATCTAGGGTATATATTGGGTGATTTATAAAGAAATTGTTGAGTTTTATTTTCAGAGCAGCTCCCTTAAGTTCTTTCACTGTTTGCGGTAGGAAGTTCCACAGCTTTCGACCAATATAGGAAGGTTTTTCTTCATAGAGTGATGTTCGATGAAGAGGCAGAGTGTAGTTTGCTGCGTGGCGTGTGTTGTATGAGTGATAGTCTTTCCCTGTTTGCAGGTTCAGTTTACCTGCATGCATGATCACCTCTTGTATGTAAATTGCAGTTACAGTCATTATTTTCAGAGTTTTGAATGCTTCCCTGCAGCTTTCCTGGTGTTCAAGATCGGCTAGAGATCTAATAGCTTTTTTCTGCATAAGGAGAACTCTGTTTAAGTTTCCGGCTGAGGATCCACCCCAGACCACAAGTCCGTACCTTATGTGTGATTCCACTAAGGCATGGTAGGCTGTTATTGATGCATCCAGGTTCCCGATCCATTTTATTCGTCTCACTACATATATGCCTGTACTAATTTTCTTGCAGAGGCTGTTTACATGCTCAGTCCATGTTAGTTTTCTGTCAATAATAACACCAAGAAATTTGGCATGGTCTACTGATACTTCTGGTGTGTTAAGAGTGTGGTCCTTCCTTTTGCCGAAGTTTATCTGTATTGTCTTTGATGGATTTACTGCCAAATCATTCTTCCTACAGTATTTTAGGGCTTTATTGAGAGAGCTAGTGGCAGTGTCATATACTCCTTCAGCTGTATCATTTCTTATCAAGAGCGTTGTATCATCTGCGTACATCACACATTTTATATTTTGATTCTAGATGTAAGTAGGGAAGTCATTTATAAACAGAATAAAGAGGACCGGGCCTAGGACAGATCCCTGTGGAACTCCATGTTCAATGGGCATCGGGCTAGACTGATATGAGCTTGTAAGGCCCTTGTCAGTACTCTTCACCTCAACTATTTGGGATCGCCCTGATAGATAGCTTGCAAACCAATTGTTTGCTATCCCAATGATCCCTAAAGATGTTAATTTTTTTGAGATGAGATTGTGCCCCAGGCAGTCAAACGCCTTACTGTAGTCGAGGAAGAGTGCTGAGATGTATTGCTCATTGTCTATTTGGTCAATAACAAATTCGACAAGGCTAATGATGGCTGATATGGTTGATTTGTCCTTCAAAAACCCATGCTGACTGTCAGTGATTAAGTTTTGACGTTTTAAGTGTGCCATAAGTCTAGAGAGAACGGTTTTTTCAATGATTTTTGAAAATGTTGAAACGAGTGATATTGGGCGATAGTTTTGCACTTCAGTTTTTGGTCCCTTTTTGTGTTTTGGATACACTTTAGATACCTTCAACCCAGTGGGAAACTCGCCAAGGGTAAAAGATTTATTTATAATGCTGACTAGTGGTGGTGTTAGTTCATCAGCGCAGTGCTTTACAATTTTAGATGAGTATTCGTCCATCCCGCTTGAAGGTTATGATTTAAGGGAATTTATGATATTTTTTATTTCCTTACAGTTTGTTGCGGTTAAATTTAGTGTTTGTTGTACATTATATACTGCAGGTTCGTCCCTTTCATTTTCATATAAATTCCCCTGGGATTGCTGGTTTTGTTTAAGGGTGAGCTCAGCCATACTCGTAAAGAAGTTATTGAAGTGCCCTGCAACTTCAGTGGGATTGTGTACTTCTTCTCCGTCTACTGAAATGCATATTTTTGTTTCTTGATTTTGTTGTTGCCCTCTCCTCTCATTGTTTATGACATTCCACAGTGCTTTACTTTTGTTGTCAGAGGAGTTTATAAAATGTGAGTTTGCATTTTTCTTCAGGTCTCTTAGTTTCTTGTCATAGGCCTTCTTCTTTCCCACCATCATTTCTTTGTCCTGTGTATTTCCTGTCATTTCAAACCTGTCCAAAGCCCTTAAAAAAGCGTCCTTAAGGCATTTTGACTCCCCGTCATAGTTGATGGTTTTCCTTTTATTTTTTAGCTTACATCTTTTCATTGGGCAAGCAATGTCAAGAGATATTTTTAGAATACTTTGGAAAATATTGTAGGCTGTCTCTGCATCTTGGGCGTGGTAAACAGATTCCCAGTTTTTGTTAGATAAGAGGAATTTTATTTGGTCTATGTTGGAGGAACTGAATTGTCGTTTAAAAATGGTCTGTATTGCGAGTTTTCTGCCATAATCATGTATTTTTAGTAATTGAGCAGTGTGGTCAGAGAGTCCTGTTTGAATTATAACTGTGTCAATGTTGCATTTTGGTAAGTTAGTACA
Organism: Stictocephala bisonia; assembly: GCA_035578905.1. NCBI lineage: Eukaryota > Metazoa > Arthropoda > Insecta > Hemiptera > Membracidae > Stictocephala > Stictocephala bisonia. The sequence goes on along the minus strand of JAQJVL010000390.1, from coordinate 76,691 downwards.
TATGCAATCAATTGACGTGGCCGTGTCAGGTGTGATGCGAGTTGCAAGCAGAGGCAATCTTCGTATGTTGTGGGTGGATAGTTCATCTTCTAGGATAGTACTGTCCTGGGTTGTTTTCATCCTGTCTATGTTGATGTCTCCAATAAGAACGAGGGATTTATTATGAACTTGTGTATGCTCCAGGATATTTGATAAGGCATTGATACCATCTCGTGAACTTTCATTAGGAGATCGATATATTCCAGTAATGTGTATGTATTTACCCATAGATGCCAGTGATGCCATTGCTGCTTCGCAGCAGAACTCTTGGCAGAGGTGTGATATATTAGTTACTGTAACACTTTTTGCCAGGTTTTCTTTAGCATAGATGGCTACTCCTCCCAATTTATGTGTTTCTCTGCTGTATTCTGTTACGAGGAAGTAGCCTTCAATTTTTGTGCTCATTATTTCTGTTTTTTTGAGACCATGTTCAGTTAAGACTAGTATATTAGGGTTAGTCTCGCTGAGAAAGTGGCTAAGTCGTTCTAACTTTTTTGTTCAGTCCACGAATATTTTGATGTAATATTGTTACTTGTTTTATTGAACTTGTTTTAGGCTTGATTTTAAGTAAAGTCTGGTTTTGAATTTGGTTTTTTCTGTTTGATATGACCTAAAAATTTTTGACTAGTTTGTTGATTTTCTGGTGTGTTTATGACTGTCAATGGTTGTACTTTTTTTGAAGCATTACAGGAGTTATTGCTGTACTGTGCTGCTGTTTTTATAATGCATTCTTTATAGAAATCCTTGTGTTTTAAGAAGAAATCTTCGCAAGATTCTTCTTTTGACCTCATTTTTGCATGTTGTGGTGGTTTTTTATTCAAAATTATTTTAAGTGCTCCTTCTTTGGCATCGGGTTGCTTAAGAGCTTTTGCCACCTGTAAAGAAACACTATAGAAGTTCTTGGTGTTAGTCAGTTTTTATTGCATGTCTGTGTTTCTCCTGATGTTATTAGGTTCTTTGATGCATCGGCCAATTCATCCTTGAGAGATATAGTAGAGTGATTAAAGTGAACTGGAGAGTTGGTGGTATGGGGGTTTGTCTGGCTGTTGTTTGTATGTGTTGTGTCACTATAATCCTTTATGTTTATGAGAAAAGAGGATATATATGTTCTTGTAATTTTCTCCAGTTCGGTGAGCTTAAAGATGAGATTTTCTGAATTTTTTTGCATATCCAACATCGTTTTATTTTTGCGTGATACTTCCTCTTTTAACTTTTTTCATTTTCCAGAAAAGATTCAATTTTTCTTTTCATGCCAATTTCAATTTGTTAAGTCACGTTACTTTGTTCCACCAATTTATATTTTAGTTTATTGTTTTCAGTTATTAAATTTTTGTTTTCAAGCTGAGCCTGTTTAATAAGCTCTTCCTTTAGACTGCGTTCTTGTTCAGCACGTTTGCTGTTATAGCAAGATTCTTGTAGAAGCTCATTATTTTTCTCAGTGAGTACTTCAATTATTGTATCCTTTTGTTTTGATGCCTCTTCTATTTCTAAGTAGGCTTGCATGTCACTCCAACTATTATGTAAGTCTCTGTGCAGTTTCGAATTTTCAGATTGTAATTTTTCTATCTCTTCTTTAAGTTTAGAATTTTCTGTTAAAAGTGCATTGCCCGCTTCTGCTGCCAGTGTCAATGAAGTTTCCAAATCTAAGTTGTCAATCCTTTTCTTCACCTCAATTACTTCAATGCAGTCTTCTACCTGGCATTTATCTGTTTCTTCAGCCTCCACCAAAGCCGCATTAATTTTTTTTGTTTCGATAGTTGTCAGACTTAGTTGTCCATATATAGATTTATTGTCATCATATGAAAATATATCACTGGGTTTTGCTGTGACGTAGTCATTACTACCAAAGCATTTAACGAGATACTTTGTTGCTTTCCCTGTACTGTCATCTCTTACTACATTTTCAAGTATACCTAGCCAATGCGGGTAGTACTTTAGTTTAACAAATACTTTGTCCCCTATTTTAAACATATTTGTCATTTAAGCTCTGAGAGAACTAGATCAAGGTCAGTAGTTGTAATTTACGTTGATTTGTGTATAGCTTGCTTTTGTATATTAATGCTTCTATTCGACAGTGTCAGTAAAGAGTGTGTGTTTCACTGAGATTCATCTTCATAAAATTATGTCAAGCAGAAGCTGATTAAAATACTGTTTTTTATTAAAGCTTTGGCAGGCTGCTTAAGTCAAAAAAGATGGTGGTTTATATGAAAATACTGTTTTTTATTGAAGCTTTGGCAGGTTGCTTAAGTCAAAGAGATGGTGGTATGTATGAAAAATACTGTTTTTTATTAAAGCTTTGGCAGGCTGCTTAAGACAAAGAGATGGTGGTTTGTAGGCTCCTCTTGGTTTTAGACAATTAAAGTCAAAATGGTGTTGTAATTGTTTTTTATAAAGAGGTTTGTCAGGCTCCTCTTGGTTATAGACAATGAAAGTCAAAATGGTGTTGTAACTGTTGTTTATAAAGAGGTTTGGCAGACTCCTCTTGGTCAGTTATTAGTGTGTAGTAAAATGGTTATATAATGCTTGAATTATAATAAAGGACAAAAAGATTGTCAATTATTTATATAACTTATGTCTGATTAAATGACAATCCTATTGTCATAAAAGTAAATGTAGATTCAGTTTTTTAAGCTGGGTTTGGCTGGTTCCTATTGTCATAAAATAATTGATTTTGATTTAAGATGAACCAAAGCCCATTTCAAATGTAAACAATAATGCAGCTGTGCTGAGTCACAGAATACAGTGCAAGATAATAATGCAAAGGTGACTGGTTTGAAATGTCTGTGGCCCAGGTCAGTGCTGCAGAGTCAGCAGGTGTCAGGTTTAGTATGGCACACATTCACTGCTTGTTGACTGTGTTGCTGTTCATTTGGCAACTGTTAGATTATACGTTGTGCTATGATGTCACTTAATGTTGAGTTGTCAATGACGTCACGAGCAGTAGAATTTGATGTAACAGTTTTCTTTAAGATTGTTTGTTATTGAAGAGCTTATTGAAAGTTGTCATTATCTTGTAAAAGTTTATAAAAAGTTGTTAATTGCTTGAAGTTTAGTAGTACTTTATATCCATAAAGCAGCTCAAAAGTAAGTGCCAGCTTGGCTGCTTTGCTAATAGTGAATTAAGCTTGTTCTGAGGTTATGAAAAACTTCTTATTTATAAAAGATTATGTGGACTTACAGTTGTTCTTCGTCCTTGTAAGTAATTTAGTAGAGTATTGTTGGTTTATCCACTAAAAAACTTCACTAAAAGGGGGAGCACTTTACAACATGTGTTGAGTGTCCGCCATCTTGGTTATATATTATATATATACAGTGATGATGGCTCACCCACCCACCCATACACGTACAGTAGTATTCAAAGGGAGCTCGACAATCAAACACGTCTAAACTCAACAGTGCCATGAGGATATATTGTACTATGATTATGTTACGTGAGTTAAAATTAAATGCAATCACACATTTCCAAAATATATTTACAAAAATTATTCAAATTAAACATGTTACTACACTTGGGGTATCTAAGTGATGTATACATTATTAACACTTACAAATGATACTGTTCCCGACGGGAGGGTGACAAGATTAACAGAGGCGGACACCGAGAGGAATTTCATATCGTACGCAGTGTCCTGATGGCCTTATTTATTGTCCCTTCCCTCCCCACTGGGCAGATTTAATTTATCTAGACCTAGTACAGTAAGATGAGGCACCAGATGGCCTGTAGGCGCAGTGCGGAGGGGTTGAGGCTAGCCGCAACACTGGCGGCCATTTTGAGTCACAACTTATGGCTGTTTCATTTGGCTTCACTTGCAGTTCTGCAGCGCGGTTATGTCTCATATGCGGCTATATGAGTTTCTGGAACACCTCCTCTATAGAGTTCACAGCACTTAGCAACAACGTTTCCGTTGATTGGACTCTGTAAAACGGTTACTTCCTCTTAAGGCAAGTCTATAACATAAAACAGTCTCTAGGTAGACCATTAGTCAAATTAAGACTGAAAAGACAACCACGTTCTATACTATTATTATTATTATTATTATTCATTCATAAGACGTCGATCGTCAATAAATGGGCGAATGAGTTTGATGAATGTAGTTGATCGAGTGTAGTCAGAAAGAGCTATCTATTAATATCCCAATACCCAGGGCAACTAAGGGACCTACAGCTTTACGTGGATTCCGAACAACGTGGTGTTGGTCTGATTTTCAGCTAACTGACAAGCTTGACATTCAGTTCTCTTCCCTACAAAACATCTGAACCTTGACTGCCATCAACATGAACATCCAGACTTCTCCACTTCGATGGCAACCATTTAGCGGATGCCGTATCGGTATTAAGTGGACATAATAAATAAATAAACAATTCATCTTCGACTCATGATATATTAAATAAACAAACTAATTAATATATTTCAGTGCAGGAATTAATTATGACAGTAATTAATGAAACCAGTTTAAAAATATCATACGTATATAAAGTTTTTAATCTACACGTACGTACATAAAATACAGTAAATATTTTACTCATGTTAATATCAAAATAAACATTTATCATAATAAACTTTAACTAATGAGATACAAACATGAAATATAATGCAATAATAATCCAACCATTGATATGATTTCTTCCCATCCCTAATGAAAATTTGTAAAAAATGAAGTTGTAAAAACTAGAAATAAAATTAAAAATAATTTCAGACATATTTTTACTTATTAAGAAAAATGTCTCTTATGACTGATCTTATTTTGATATTTCTTGATCATCATTTATTAGAATTTTTCATTCAATACATTTATAGTTAAATTTATACTAGTTGTGAAATGAATATCTCAGATAAAATCTGCTTCTTTTTTAATAAAAACATGGTATATATTAGTGTGCTACTTTATGTTATTGAGATAATAAATTTAAAGTTAATAAGAAAACAAACATTTACAATTACCTACTATTATTAGCGCAATATTTTCTGTTCCTGTATTAAAATTTTTTAATAATTGTTTTTATTGCTTGGAATGACAATTTGTCTACATATAAAATTAGTACTAGTACTAGTAATCTAGTAGTTAATAGCATTATTTTATTTTATTTTTTTCATTCTAATTTTAACATCTACTAATTTAAAATTATTATTCTACATTCGATCGATTCCAGTCCTTTGGTCATTTATTGCCTCGTCCAGCTGACCTCGCCGGAGATTGGGGGGTGATAGACCGTGGTGTACCAACTTCACCCCCTCGGGCTGGACAATACATCCCCTACCATACTGCATAAAATACAGGGACTAAATATCCCTCTCGTAGGACAACCTGAAACTAATTTCGATTGTTAGGAAGCTATATCATTAATTTGTATTTTTTAGTAAATATGGAATGAATTTTTAGTAAAAATGGTGACACCCTATTCTCATGAATTTTTGCCTAGTCAACATTAGCCCCACGAACACGAATTTATATGAATGTTTCAATGGAAATATGGATTGTTGAAAATAAAATTAAAAATAAGAAACAAAATATTTTTAGATTGAAACCCGTGTTAGTTTGTTCTTCTGGCACGAATAGTATATCAAATTATCCATATGACGGATAATAACTGATGTATTCGACAAACACGAGGGTTAAGTTAGGTTAGGTTTGGTTAAGTTAGGTTAGTTTAGTATGTTAACCGTAAATACATTTTGCTAACCTAATTTCCTAACCTAACCGAACCTAAACTGTTTTGTTAAAAATTTCAATTTTCTATTTGTGTTAGGAAGAAATGGATATCATGTTCGTATTTAGGAGGGGAAAATACATAATATTAATGTTATATTCATAGTTTTTTTTAAATAATGTTTGTTACACAAAATGTAATTAATTTTTGCGATCATCAAAAAAGTAAGTTTTTGATTATAAAAAAAATTATAATGAGAATTACTGGTTTTTTTATTGACACTGTTATAGACATTATAAATGGACAGTATTGAAAAAATGTATGCTAAAATGCTATTAAACCATAAACAAGGTCTAATGTGTTGTACATGTTATCTTAATTGTTTAAAAATTGTAAGGAAACTAAAATATTCAATACCGTCAATTCACCAAACAACCATCTAGTTGAATGAAAATGGTAAAATCCCTCTATAAACAAACACTTGTTGATTGGTAAAAACCGCATAAATATCTCACTATTTAAATTAAATACACAACAAATAATTGTATACACTTAAAATAACAGTATAGGATGAAATACATGAGATTGATTCTATTATGTCCTACATTGAGTGAGACTGCTGATCAACTATTGATTATAACTAACTAAACTAAACGTAACTTAGTATTAAACAGTACTGAAAATTAATATATTACACCAAAAAATCATAACCATGTGTCATATGATTTAAATAATACTTTATTTCTATAAAAAGTTATTTGTGATGTTACATTTTTCGTAACAAGTGCATAAAAGAGGTCGCCAATGTGAAACAGTATTTATAACAATCACTACATTAGTTTACTTGTTATATTATTGTTATTTATAATTCATCACTACAAAGCCGTTCGAAGAGATGTGGGCGAATGAGAGTAGATCAACAAGTGTAGTCACTATTACTAACTAAGGTCTAATTTTCCTTTAAAAAAGCCATTTATGAAGTCCAGTAGCCAGGGCTGTTACATGGCATACCAGTAGGGGGTTTGACGTGGCATCCGAACCACGTAGTATTGGTCTAATTTTCCGCTAATTGACAAGCCTTATACTCAGACTCTTTATAATCATAGATGACAGTAGATACAAATCACTTAATCCCACTAAAATCCAAATTATATATTTTAAGTCTGATGTCAAATTAATAATGCGACAAGTATTATAAGTCCAATATTAGATGAGACAAAAGCAGAACAGTGTTTTTGGTATACTAGCAAGAACATTTATGAGGAAATATTACATTATGTATGAGAAAAAGAACTGTCTAACTTCTTTGTATGTGTCATATATTTCAACAAGACTTACTTACACTTCCAGAATGCACAGGCATTACCTTGTTCCCAGCAGAATCCCTTCTTATAGCATTGTATTATAAAAGTGCACCCTTCAGTTTCTTACAGTGCGGGGATAAAGATGTTTTCCATTGTATTATAACTCAACGTTCCCTTTACCGTCATATCATCATGCCGTTACTAGATATTTAAATTTATTTTCATTGATACGAGCATATTATTTTATATATATTTTTTTCAGTTGACAAACTCCGAAGGTTTTCAATTCAACGTACAAAAGACCGCCATTACTAACAGTCAACCCATCTCACCTACTCAAGAATAATATTGCTTAAGCCACGCCCCCTCCAGATGTAGGAGTCTGCTAGACCAAACCACCTACAACTAATCCATCCTACGTAGTTACGAACTAAGGGTAAATTATGCAGGAAGATGTGCAGGAATAATGTCGTTTAGAGCCACCATGTAAAGATGATTATAAATCATTAATGATATCCTTAAGGATTAAAGTAAGAAATATCTTGGGTACGAATGTTATTGCATATATGATTTCCAATTTACGAAAACAATCAGATTATTTTTAAGTGTGAGACGCCGACTTAGTGAGGTTATGTTAGGTTATTATTATTACATGAATATAATAATGAGTGTTGATGACCAGTGTATACTAGTCACTAATCAAGGTTGACTGGTCTTTAACTGAAAGAGCCATTTATTAATAACCCAATAGCCAGGGCAACTAAGGGACCTACAGTTTTTCTTGGAATTCGAACCACGTAGTGTTGGTCTGATTTTCAACTAATGAAGGGTCAGATACTCAGTTGTGGTCATTAAACACCATCCGGACCTTGAATACCATCCAATGGACACTCCAAACTTCTCTACTAATGCTCACGTTGATGGCCACTGACAGACAAACAGATAGAACTACAAATTGGAAACGAACACGTCAATGATCCCTTAAAGGTCGCTGGTGTGTTCAATAGTTTTTTTGCTTCAGTTGGTTCAGACCATGGACTAAGTACCTCAGTAAACCAGCCATCCCTTTTTTTAAAACACAGCCCGATAGCCTCCATGGCTCTGAGCCCAGTTAATGAGGAGGAAGTTGCCAGAGTGATAAGAGACCTTCCAACTAAGAAGTCAAATGACTCAAGCTATGTGTCAACGTGGCTCCTCAAACAGTGCTCGAAGCATTTATTAGGACCACTAACACACTTGATTAATATTTCATTTCACTCTGGGACTTTTCCCACCCCCCTCAAAACTGCAAAAGTTATCCCAATTTTCAAAAAGGGTGATCCTTTGTCCCCTCAAAATTACCGACCAATTTCAATGCTGCCTGTTCTTAGTAAGGTTTTTGAGAAAGCTTTTCTTACACGTTGTTTACATTTTTTGGAAAGCCACGATTTACTGTCTGACAACCAATTCGGCTTCCGAAGTGGTAGATCGACAACAGACGGGGTGGTGCGTCTGGTCGATATGATAGTGGAGGGCATTGAGAGTGGAGAGATGACACTAAGTGTATTTCTAGACTTATCAAAGGCCTTCGACTGTGTGGACCACAACATCCTTATTCGTAAATTGGAACATTACGGGATACGAGGAGTGCCACTTAGATGGCTTGAATCGTTTCTTAGTGACAGAAGGCAATTTGTAAAAATCTCAGATGTTAGTTCGAGGGAGGAGCTGCTGAGATACGGGGTACCTCAGGGCGCTATTCTCAGCCCACTCCTCTTCTTGGTCTACGTCAATGACGTTGGCTTATCGGTGCACAACGGGCGACTCGTTCAGTACGCCGATGACACGACTCTCTGGTTCAAAGCAAATTCAAAAAACGAACTGGAACAATTGTCCTTCTTAGAGCTCAATAGCACAATTCAACAGTATAATCAGCTCAACCTCAAAACAAATCCTGCAAAATCCACATTCATCCAGTTCCGGTTACGACAAGTCGACTCGGATCATAGTCTTGCAGTAATGATAGATGAGGCCGAGATCGAAGAAGTTTATTCGACGAAATTCCTTGGGATACACCTTGATCGAGGTTTGACCTGGGAATGTCACGTCGATAGCATATGCTCAAGATTGTCTTCAGGCATTTTTGTGCTGAGGCAACTAGCAAAATATTGCCCTACTCAGATACTGATGACGGCATATTATGGAGTAATCTACCCGCATATTTCCTACGGGATAGTTTTGTGGGGGGCTTGCTCAAACTCTCTTTTGACAAGAATTTTTGTCCTTCAAAAAAAAGCAATTCGAATAATTGCAAAGTTAAATCCCAGAGAGTCGTGCAAAGAAACGTTTAAACAACTAAAACTGCTGACACTTCCTTGTCTCTATATTTTAGAAACGTGCATGTTCTTCAGGACCAAATGCCAACAAGTAAGAGGTAGCGACCTACACTCATACCCAACTAGAGGCAGGGAGGACTACCGAACTGGAGACACAGAACGGTGGTCCATGAACGACTGCCTTCCCAGGCGGGAGTTCATTTTGTCAACAGGTTGCCTAACGCAATCAAAAGTGCCACAATGCCCAAGGTATTCAAAACTCGTCTGAAAACGTTTCTGATTGATAACGCTTTCTACAGTACCGACGAGTTCATGGCACATGAATGGGGGATCTAATTGGCTGACTGACTAGGGGCTAGACTGGGATAATCCGAATAAAAGGGAGCCTGTATGAAAAATAAATTGTATGTTTGAATGAGATTTTCATGTTAGTATGAATGGAAAATTTTAGCTATAAATATTAACTATGACGATTGCCATACAATTATATATTGTTTTAAGCAATAAACCTATTTATTATTATTATTATTATTATTATTATGGCAACCATTTAGTGGACGTCACTTCAGTATTAAGAAGACCGAATATAGAACCTACCACCTACAATATCAACAACATCTTGTCCTCAAGTAGCTGGATTACAGCACATCGCAACTAGTGCCTACAATACTATCACCTACAATCTCCACAGCACTTTGTCCCTAGTAGCTGGGTAAAACTGCGCCACTTGTGCATACAATTCTATCGCTTACAATCTCCACAGCACTTTGTCCCTAGTAGCTGGGTAAAACTGCGCCACTTGTGCCTACAATTCTATCGCTTACAATCTCCACAGCACTTTGTCCCTAGTAGCTGGTTAAAACTGCGCCACTTGTGCCTACAATTAATATCGCTTACAATCTCCACAGCACTTTGTCCGTAGTAGCTGGGTAAAACTGCGCCACTTGTGTCTACAATTATATCGCTTACAATCTCCACAGCACTTTGTCCCTAGTAGCTGGGTAAAACTGCGCCACTTGTGCCTACAATTATATCGCTTACAATCTCAACAGCACTTTGTCCCTAGTAGCTGGGTAAAACTGCGCCACTTGTGCATACAATTATATCGCTTACAATCTCCACAGCACTTCGTCCCAAGTAACTGGGTTACACTTGTGCTGTCTTTGTTATTATTAACACTACACTTCACCCAATTTGTAATATTAGTTGCCATTTTGATCCTTTTTTTAACTGGTCATAAAAGTCTTGGGTTTGAAATATTGACAATTTTTCTTTACGAGATATATTTAAAATGTTAACTTTAATGAATTGAAAGATTTTGTAAGACTTGTTTACCAAAGGAAGAGTGTAAGGTTGTGACTAGATTTCATTCACTGGCCTGCTCAAATGTAGATGAAGGGTTGAGGGGCGAAGGCATAACCCCAACCCCGGCCAGCAGAACGGCGTCCATCAGACATCATACATATACATGAGCCACAATTAGGGATGCATTACTGTGTCCCCACTCCCGCACTGGTTATTAGTTGCTTTCAGCCCAGGATGAAGTATGCTGCTCGTAGGCAAAGTGCAAACACTCTTCAAGACGAGAATGAACCCTGGCCCATGTTGACATTGTATGAAGCTTTTTAATTAAAAATGTCTATGCACTTTTGAGCCTAAAAAGCCTTATCTAAAGTCAGTTTATTCATTTTAAGCTCAGTTAAATATTCACTACAAGCCGAGTCTAGCAAAGACATGTGAATATTTTGAAAAATTCTCAAAAGATAATATTCTATTTAAAATGTCTTTAAATCTTGATATTTTTGTCGGTAATCATATTTAAATTTTAATAATATTCCAGTTAGAAAGCTAAGTATAAAGTTCGCTGTTTTACTACTATTCCTTTTTAAAACATTATTTTACAGGAATAGATTTTTATAAAATTTAAAGTTGTTTTTTCAGTTATATATTTGGTTCAATCACCATTAGAGAAACGCAATCTAGTACGACAAGATAATCGTCTTTAATGTCTTCGGAATAAGTACATTTTTTTTATTTAAAAAAGTTTAATATTTATTATTATTACGAAGAAACCTTGTGAATATAAGTATTTACAACACAACATTCTTAAATATCAGCAATTGCTTACTTTTATTTTTGAATTATCAATAATAATATACATATAATATATAAATGTATTAAATTTACGTTTTTTAAATAGAAATTGGGGAATAAAACAAGAAAACTAAATAAAATACAAGATCTTACCAATCATATTAACTAAGTTGACTTTATGAAATGTAGCGTTCATGGAACCGTATAAAAACAAGAGCTCGAAAAACCATGTGCATAAACTCATGTGTGTTATTGAGAGAATGTAAAATAAGAAGCTATTGGGTGGACTGGGGTGGGGCAAGAATAGCCAAGCAGCGTCCAACAAGAGGGGCTTAGGAGAGAATCATTTCCAGGCCAAGACATGCATTGTCAACAACAAACTGGACACTCCACTGCTACGAACATCTTCGCTTCCCTGCACTCCGATTGAAAGTTCTCTCCCCTTATATCATTATATTGTTTATGTTCTTGTGCTGGCAGAGCAGTGATCTTCATGTTCTGTGTATTTTCGTAGATTGAAATATTTAACGATGGTTGTGAAAATAAATATATAGCCTATATATATATATAATTTTTACTTCATATTTCTAAATCTTTAATTGTAATTCTCTACTTTATCTCAGCAAGTTTCATCTTTGTCATGTTCATATTCTTAACGCAATGACGTGTGAAGCAGGAAATAGAAAACAAAATAAAAAGTTTAATAAAGTACAAAATTACAAACAACAGTAAAATAAATGGTTCCAAAGAACTGGCACAAACTTTCCCACATATTAAACACTAAAATATCTAAACTTTGAAGTTTTCCTTCCCATATATGTTTTTTTACCACAAATGAAAATTAGACAAGTTAGACACATGCGGTCTTTACTAAAATATTTTAAATTGTAATTCGCATCTTCCCTGAAAATGTAATCAAAATCGTTAGAGCCGTTTTTCAGAAAATTTCATTTGTGTATGTTTTTTGCCCATAAAAATAAAAACAAACTTAAATTTCAAAAAAGTGAAAAATGGGCTGGAGATATTGGCTAAATACACATACATACCAAATTTCATAAATATTGGTCCATCCGTTTGGTCTCCAGTGAAATGCACATACACACAGACAAACATACGGACAAACACCAACAATGTTTTTCGAAAAAAAACACCTTTTTGGGTTCAGAGGACCTTAAAATGGATTTTTAGACCAACTTGAATAACATAATTTTTGGACGATCACAATACTTTCTTTAAGCTAACACAAATGGGAGAAAGTAAAATTAAATACAGCATCAAATGAAAACTACATTTTTCTTGTATAACTTAATTACTTATCATTCGTAGGTCAAAGTTGTGGCATTTGAATCATTAGCAAGCTAGGAAACGGCTCGTAGCTTAAGGAGGGCACCTCTGTAAAGCGGAGGATTCAGTAAGTGCTTAATCATATGCAATACAATGGTACCAACCATACCTAGGGCCGTTAAGGAAGGTACTTGTGTGAAGTGGAGCCTTCAGGAAGTGCCTAATCATACGCAATACAATGGTACCAACCATGCCTAGCGCCGTTAAGGAAGGTACTTGTGTGAAGTGGAGCCTTCAGTAAGTGCCTAATCATACGCAATACAATGGTACCAACCATGCCTAGGGCCGTTAAGGAAGGTACTTGTGTGAAGTGGAGCCTTCAGTAAGTGCTTAATCATATGCAATACAATGGTACCAACCATGCCTAGGGCCGTTAAGGAAGGTACTTGTGTGAAGTGGAGCCTTCAGTAAGTGCCTAATCATACGCAATACAATGGTACCAACCATGCCTAGGGCCGTTAAGGAAGGTACTTGTGTGAAGTGGAGCCTTCAGTAAGTGCCTAATCATATGCAATACAATGGTACCAACCATGCCTAGGGCCGTTAGGGAGGTACTTGTGTGAAGTGGAGCCTTCAGTAAGTGCTTAACCACAGACAATACTCCCTCCAATGGTACCAACCATGCCTAGGGCCGTTAAGGAAGGTACTTGTGTAAAGCGGAGGATTCAGTAAGTGCCTAATCAAATGCAATACAATGGTACCAACTATGCCAAGGGCCGTTAAGGAAGGTACTTGTGTGAAGCGGAGGATTCAGTAAGTGCCTAATCATATGCAATACAATGGTACCAACCATGCCTAGGGCCGTTAAGGAAGGTACTTGTGTGAATTGGAGCCTTCAGTAAGTGACTAATCATACGCAATACTATGGTACCAACCATGCCTAGGGCCGTTAAGGAAGGTACTTGTGTGAAGTGGAGCCTTCAGTAAGTGACTAATCATATGCAATACAATGGTATCAACCATGCCTAGGGCCGTTAAGGAAGGTACTTGTGTGAAGTGGATCCTTCAGTAAGTGACTAATCATACGCAATACAATGGTACCAACCATGCCTAGGGCCGTTAAGGAAGGTACTTGTGTGAAGTGGAGCCTTCAGTAAGTGCCTAATCATATGCAATACAATGGTATCAACCATGCCTAGGGCCGTTAAGGAAGGTACTTGTGTGAAGTGGAGCCTTCAGTAAGTGCCTAATCATATGCAATACAATGGTATCAACCATGCCTAGGGCCGTTAAGGAAGGTACTTGTGTGAATTGGAGCCTTCAGTAAGTGCCTAATCATATGCAATACAATGGTATCAACCATGCCTAGGGCCGTTAAGGAAGGTACTTGTGTGAAGTGGAGCCTTCAGTAAGTGCCTAATCATATGCAATACAATGGTATCAACCATGCCTAGGGCCGTTAAGGAAGGTACTTGTGTGAAGTGGAGCCTTCAGTAAGTGCCTAATCATATGCAATATAATGGTATCAACCATGCCTAGGGCCGTTAAGGAAGGTACTTGTGTGAATTGGAGCCTTCAGTAAGTGCCTAATCATACGCAATACAATGGTACCAACCATGCCTAGGGCCGTTAAGGAAGGTACTTGTGTGAATTGGAGCCTTCAGTAAGTGCCTAATCATACGCAATACAATGGTACCAACCATGCCTAGGGCCGTTAAGGAAGGTACTTGTGTGAAGTGGAGCCTTCAGTAAGTGCCTAATCATATGCAATACAATGGTATCAACCATGCCTAGGGCCGTTAAGGAAGGTACTTGTGTGAATTGGAGCCTTCAGTAAGTGCCTAATCATACGCAATACAATGGTACCAACCATGCCTAGGGCCGTTAAGGAAGGTACTTGTGTGAAGTGGAGCCTTCAGTAAGTGACTAATCATATGCAATACAATGGTACCAACCACGCCTAGGGCCGTTAAGGAAGGTACTTGTGTCAAGTGGAGCCTTCAGTAAGTGCCTAATCATATGCAATACAATGGTATCAACCATGCCTAGGACCGTTAAGGAAGGTACTTGTGTGAAGTGGAGCCTTCAGTAAGTGACTAATCTTATGCAATACAATGGTACCAACCATGCCTAGGGCCGTTAAGGAAGGTACTTGTGTCAAGTGGAGCCTTCAGTAAGTGCCTAATCATATGCAATACAATGGTACCAACCATGCCTAGGGCCGTTAAGGAAGGTACTTGTGTGAAGTGGAGCCTTCAGTAAGTGACTAATCATATGCAATACAATGGTACCAACCACGCCTAGGGCCGTTAAGGAAGGTACTTGTGTCAAGTGGAGCCTTCAGTAAGTGCCTAATCATATGCAATACAATGGTATCAACCATGCCTAGGGCCGTTAAGGAAGGTACTTGTGTGAAGTGGAGCCTTCAGTAAGTGACTAATCTTATGCAATACAATGGTACCAACCATGCCTAGGGCCGTTAAGGAAGGTACTTGTGTGAAGTGGAGCCTTCAGTAAGTGCCTAATCATATGCAATACAGTGGTATCAACCATGCCTAGGGCCGTTAAGGAAGGTACTTGTGTCAAGTGGAGCCTTCAGTAAGTGCCTAATCATATGCAATACAGTGGTATCAACCATGCCTAGGGCCGTTAAGGAAGGTACTTGTGTGAAGTGGAGCCTTCAGTAAGTGCTTAACCACACACAATACTCCCTCCAATGGTACCAGCCATGCCTAGGGCCGTTACGGAAGGTACTTGTTGAAGTGGAGACTTCAGTAAGTGCCTAATCACACACAATACACGCTCCAGTGGTCGCATACCCTATCACAAGCCAGCCGGCTCCTCAACTCATTCATGTGCAATACTCATTGTTTCCGCATTATCGCCAACTTCATTATTTTCGCCTAACTTGACATCACTGCGCCAGGACATGTTACACGGCTCGAAAAGTAGGAGGTTTAGATTTTACGTAATGTTTAACATTTTCTCTTGAGATATTGTTAATATTTTGTATGAATTTTAACAAAAGCAGATAGGCCTGAAACCTGACAATAAGACTTAACTGTGTAGTTTTACGCTACTATATCTGGAAAAATCTGATTTTTATAATAAAATAGTTTTCACGGCATTAAACACAAATTTGTCATAGGAGTTCGGACAAATGTCCCTCAACAACGTTTGAATATCGCGTTTAAAACGCCACTGTCGTAGGTAGTAATATAAAATAAAAACAATACAAAATAAAATAAAAGCGGTTATGAAATAGTTAGCTTTTTCTAATGTATAACGTAATAAGTCACATACGTCACTATTCTCAACAAAGTGGCCAATTGGGAACACCCGGTAAGAAGAACATTTTGTCGGAAACCTGAAATGTATCATTTCAATGTAGTAATTAATGTTAGCACACCCGAGTTTATGTTCGTACAATATTTGCCACTGCTCGTGAACTATCACTTTTTAGAACTTATCACATGACTGTCACTTCCACTGCAGGCTGAAGACCGGCTCAAACCTCCACTGACACTGACTAGTCAGCCGAGGAGTGTCTATATACGGCCCACTGCAATTCTGTAACTTTCTAGAATTATGGTAGATATTTTTCCAGACGCCAAGGTACAATCTTCTGGCTCCACCTACGAACCAACTAATGGCCATTCGCGCACCTGCTAAGGGCGCTTGGATTGGCCTAGAGACCGAAAGAAATTTACCGCGCCACACAGCGCAAGGAGAAGGACGGTGCTCTCGATATCTACGAATTACGTTTGAATGTATAAAATTCTTTATGTTAATATTTAGTATCACATCTAGAGAAAAATATGCCTGAGTAATGTACATAAATATGCCTTAGTAATGTACATAAATATGCCTGAGTAATGTACATAAATATGCCTGAGTAATGTACATAAATATGCCTGAGTAATGTACATAAATATCATAAGAACACTTAGCTTTAGTTCTCTTTATGTGCCCATCACCAAGCATGTGAGAGAACACCGCTTACTAGCTAATGCACTATAATTAGAGATATATTCTAAATAAAACTACCTAATTAAGGAAATTTTAGAATTTTTAAAAGAATTTATAACATCAGAATTGGTCCAAATTAATCAAATATTAGGCCTAATTGTTTACATTCAAATTATAACTTTAACAAAGTTTATCTTATAGCGTTTACCTTTGCATTAAAATCAAATAGAGTTGCAAAATTAGTCTTCAAGACCAGGCTTGGTTGTAAATCTTAATTTTAATTTTCTTGAATGTGCTATCTAGTAAAATTAAATTTAAAATTAAGTATTTTAAACTATTGAACTTTGACTTTAAAGATTTTTTTAAATTAAAGGAGTGTAAATAATTCGTGTCGGGAGGCTTCGAGATTTGAGAAAGGAATTAAGATAAATAAGTTTTTATCCAACCGAAATGTTTAGCATCTGCGAAAATAATGCGTTTATATTAAAAAAATAGAGGTGGGAAAAATTACCTTACCTGCCTCTTCAACAAAACAGATCTTGAAATACTTACTGTAGAGTAAAGAAAAATCATAATTGTTGTAATAAAGAATAATTATGAACTTCTATATGTTGCAAACGTCTATATAATGTACTCCCATTACTTATTGTTATACATGAAGTAGTCCAGCTAATATTTATTAAAATTTCACAATGATTATAAATAAACTATTATAATAGGCTTCAGAAAAACTTAACTTGAAAGGGACATGTTACTTAATAGCTTGTCCCGCTAAACAACAGAGAGAGAAAACCGTAAAACACGACCTCATTTTGTGAGAGAAAATTCGAAGCGAAAGGAAAACTAATAGCTCTAGAAGCGGGCGATTGTAGATGGCAAGTCTGAGATAAGGGCAAAGCCTGGAGCTTGGCCAACTAAAATATATACTTGGTTTTACTCAGCGTGACAAGTTAATTTATAGTGACGTCATGAGTTTAATGGGTTGATCTTCCTCCCTCTGGCAACTCGCACCCTCCACACAGGGCCTTAACTTCCTCGACGTGGTTTAAAAGGGGATTCATGTTTAAGTAACTTGTCACTGATTACTTATTTCAGCTGCTTTCTGAATACGTTATCATATACTAACTTAGTCACCTTTCTCCGCCTTATGAAGTAAACAATTTGTATGTTTTCCTTATATATAATACATGAAGCAGGTTTTTGTTAATGCAACTCCTCCCTTATGCTTTGATTGATTTTATTGATTGAGATGTCAAAGAATTAACCTCTATTCATAATTGTGCAATAAGTTCTTCATTTTTTAAAAATATTTTCACCTTGGATGGAATCCTGAAATGAAAATCAATCCATAAAATATCATTTTGTTAGAACCACAATTTTACAAATACAAATAACATTTATTAATATTATGACCTCGTATTATTATGGATTACGATTGTTGGTGAAATACAAACGGGATGTGGTTTTTATATAAAACATCACAGTTAACCACGATTTTTTCGGTGGTCTAGTTATTACAAGAGTTTAGGCATAATAAATAAAACATTTATAAAACAATTATATGTTTTATAATTATAAATAGGCATAATTATAAAACATAAAATAGGCATTATAAATAAAACATATAAATATTAAACGAATAAATCAAGCTTTGTTCCAGGAAATAACACATTAGATATACTTTTATTCAAAAATTATTCGATATAATTACGACATAATCAGTAAATGATATTATACAGTCAGTCCCTGACATTGTATAACAGGCCATTACAATGGGGAAAACAACCAGCTGAGTTTCAGTTGCAGAACTGTTGCCACCATTTCATTAGTAGTGGCGAGTTGCATCAATGGACAGGCGTGCCAACCACCATCCACTAACTGACGAGAATATACCGTATAATATAATTTAATACACCTGTCGAATCATTGATGTAATTAGCAAAGTTACCTTCGAAATTGTAACGTATCGTTAAATATTATTACTTTGTCAATCACTTTGTCAGTGCTGCCAACTCAACTATTTTAAGTTTAAAGTTTAATCTATTTACATGTAAAATAATTAAATACGTTCAATGTGCTTGCTTTTGTAATTACATCGTAATGTCGTAATGCTCCATGACGTCCTTTGTATTTCGTTGAATACAACATTAATAGTTAAAACAACAATGTTATCATATATTTCTACAAAATTATTATTGACATGTAAAGATTACAGAATTTAATCGTCTGGCAAAATAATTTTAAATATATATCTAAATTCTTAGGGTCAATGCCACTGTACATGTGTGGTTGGGTGGGTGGGTCAATGCCACTGTACATGTATGGTTGGGCGGCTGGGTCAGTGCCACTGTACATGTATGGTTGGGTGGGTGGGTCATTAACACTGTACATGTATGGTTGGGTGCGTGGGTCAATGCCACTGTACATGTATGGTTGGGTGGGTGGGTCAATGCCACTGTACATGTGTGGTTGGGTGGGTGGGTCAATGCCACTGTACATGTGTGGTTGGGCGGGTGGGTCAATGCCACTGTACATGTATGGTTGGGTGGGTGGGTCATTAACACTGTACATGTATGGTTGGGTGGGTGGGTCAATGCCACTGTACATGTATGGTTGGGCGGGTGGGTCTATACCACTGTACATGTGTGGTTGGGTGGGTGGGTCAATGCCACTGTACATGTGTGGTTGGGTGGGTGGGTCAATGCCAATGTACATGTATGGTTGGGCGGGTGGGTCAATGCCACTGTACATGTATGGTTGGGTGGGTGGGTCTATACCACTGTACATGTGTGGTTGGGTGGGTGGGTCAATGCCACTGTACATGTATGGTTGGGCGGGTGGGTCAATGCCACTGTACATGTATGGTTGGGTGGGTGGGTCATTGACACTGTACATGTATGGTTGGGTGGGTGGGTCAATGCCACTATACATGTATGGTTGGGCGGGTGGGTCTATACCACTGTACATGTGTGGTTGGGTGGGTGGGTCAATGCCACTGTACATGTATGGTTGGGCGGGTTGGTCAATGCCATTGTACATGTATGGTTGGGTGGGTGGGTCATTGACACTGTACATGTTTGGTTGGGTGGGTGGGTCAATGCCACTGTACATGTATGGTTGGGCGGGTGGGTCAATACCACTGTACATGTGTGGTTGGGTGGGTGGTTCAATGCCACTGTACATGTATGGTTGGGCGGGTGGGTCAATGCCACTGTACATGTATGGTTGGGGGGGTGGGTCATTGCCACTGTACGTGTATGTGTAGTTGGGGTGGCTATAGATAACAAAAATTAGCTTAAAGAAGATTTTAGTGATTGCTTTTGATTAAAAAAAAAAAAAAATAATAAAATACAGTTAAAAAATAATAAAATATGTATTGAGGTTGTTTATGAATGTGTCTATAAAAATACGATCTATAAACCATCTTAAACTTTGGTTGATAGAAAAATACTTTTTTTTTGTTCTAAGGAAATAATAACTAGAAAACTATTTTTACCTAGGATCAGCTTGAATAGAAAATGTACCACTCCTATGCTCTAATATATTGATACACAAATCTTACATGTAAAATGTAACATAAACTATCATGAGTTAGGATCCCATTAAATCGGGAAAAGTTTAATTTTGAGCATTTTAAAATAAAATACGTGGCCCATAACAACACTGACTTATAACTCCAAATTCTATACCCATCAGATCTATAAAAGTACTCGAATGTCTTTATTATTTACTGTAGAGCATATGGCACAGATAATAGTATACTGCTATCTGCAGTTATTGTATTTCGCGGAGTTGTATTATGCTCCAGAACATTATTATTTATGTAGGAGGAGAGACTAGTGGAGTACCACATGCACGTGCAGTTGCCCTAATTCACGATGCTATTTTATAGTCATGTGTCTATTTCCATTGGTTTAAGAGGAAATAATATTGTTTTGATATTAGTCTTCATGCTCAGCAGTGGTTATTGTCGTGTAGTGACAAGCAAGACAATTCTCCAGAGAATATTAAAAACAGTATATTTCATCGGTTAATTTAGTAAAAATATGAACGTCATCATTTTTACAACATAATAGTTTTATTTAAATACAAGTCATTAAGATAAATTAATGTTTTTTTGTTCTTTTTCAGGTATGTAATTTCCTTGAAGACGTACTTTGATATCAATATTCCGTAAGTTGAAAACATCTTATTAGCATTATTCTCTTGTGAATAGTTTTTTCACACTTTGTAACCACTCATGTATGTACCCACCCACCCATACACATACGGTGGTAGTGACCCATCCGCTCACCTATACACATACTATGGTATTGCTCGCATTGTATTTGTATATGAATTTATATAATACTAATTGTATATGACTGGCAACTCCGTTGACCATAATAAAACTGGTTGTTTTGTGGTCCGTTCGCCCCAAACCACTGTTTGATTTTAACTGTCGTTTGCAGCGCCGGTTGTCAGTAGCTGACGCCCGCGTATTACTGTATTTCACTTTAAAATGTTTCACGCTTACATTATTTATGCTTTATATAGTACAAGTGTGAATAGTGCCCCGGAGAAAGATTTTTTAAAACTGTTATAGTTTATGTTTAAAAAATTAGCATATTAGAACAATATTAATTGGTATACACAAAATAAACTAAAACAGACGAAATCTTTCCCAGGGAGGCATGAATAAAGCTGTAATATTTTTTAAAAAAATTAGCATTTGCTTTAAGGAGAGTCAAATCCTATATGGTGGCAGTGATACCGTGTCTTTAGAGTATATTGTTTGGTTATGTTTACTAGGTACCATCATTCACGATAGGTTTACACTTAATAGGCATCTACATTACTTTATCCAAATCTACAAATTTTTTAAGAGCCTCTAATATCCATGTTTTAAATATTCTTTTATGTATTTTTAAAATACAATTAATTCCTTTTGATAATACTAGGCAAATCCAACCATAATTAAGCTCAAAACAATTGTCCTTAATACAAAAAATGATGAGTGTTTAAAATCTGCACAAATGTAATTTAAAAAAATAAATAATCTTGAGGCAGTCAATGATCCGTCGTAAGCATACATTGCAATATACGTATATACATTTTTGTTAGCTTATAAACATAATTTTGAAGTGGCAAATGCTTCTACCATTCAGGCCAACGCAAAAAATAAAAAAAAAAAACTTCAATAACTAGCTATTTTAAGTGTCATATTATGACCTTCAGCTTTACTAGGTATCCGAACCAAGTAGAATGGGTATGTTTTCAGCTAACTGACGGCTCATACTCAGTTATCTTCCCTACACAACATCCACACCCCTCCTGTACTATCATTCAAAAGTTTATCCTCATAATTAAGGTAAAGTATATCCATTTACGAAAGTTACACATAACCTATGTATGAACTAAATAAAAAAAAAATTGCTTACCGAGGTAATCACACTAAGTACAATTGTTTATTATTAGTATTAACATTTTTATAAACTTATAAAAACCCATAATAAATTCACAATTTTAAGTTCGATCTGTAAAACATTTTAAAATAAGTTAGATAACGAATGTCCAAATGTCGATAGATCGTCGGTGAATCCCGAACAGTTCTGTCAGTAAGCTCACGTCGCAGGCGTTTTAACGTCCGTTAGTCCTCGGACGTGAGCGTCATCCAAACACCTCCAATACATTCACAATTAGTCACCATCGATGGTCGTACGACTCAATTTGTATTTATCTCTTCTTAATCCGTTTATACTCCGTTTTGCATCCAAACTGGAGTTTTCAGTGTTAAACGCTGTCAATTGATGTCTCGTGAATTTTATTCCTTTTGACACACGAAGAATTGAATTAGTCGTAACTTAGTAACGTGCAGTTTGTCAAGAACTTTGCAGGAACAAGCATTTGTGGAACATGTTACAACACGTATGATTTGTTGGCAGTACGTTAAGTACGACATTTTAAATATTTCTTTTGGCAGATCACTTGTAGTATGTCAGTTTTACAGTGAAAATAAAGTGTAGAAATTTAAAATTATTTTTCATTCTTAAAATTCATAACACAAAACCAAAGAAAGAATAAAAGGAACGTTTGAAAAGAAAAAATTTAACAGGAATAAAAAAAATATAATAAACTTCATTGTAAGTAAAACTATTTTCAAAAACTTGTTTCTGACTAAATATAACTCTATTGAACTAAATAAAATATACATTAATGATAGTTAGTATATAAAATACAGATTCGATTCGATGATGCCTTATCTTAAAACGTTTATTTATCTATTTAGTTATCTGAAATTGCAACCATGTAATTAATAAGTTTTTATATAAAATTAAATACGTTGTCTAATTTCACACGATTGCGTATTTTGCTGTATAATACATATGAATATTCTACTTTAGGAGACATTAATAACATTAACAAAAAACGTCAAAAATCGGATACTTTACAAGTATAAAGAATCAATTATAATATTTTTACCCAATCAAATATTTGTATGTATCTACATGTACTTTTTTTATATTCATCAATGATCCATTTAATGTTTTTTTTTTTTTTTTTTTACCTTTCTCTGTCTTTTCCCCATAGACTATTGATCTGTACGAGGAACTTATTTAGGCAGAGTAAGGGGACGAACCAGTACAGTAGAAGGTGAATTTTACTGATAAATCTTACAGGGGTTCGAACCAGCGCTATCTCTAAACCAAGCTCAAAGTCCTGACGCCTTAGACCGCTCGGCCATCGGCTCTCCCTAAATCTATTAAGTTGTTTTATATATTTTTAAGTATATTTCTGTATTCCATATTGCTTAAACCTCAGATATATTTTTACGAAATGCGCACGTAGATATACACATTTTGTTTTATACAAACATAAATTTTGTATTTGGAAGACACAAGTGGTAACTATGACAAAAATATGACTGGTGAATAAATAAAAAACGTTTGATCAAATAATCATGGTTTTAACTTCATAAATAGAGCATGACGCATCTGTTTTTCAATAAAACGTAAGGTTTCTCTTTAATCCTGCCTAATTACCATTTATATAAAGTCCAAACGTAGTAATGGGTAGATTATTACATTTAATGAACCCGACATTTCCAGTAAAGTATTACTGGAGAAGAGTTACACCCCTCCCTCTTCACCCTCTCCACCAAACGGAATGACCCTTGTCCTCTGATCTCCTTCCATCCCACCGCACTTTCAATCTCAACTTTCCACCGGAATATTTCAAAGCAAACAAATCCACTTGAATTCGTTCAGAGCTTCTTTTCCATTCAACTCCGTCCTCCGGACGTTGCGATCCACTCTACCTTTCCTCTTCATTAGCTATGGGACAGGAGGCGCAAAAAGTCCCTCTTTGTCGTTCGTTGAATTTCTTGTCCATACGCCCTAAAAGGTGTTGTTTGCCCTGTGTTTTTAGGCACAGATCCTGTGTACAGATTACACAGTCGTGTACATTCTGTAAATGACTTAAAGCTGTCATTTTCAGTGGAAATTTAATCTTGTAATGTTGAATGAAGATTTCACATGTAAAATGTGAAATTTGAAACTAAACTTTTTAAACAAATAAAAACAAATTTTCAAAGATTATGGCTCCTAGCTACATAAGTAAGCTAAAATAAAAGTATATATATCTTTATAAAATTCACTTACAAAAACAATAACAATCACACATACACCGTACACAAAAGTTGATCTTCCATGGACAAAAATGCCGATACTGCAAAGATTAAGGAAATGAACAGGTTTTGTAACTTATGTTCAATAATTAACGTAGAATTAATAAAAAAATTAACTACATTGTTGTAGCCGATATAACTCACCGTTTAATGTTTTTTTTTTACGGAAGAGGATAAAATAGTTAATGACAAAAATTAAATTTCGATTAATTTTTTAAATAGTTTTTATATAGTAATTAAATAATTTGATCTATTTTTTATCTTGGTTCTTTAAAAATATAGTTATTGTAATATGACGTGCCTTTTTTTTAAAATTAAAACTATTTGTAACTAAAGAGGAGTTTAAAAATAAAATATAGAGGCCTCCCAAAAATGTTATTTTACTGGAGTGTTGAGACCTATCCTACATATGAGATTTCCTTTTAAGAAACAAATTTTTATACTAAAATAGTTTATTTTGATTGTTGGAAAATTTAATAGTTTTTCCAAAGAAATCATTTAGCTGACTTTATCAGTATGTACGAAAATATTAATTTTAATATGCTTAATTTCAATTGTACAGAATGGATGTATCGTATAACGGCTTCGAAATTAACCAAATAATAGTGTAATAATCTCTATTATTATTTATTTTGTGTTGTTAAATAAACTCATGTACAACCAAACGTTCTCGTATAATTTTGTAATTTAATTGACTTACTATAACTAACTTGTTCTAGTTTTATTTTTAATTTTGTCCATTGAAATGTTAAACTCAATATTGTTTAGCTTATTTACTTGTCGTTAAAGAGTTACTTGCCTTTTTAATTAAAGCAATATGCAATTAATATAAACGAAAAAACGTGTTCTCCTCCTCCTCCTCTTATTCAAAGTACAAATCTTCAAAACGAGTTGATCCATGCACCTATAATAAAAATACTGATCACCATGCAAACAATTCAACTAAAGAGATTTTAGTTAAAATAATCATTTACTACTAAAATCAGTTTTATTATGCTTCATACAAAATTGAACAAATATGCATATGCAATCTTTTAGCAGACCTTATCAGTATATATCTAAACATGCACAATATGCTATATTTCAATTATATAAGATATACGTATATTAGTTTTTAAAATAGCATATATTCATGTAATAATTTATTTTATTATGTTACTTCCACCGATAGTAAAGGCTGAAAAAGACCACCCGTCCTTACAACTCCACCAGTTCAGAGCAGTACACAAGCTCCTGTGACTGATGAACTACTGTAAGCGGATTGTGGCCGGCCTCTATTGCTTCAATTAGTACGTTCAGCTCTTCTTATCTGTCATATTATCTTTTATTACTTTTCCTGCCCGTTATTATAAACTTTATGCTATCCGTTATTTAATATAGTTCAGTAAGTTTTAAAATGAAAATATTTTTATAACAACAAAAAATGCAAGAAATGATAGTACGAGAGGACATTGAAAATTGTTCACTGACAAACATTTATTGAAAAGATAGTAGTATTTATCTTTTTGATGGTTTAAATATTATCATACAATTTTATTTCCATAATCTATATTTATAAAAGAGGATGTTTGTATATATATATATATATATATATATATATATATATATATATATATATGTTTGAAGTGTATGCGCTGCCAACACATCCAACCGATCGCCATGAAACTTTAGAATGTTGTCCTGTATACTCCCGAGATGGTTCCTGTGAAGTTTGATGTAGATCCGTCCACAGGGTCCCGCCCCACGGGCTCCTAAAGATTCCATGTTATTCAAATGGAGAATCTGAATTGTTTACAAAAAACATATGACTGTGTGGTTTAATGTAATTTCACATACCATAAGCAGATTGATGTTCTCACATCAACAGTACTGTATATGTTTTGATTTATTGTAGTTCTACATTTCACCTTGAGAGTGTAGCACACACTACAAAAAACCTTTACATTTATATACCAAATAAGAAGAACAAAAATATTGTTTACCCTCTTGCACTCATTTAATAAATAATGGTTTTTTTTCTATAATTCTTTTTATTGCTTTATTTTGGTATGTCAATGAAAAATGAAAGGCGAGATAACGTCCGCCGGGTTCACTAGTAGCATATATAGCCGGCCGTGAGCGGGGAATTTCAACATTATCTTAAGATAACGGCATCAAGCGACATCGAGCGTGGCTGTTCCTCGGATGGGTGACCGTCTGAGAGATCCCGTCCTTGCACGCAGAGAGATTATCCTTAAACTTTCATTTAGAAATTGAAAAAATCTCAAATACCTTTAGGTATATATTGTAATCTTTCATATCCAGAAAGTTGCATACGATAGTAACAATGTGCGTTGCTTTTTAAACGACAACATTTCTAACGTTTGTGGTTTTAAAAATGTAGCAGGACCACAACAGAGACAGAAATTATTTAGGATAGGTTTTCAAAATGTCCGCAGTTAAATGAACTGTCCAACCTAGAAGTCCGTTGAAAAGCCGCAAGGCCGCAATCCCGCTCAGCGCGCCGCAAGTGGCAGGCCCATTAAAGCCAAGCTGTCGGCGAGATATTGTACCACAGCGTCTAATAATTCCACCCCTCACCCAGCCCCTGTTCTTACATGTCGTCCAGCAATAGAAATATTACAGGGGCGTGTTAGTGAAGCACATTTGTTTTCACATTTTCTTCCCGCAAAATAATAATAGTTATAAGCTTTCTTCATATGATTGGCGAATTAAAGTACTGTAGAATAATATCGGAATGGTCTTACTTGTTTGTTTTGAAAAGATTATTATGTGTCGTTAAATAAATGTTTACAAGACAAGATATTACTATAATTACGCCCACATATCAGATTGGTCGGCACTAGTGGCGCAGTGGGGACAAAGTGTTGTGGGGATTGTAGGTGATAGGTTCTACACTCGGTCTTCTCAATATCAATACAGTGGACGCTCAATGGTTGCCATCGACGTATAAACACTACTAGAGAAGTCTGCGGTATTAATGTTAGATGGTAGTCAAGGGTCAGATGTTTTTTCGAGAAGAAAACTGAGTGTCAGGCTTGTCACTTAGCTGAAAACCACTCCAACACTACGTGGTTCGGATTCCATGAAAAGTAGTAGGTCCCATAGTTGCCCTGGCTATTGGGCTATCAATAAATATCTCTTTCTGAGGAACAGTTGTCCTTAGTTAGTAACAATGACTACACTCGTCCATGTACAATCATCACACTCATCCGCCCATATCTCTAAGATCGGTTTCGTACTAATAAATAAAAATAAAATTAATAATAATAATAATAATGAATAAATTGTTTTATACATGTAAGGAATTCAAGATTCAATTAATGATCGAACGTGAACCTCGTGGATGGGAGAGCTGTTAAGGCTGAAATTGATCCTTCCCTAGGTGGGAGCGCGCGTTAAGGGTACAACACGTTAAAATAAAAAAAAATAAAAAAAAAACTCCAACCAGGCGTTCCGTTTCTGAGGAAAGGGTTGTTATTCTTAACACGCTCTGTAGATGTTAAATATAACATTACTATTTTTTAAACCTTCTGAAATTATAACTGCGAAAAATTATGTAACAGTAAATATTTTTAATTTTTCCCAATACTACAATATACTTCAATATAATTTCTTCCATTCCTATGCACGATAATGCTTTGTAGAATATTATAACACATTTTTACAATGAGTATAGTTAGTTCTTATGTATGGTTAGTATATAGAGTAACTTTTCAAAACAAAATTTTTAAGAACATTTCAAGGAAACGCTGTGAAAAATGTAATTCCAGTCGTATGCACCCTGGATCGGCCAAATAAAAGGGCCTAACGAAGCGAGCGGGCTGCGTGCTGTTGTAAGACGTGCGCCTGAATTCACTTTACATATTCCAAATTGGGTTTTTGATAGACGCTCACTCCAAATCTAGGCCGGCTTTAAACTACCTTCATTCTGTAAATAACAAGTAACTCTCCGTTTCTTGGGCCCAGGAACGAATCAGCCTGTGAAATTGCATACAAGTTCTTGCAAGGCTTGGATTGCATATAAACCCCTACTGGCTCGAAATGTCTTGCATTGCATTCATCCCCCGTAGAACACGAGATTGGCTCAGTAAATATATACATTTACGTGTGATGAAAACACAAGCTCCGCTTGTTCGGCAAGTTCCACTTTTATTTGAATACAGATGGTGTGCTCTTTGAATTGACGTAGTCGTATTTATAAGCTTTTGCAGAGTCTAACATCAAAGACAACGTTTACCTGTAACGACGTATCTATTTAGACTCATTTTGCTCGTGGAGGCTTCGTCCCTAAGGCCCCATTGGTGTCTAAACAATATAGGGAATTTTCCATTTTTATTAGTTTAATAAAATGTAAAATAAAGAGATATATTGGAATCTACAACCTAAAGGCTGCAATGCTTGATCTCCGAAGCACTATTAGTGTTAAATGACATCTTTATTAAAAAAGTTAAAAGATGTACTGTTTGACCAGGTGAAGCTAGCCTAAGATAATTTAAGATAATAAGATAGCTAAGAATATTTGTCCCGGGGACCAACTTAAAAGGATGTTCGTCCGGGCGCCCAGTTTAAGCGTTTTAGGGAATTTTGCTCTACATTTTATCACCACTGCCACTAAGAGAGGTAAAGATCCTTACTCACTAACGATCAAGCAATATATTCCCCTCTCCTCTCCCCCTTCATAGTCCCCGCCTGCCCCGCCTCGCTCCGCAAATTCGACAGATGGACATAACTCCCACATTTATACTAAACTCAAGCAATGAATTGTATATATATTATTAATCTAATTTTTTAGCCAAAGATGACTATACAAATTCAACTATATAAATTTGAACAAATATCATTTATAGAAAATAAATAGGTAACACTTTTAAACAAATATATTTTTTTTAAATTTACTATATACTAGGTTGATTAGTACTTTTTGTCCATTATATTCTCAAAATGTTAATAAATTATATCACACGGTTTGTTCATGAATTATGCGCCAAAAAGGCCAAATTAGTCACTTTGGGCAGCCATATCTCTACAAGGAAATTTTTTCCCGTAACACATGTATTACTTCCATGGATACTAACAATTTTATTCAAAAAATTTTCAAAAATATTTTTCGATCGAACACTCTTGGAACCACCATCAGTGACCGGATAAGTGGTTTGCGTGCAAGGACGGAATCGCTCAGCCGGTCACCCATCCAAGGAACAGTCACGCTCAATGTTGATTGACGCTGTTATCTTGCGATAAAGTCGGAATTTTTCGTTCAAGGTCACCGTTTATATGTACGTATAAACGATGGACTTTTTTAAAGGCGTTTTGGTTGGATTTCATAATTTCGTCTCTGACCTAAGTTTGATTTTACTTTTTTTATAGTATTTATTGTCCGTTTCTTAGAGATAAACAATTTTCCTCTAGACATTATTAGATACAAATGAATTTTAGATTTCAAATTTTGACAACTGCACTCTTAGAAAAATCTTTTTATTAGAATAAACGTCATTAATCGTGTTTCCGTTAGCAAAATATACATTTAAAGCATCATGGTGTATGATTATTTTTGAAAAATAAGACCAATAGTTTACGTTAAAGCTTGGTGTGCCTTTACTCATCACTTGTTTAGATAGACCCCACATTAAATAAGACCAATAGTTTACGTTAAAGCTTGGTGTGCCTTTACTCATCACTTGTTTAGATAGACCCCACATTAAATAAGACCAATAGTTTACGTTAAAGCTTGGTGTGCCTTTACTCATCACTTGTTTAGATAGACCCCACATTAAATAAGACCAATAGTTTACGTTAAAGCTTGGTGTGCCTTTACTCATCACTTGTTTAGATAGACCCCACATTAAATAAACACCATAACTATTATTATAATTTCGGACAAAGTAATTTAATTAAAAGATTTTGAATAATCATAACAATAAATAAACTCTTTTTAGCTCTTCGAAAGAAAGGAACAATTAACAGTTTTAAAAATTAAACTGTTCTCAACAAAGTTAACATCCGCCTCTCGTAGAAGGAAAGTTTTAAACGTTTACAAAAGAGATTTACTGTTCCTAATTAAATGTAGCGATTGCTTTAACCCGAAATGTAGGTACAACACTATCTCAGTAAACTAAAATGTTTTTACCACAATATTTTAAACATTTGTTTAGTGTTCTCTATTACCCTCAATATTTCAATTGTAACATTAACCGATAAAATGTTACGCTTGTATGTTATTCATTGTCGACCAAGCTTGACATCGCTGTTATTTCTCTTAAACTATTATTGGCTACTCTACATTTTTTTATCACTTTTATAAATATGCCTTTTCAATTCATGTTTCTATTTTTTATGTGCTAATTACTTTGAACATGTCCTTAGTATAACTTTTTATACTTTAAAGTTGGTTATAATCAGTTTATGTTGGTTAATATTGTTTGAACACTTGAACAACTTTTTATAATAAATTCTATTCTTTATTCGTATATCCTTGCAAGTAAAACTATCTTTAGAAACTATCTTCTCGAGTTGTTTCATGAATAATACTGAACACTAAAAAGAAGTAAAATACAATTATTAAAAAAGTTACAGTTTTATTAATGTTTTAAGAATAAATGTTGTAAATGATATGTATTTTAAATACATACCACTGCAGTATGAAACAAATATATGCAAAGACATTATAAAATTCCATTACTTTAGATTTATTTCAAACAATCAATTAATTAGTCATATCTTTAAAATAAAACTAAACGTTTACCTCAACGGCTTGATTAATTTACGTATTTTTCTTAAAATGACGATCCTCAAGTTATGAGTGAAAATGGATTTGTAATGTATTTTATGAGTGTAGATGAGAAGAAAGTATGATTAATGATCAGCCCAATCAAGAATAAAAAAGTATGTAATATTTTAATTTACATCCGTAAATATAGTTTTGAATTAATGTTTTCAGTGTAATTATTATAACACATATACTGTAGAACTGGAAAGGTTGCGTACTTTTTTTTCGTCCTAAAGATTTTAAACCAACTAAGTTCCAATCCCTAAGACCTTACAATGTAAATGAAATATTTTCTCAATTAAAGACGTATTTTGCCAAAGAGCTATATCAGATCGGGAACCAAACTATCCAGCACTCCATTGCCGTGCGCTACGATAATGTCGTACCAATGCCGGTGCACTAATCCAGTGACGTCACAAACTGGAAATGAAATTCCTGGAGAGTCTCGGGACAAGTCCTGCGCGGCATTCCCTGTCTCCATCACAAAGTGAGCGAATTGCTTCCCAACAAGCCGTCGTATTCGCTGGGGACTGTATACAAGGCTCTTCATTAAATCCGGAGAAACGGAATGTTTTGTGTTCCCTGGAATAAGTTGTTTTCTTGTTAGAATGAAGAGTCTTTCAAATAGTTGATTTGAATCTTAAATAGTTGGAAAATATCTTAAGATTGTGTTTTTTAACCAAGAATTTGTTTGTGATATAAAATTAAAATTTAGGACTTGAGTGAAATTAATTTTAAGTTTTTATTTATGATTATTTATCCATTTAAAATCACGTAATAAGAATGAAACTTTAAATTAAAGTAAACATGACAATTCATAAAAAAGGTTGATTATAGAATAAATAATTCAATAATATTGAATACATTGGCGAGAAAACTATTCAATGTAACTCACTAGACGTAGCCAGAGAGATGAATATTTTAGTAAACACACGAAGTTAAGTAGCGTACTACGGTAAACCACTAGAATTAATTAGATGCATTCTTATAATAGTTTTGACATGGTAACATTGTTACTCTTTATAAGACCAGCCAAGTTGAATCTCCTTTAAATTTGTATAGACGTAATATTTTCTCGTGATAGAATTTAATTAAAACAGTTTAAATGTGGAGGCAAATGTTAAAAATGAAGCTAGTTTGATCACTGCTTAAGCAATCGAGAATATTTTAGTTAATAGCAACCACACTTAACGTACGACCTATGTATTGTGACGTTTTTAATTTGTCCTAATTTATAAATAATTAATCGCTATGTGGGTTTTACAAATAAGCAACACGATATACTAAACAATTGCTAAATTTATTGAATATATAAAATTAACTTATTATAATTAAATGAATTATTTCCTTAACTTTAACTATTGTGAAAAGTACAATTTACTATTAGGCCTACTTTTACAGTTAAACTAATGTATATTTACAATCTTAGATGGCATCAATAATTACAACTACTAATTGCAAAGTGACTTTACTAAATTCCCTTCTTTTAATTACAATTCCTAGCTCTATAAAGTGGCTTTCCTAGATTCTCTACTATTATTTACAATTACTAACTATAAAGTGACTCTACTAGATTTCCTACTATTATTTACAATTACTGACTACGAAGTGACTTTACTAGATTCCCTACTACCTACAGTCCAATACTAACAGTTCACTCACAGTTTCTTCAGTGTCCCTTCAGAAGTCGTCCACAAGTACCGCACTGCTCCTTCGTTGATCCCCACAACGAACCACTCACCGGTAACTTCTCCGTAGACCACTTCACTCTACACGGACACTTCACTCGCATTGTAGAACTCGCTCTCTGTCGCTGCAAACACCCGGTCACTGACTGACTGACTGACTGACTGACTGACTGACTGACTGGCGCTGGTATCCGGGCCGTATATATCACCTGCAGGTCTCCATCTAGAAGCTTCTTGAATTCCCCTGCGCCCGAAGTTCCATGACAGAGCTGGCTCGTCAACCTAGAACCTTCTAGAAGTCCATTGAAGAGGTAAGGGGCGTTCATGCGTAAGCCATTGTGCCCCAAAGGTTGTAAACAAGCAGGGCAGGTGGTCAGCGACCCATCCATTACTTCCGCATAACCGGTTCCCAGGATAGAGGCCACTCTAGATGTCACAGTATTATGTTAATTTTAGGCAGGCATCTAACTATGCAGGTTTATCTAGAGTAGGTTAGGTTTTGTTAAGTCAGATTAAGTTACGTTATTTATCGTACAACTCACGAGGTTTACCGAGGCCCTTGGCCAGACGATCTGCAGTAGACTAATTGGAGTGGGGGGGGGGGAATGAGTCAGAAAATAGAAAATAAAATCATCTGAAATTTAAATTATTGTTTACAACCTGACTTAACGTTCTTATTGTTAGTAGATAAATAATAGTGACAATTATTACTAATTAATTAATTAATGTCAAGTTTAACTTTCTTTATTTCTTTCTTTATAGATCTATTAATTATATCATAATTTGATTTATTGATTTATAAGCAAATTAATGTGCCTATGTCCAGAGCAGACTTTGAAAATACAGAATAATATGCTCTTTGTATTTAAGTAATAAGAGGTTTTAATGCAAATTAAAAATGAAAAAAACCTTCCTGATTGGCCGTTATAATAAATGTAAAAAACAACAAAGGAGACGAAAATAAATTCTTTTCTACTCAGAGAAGCGCTGCAAGCATAGCTCAACCGGCAACATGGTAACTCAGTCACATGGTGGGACTGGGACTGTCCTCCCCTACACTCGTAGTATTATTCCCCTCACGCGCAGGCCAAGTGCCTCGCGAGTTATAAAATACGTTTACGTTTATGAGCGGCGGGTTGGTGGCGTAGACATTTCATGTTTCTCATTATATGTACATATATTCTGCATATGTACATAGAACACTAGCTTACTAGTGCCCTGTTTCAATTAATTGGCCGGTGGTCCATCTAAGATAAAGTAACATGTTTTATATTTTGTATAGTGTCCTTTACACCACGTCCTTTACACGTCTATCCACGTACTTTAGTAATGACCCTCCCACCCACCCATACATGTACAGTGGTATTGGCCGTCTTACCATACACGTACAGATTTATACCAAACAAAGACATAATCAATGTTGAAAGTGACCAGCAGATAACTACCCACTTTTCATTTGTTATTGGGCTATTAATTATTGACACTTTTTAAGGAATAGTCGGTCTTAGTTAGTAACAAAGACTACATTCGCTCACATAAACTCATTAGAATTCCATATTCGCCCATATCTTGACGACATGTGCATTAAGGAAATAAATAAAAATTGAAGATAGAAAACGTTTTACAAATGGTATTTGTTTTGAAAAACGACAAACGTTGTGATGCTCCAAAGTTACACAAATATTTTGCATCGGGAGACACTAGCGCTCGTTACGTTTCCTCTAGCTCACAAATGGGCTAGTTAATGTTTTCCCAATGTTAACTTTCTTATTTAATTTGAAGCTACCATTTTATATTGATAAAAGATGTTAAACTAAGGTCACATTTATTGCACCGTAGCTTTCGTGGTACAAAACCATAGTACAAACACTCCTAATACCCCTCTGCCTACGCTGTGATCACTTGAAACAACAAACAGTTATAATTTTATTATTTTGTACCAAATAAAGAATAGTCAATAAAACATGCATCCCTTTCTTTCCTTAATTCATTTTAGTAATTACATTTTTAGCGTTTTCCCCGTAGTCCTGGCTAAAACATTATTAAAGCTGGTTCTAATTAACTCTGGATTTTCCCGATCACCTATGTAACATGACGTCCGTGTAAATGTGATGAACTATTTACATGCTGGTGACGTCATACACTTAATGGTCCCTCTCCCCCTCCCTTCACGTTGGAATTTCAACTTTCAAGACTTCAGTTAGTTAATCTCACGTTAATTAATATTTTGCAAAAGCAAATTCATTATTTATTTGATTTTATAACCTAAAATTGAATTTCAATTAATAAATATTATAACTCCTGATTAAATGAATACAAAATAAAGCAAATTCTAAAGTATTTATTATATTAATTGACGTAAATGATTACTTTTATCCTCATTTCTATTTATCATTACTTATATAAGTTAGACTCGGTGACAAAAGCCTGTTTTTAGAATAACTGCACTCAACCTTATAGTGTACATCATCAACCCAGTAAGTCGTCTTCCTTCCTCCACTTCCTTGGTCCTTCAATAAATATAAGTTATTAACATTTTATCAATTAATTGACATATCAATAATATCAATGAAATTATCAATAATTATATTTATTTTTTTCTGGCACCTGCAACATAAAAGATGAGCTCATTATTCGTTTTGCATTGCTAAGGCGCTGATCGTTCAGATATGGGCGAATCTGAGGGGCGCTGACCCAAATTGTTTAGCAGACACCAGTCAGTTTGGGAATTAAAATAGCCATTACATAAAAATCTATTTAAAACAAAAAATTGATAAAATATTACTAAACGATAAGTGTAATGAGTGTAGATGATTGAATTTAGTCATTGTTACTAACTAAGGTAGACTTGTCACACATTAATAGCCCAATAGCCATAGCTAACTAAGTGACCTAAAGTGTTCTAACTAAGTGACCTAACTAAGTGGTTCGGTTGAAACCGAACCACGTAGTTTAGGTCTGATTTACAGCTAACTGACAACCCTGACAAGCAGTTAGCTTCCCTAAACAATATATCGCCTTGATTACCTCTCCACATTGACAATCCACACCTCTCTAGTAGTGTCCAAGCCGATAACAACCATCAAGTGAACTCATGTCAGTTTTAAGAGAACCGATTATAGAACATATCGCCTACAATCTCCACAACAATTTGTCCCCAAGTATCTGGGCTACAGCACTGCACCACTACTACCTACAATATCCACAACACTTTGTCCCCAAGTAGCTGGGTTACAGCACTGCGCCACTAGTGTCGACACTAATTAACACCATAGATAAGAAGAATTAAGAAATTATCAATAAATCTTTTCAGTCACAATAAATCAATTCTTGTAACTGCAACATAAAAGATGAGCTTATCTGAACAATCGATATAATATGAAACAAACTATCAAACCGAGATACTTAAAATTCAGGTTGAGTAAACAAATATACATTTATATTATACTGTACTTGGTTAGTTGAATGGTGCAATGAAAACGTTGAGTGCAGTTATCACTTGAGTATATATAATTTAAAAATAATTAATTGTATTGTATTACACAAAAAACAATAAAGGTTATCTAATGTGTATCAACATAAAAATTAGATAATGCATATTATCTTTTTATGGCAGTGGATATTTTAATGATTTTCTACAAACAATTAAATAATAACACCGTTGTGCACAGCTTAATGAGTTAGGAATTACAATCGCTGTCACCCTCATTTCACCGGGTTGATCTCGCCTTCCGGCTTTATTCTCTGTCAGACTAATGTGTTTCCTCTTCCCCATTTGTAACACATTGACCGCTGCTTTGCAATTGTAACAACTTTGTCCACCCCATGAAGTAACCTTGTTTGGTCAGCCCTACTTTAGCAGAGACCATTCAATTTGGGA
Organism: Stictocephala bisonia; assembly: GCA_035578905.1. Taxonomy (NCBI): domain Eukaryota; kingdom Metazoa; phylum Arthropoda; class Insecta; order Hemiptera; family Membracidae; genus Stictocephala; species Stictocephala bisonia. The sequence continues at coordinate 40,034 of JAQJVL010000390.1, read as the reverse complement.
ATTTAAATAGCCATTACATAAAAATCTATTTAATACAAAACAATTGATAAAATATTATTAAACAATAATAATTCAAAATTACTGTTATAAGTTTAGGGTAAGTCGGCACTAGTGAAGACTACAGGTAACAGTTTCTATGATTCGTCATATCAGTACTGCCATGGCGTTCACTCAATGGTTGCTATCTACTAGAGAGTGTTATTCAGAGAATGAATGTTGTGTAGGGGAGACTTGAGTATTAGTCGGATTAGTTGGAGATCAGACCAATACTACGTGGTTCGTATTCCGCTTAAAGCTTTAGATCCCTTAGTTGACCTGGCTGTAAATGGCCCTTTCTGAGTATAAGTTGGGCTCAGTTAGTAACCAGACTATACGGCCATCCACACCCTTCGTACACTCATTTAATCATTCATATTTTCCTTCAAATACGCACAAATTTGTATCGGCGTCTCATATCTATTAGAGTCTAAGATAATTTTGAGTCTAAAACAAATATGAGCTTCCCGACGAGGAAGACAGTAGATCGAATTCATTCAATAATTAAAGTTGACTAATAAACAAACAAATTAACACTTTCAACTTTCAGCAAAACTAATATTTTTATAAAAATCATGTGATATATCTACTGTATTTGTTATTAAGTATAAAACTAATTATTGTAAATATAAAAGCTACTATTAAAATAATAGGAATAAAATAATAACTTCTTGTTAGGGTGAATAAAATGGCATGACTAAAATAAGTGACGACTCCAGCAATACACAGGCAACCCTTATTCTCGGAAGTAGAGGGATATAAGCCAGTCAATATAGAATGCCTTTACTATCACGCAAGAAGCCATTTCATATTTTACAGCCAGGCGAGGTATACTACATGTGCTCCTAGGGATATATATTTGCTTACAATTTTCTATTCACTGAGTGATTCATGTTACAAACAGCAATGGGTTTTGTACTGTCTTGAGTTTCTTGTCTGTTTCTCAGTATTTACGATACGAGATATATTTCTTATTTATTTATGATTTACAAAAAGAATATTTTAGTAAGTGCTTAAAATCTAAAAATACGACTCTTACACGTGAATTTGATTCATTCGATTCATTTTATTCTTAAAAAACGAGACACTAATTCCTAGGTTTTGTAAGAATACATATCAATTATATTTAAAAACTTTTGTCAACGAAAGAAAAAGTAATTTAAAAATTTTTGAAAGTATATTTCTGATCTGTATCAATTAATATTCAATTTATTGGAGTCATTAGAGACATTAACTTAAATTCTATTTTTATTTAAATAATTATATTTAAAATTTGCAGTTTTTTCAACATATAACTAAGTTAAATATATAAATTTAATTTACAGTATAATAATTATGTTAAAGTGATAAAGTGATATTTTAAGAAGTCATATACATTAAATTAGTGCAAATTAAATTTTGTTTGCAGTTTTTTAATAATTTAATTTGTCCAGAAATGAAAATGTTTGAATTCAGCTCATAAATAGTCTACTTTTTTAGGTTATAGAGCTAATTAACTACCAAATGTTCATAAGTAATTGGTAAATAATAAAAATTAAGTATACAGACTTTATCATGGATCTATGGTTAAAACCCTTAAAGTAACTTTTTATCTAATGTTTCTACTTGAATTATTGTAATAATACCGGTTATACATTTTACAAGATTTATAGAACATACGAATTTAATATATTTTAATCACTTTGCATCATTTGATAAATTAGCATATTATATCTCGAATAATTACAAAAATATATTGAAGTAAATATAAATAACGTTAGTAGATACCTCAATATGCAAATATAAACAGTTGGAATGATATTTATGGACACTGCCACAAACCATAAATAGGATTAGAGGAAATACACACATATAGTCGGGAATATTGTAATGGAGTATGTATATAAAGCCGGGTATTATGGGAAGGGGACGTGCCTCTGTATATCGAAAGAGGCTTACAGGAAAAGGGGGGAAAGAAACCCTAGTGTTCTTGCACAGCTTCCAACTACGAGGTTATCCCAGTAAGTCGGAAGAATGATCCACGGTCATCTACACCTGGCCCGATATTTAATGAAGACAAAAGAGCTCAAGAATACAAATTTAGAATCTGGTTTCAATCATGGGGATCTGAAACTGCACCATATTCCTTATACTCGCGTTTATTAAATCACTCTTATTTTTCATTCAACATAAAAATCACTGCAATCTTTTCTAATTTGTAACTGGTTCTTCTTTATTCAAGTTTTATTGACACAGCTCTTCCTTGTTCTCAACTACTTAACGAGCATTATTTTATTAAATTACTGATAATATCTATGTGTTTCTATCAAACCATTGCAGTCCGCATCATATTCTTCATTTATTTTCATTGCTGTTCCTTTTTATTCCACTTTAATAAAAATCAATGTTTTATTTTGGGAGAGAGCGATTTTCTTTTCAACCTCTCTCTGCCCATTCCCCGTAGAATATTGATCTGTGGGTCAGTTATTAAACAAAGCAAGGGGAAGAACCGGAAAACAGTGAAGTACAAATTGAAAATTACTGATGAAATCTTCCAGTCAATGCCGGGATACGAACCTGCTCTATCTCTAACCCGGGCTCAAAGTCGTCAAAGGCATTAGAGTCTTGGACCGCTCGGCTACTGGGTTTCCTGTTTATTACAAGCATTTTGAATGTAAAAATTAATTTTTAAATTAGAATAGAATGTATTTAATTGTTTTTAAGCATTATGAATGATGGACTTATCATACACCATAGTAAGTAAAATTTCTCAACCAGCTTTTATACTAACAATTACTTAGTTTATAAACATCAGTAGTGGTGAGTTAAAAAGGATTTAAAACAAAAAATATAAAAATTAACAAAATATAAAAATCTATAACTTTATTTACAATAAGATAACATTTAATGAGGTAAAATTTAATAAGAAAAATCTAAGACAGAAACGGAGGAAGACACATTTTGGCAAATATAAGGTAAACGACACAAAAAAAATAATACTTTAAATACTAGTTAAATGATTTAATAGAGTAAAAGTGAAAACTTGACAACATTATCAAAAGTACTATACAGACAGAAAACGTCACGAACGTCCCATTATACAGTACATAGTTCGTAGGTAGACTCGAGTATATCAAGTGTTATTCTCCTCCTCAAGTGCACAAGTGGTGATAAACTTTAATTAAACTGAACATAAAAGCAGATCGCTCGGTTGTTGTGTGAAGGAGTATAACCCATAAAAGGTAGTTGAGTTATGAAGATGGTGAGCTGTTAACTGTCCCACCTGACACCTCTAGGTGCACCTCAAGTCTACACTAGTCCCTAATGTTACATATGTGTATAAAATCTTTGTATTTTCTTACTTATATAGCTGAATTTCATATTATAATGTTTAAACATTCTCTCAGCATCTTTATTTTTCGTTAGTAGTACTAATATGTAATGGAGTATTTTTTACGTTTATTTTTATAATAGGTGAAACGACAGAGTTCTGTGTTCAAATTATAACTAAGTAAAAATAATAAATGTTAAGTGAAAATTGATATTTGAGTTCTTTGTAACCTTTATTATATACACTTGTCGACTGTTAAAACATGAGTGCGCTCAGTGGCATGTCAGTGGAAACTCATTGTTATGCCAGATGTACTGCCGATTGAAATACGACACAATGACTTACTTGTTGAGGTAGAAGTCCACTTTAATAAGTATTTTTAACTGATTCAAGCAATAATACAATAGAAATATATAAAAATAATGTGATAAGAACAAGATATAAATAATAGGAAACAAATATGTAAAAGACGATAAAAACATAAAAATCTCCACGAATATATGTTTTTTCTCACTCAAATTCACTATTACAAACAAGTTTTATAAATAAAACAGGTGTATCTAGAGAATTGAAATGTGTTATTATGGTTGCAATGGCTTGCATCGTTACGCGACTGGTTGTAGTGTGACCAGAATCCTCGTAGTTCCGGTATTTGCTGTAAGGTATACCGGTCAAGGTTGCTCTTGACGTCAAGCCCCGTTCATTAAATAAATAATAGTAATATGCACTAGGCCGTCAAGACAACAATGCTCCCTTCAATGTGATTCCATTTGTATCGTCCCATCCATGGTCTGTAACCATGGACTCTTCTAGCGATGCTAACTTATAGTAATTTATCCATAAACTCCTTTTAATATAACATCTGTGCCTGGCTCCGAATATACACAAGTCATTCAGTGAAATGAAATTGAAACGAAAACTCTGTAGGAACTTAAAAAATATTTATCTTCTCTACATCCACTTACTGATTATATGGTTAACAAACTTTAAGAATTACGGATATGTAATTTAAATAGATATATTCATTGATCGTTGATGTGTAAATCAATTGTGTCTTGTGAATGTCCTTCAGACTGAAATAACAGGGTATGAATAAACCTTAATATTTGAAAACATATTTTGATGTTATCATTTGCTTTCTTAACAATATGTTTTAACTTGGAGACTTTTTTCATATCCATATCCAAATCAACATATTTCATATCCAAATCAATTTTTTTCATTTTTTTTTTCATATCCAAATCAAATTTCATATCCAAACATATTTCATATCCAAATCAATATATTTCATATCCAAATCAACAATTTGGAACAGAGCAAATATGCTTTACAAGTATGGCTGGTTTTCATTAGTACGAAACAATACAAGCATGTAAATCAATCATACAACAACTACTACAAATTAATAAACAAACAATGACAGAAATATCAATAGAGTAATAACAGAATGCTATTTAGCACAGATTAAATGTTTTTAACAATTTTACATAACATCACATGTGCTGTAAATTTTGGAAACGGCAATGAATAGTAATAGAGATTAACAACAAGCTATAGTAAATTTATAAATACTTCCAAATAACAGTAGCATAGAAAATCAAAGAACAACAACACCAGTATTAGATGATGTAACGACTACGGTGATAAAAGGAGAGAAAAAGTTAACATATAATGTAAGTGACTGAAATCTACTGTTAGGTGATAAATCTTTAATAATCGCAAGTTTAGGAATCTAACAATCAAGCTGCTCGTACCAGTAAGTTAATATACCAATATAGTTAACGAGATTGAGTAGGGCTATTCATATATTTTGTATTTGATAAAATATTATATCTGTTTTACTCTAAAATATTCCTAAAATAAACACAATCAAAGTATTTATTTTCTACGCTAAAACTATCTCGTTAGCCAGTGATATTTGAAATGATATACAAAGGGGTTGACCGACAGCCTGTGTTGTGTTGACATTGTGAGCTGTGCCATTGTGCACGCTAATGGCATGGCATTCAATAGTTATCAGATTTGCTAGTCGCTGCAGACACTGCTAATAATAATACTGCTCCTAATTATCACGTTAACAAGTGAAAGAGATACAAAGGAGTTGACCTACAGCCTGAGTTGTGTGTTGGCATTGTGAGCTGTGGATGACATTGTGCACGCTAATGGCATGGCATTCAATAGCTATCAGATTTGCTAGTCGCTGCAGACACTGCTAATAATAATACTGCTGCTAATTATCACGTTAGCAAGTGAAAGAGGTACAAAGGAGTTGACCGACAGCCTGTGTTGTGTGTTGGCATTGTGAGCTATGGATGACATTGTGCACGCTAATGCCACTGCATTCAATAGCTATCATATTTGTTAGTCCCTGAACACACTGCTGGCATTAATACTACAGCTAATTATATCGTTAGCCAGTAGCAAGTGAAAGAGATAAAAAGGGGTTGGCCGACAGCCTGTGTTGTGTGTTGGCATTGTGAGCTGTGGATGACATTGTGCACAGTAATGCCACTGCATTTAATAGCTATCATATTTGTTAGTCCCTGAACACACTGATGGCATTAATACTACAGCTAATTATATCGTTAGCCTGTAGCAAGTGAAAGAGATAAAAAGGGGTTGACCGACAGCCTGTGTTGTGTGTTGGCATTGTGAGCTGTGGATGACATTGTGCACGCTAATGGCATGGCATTCAATAGCTATCAGATTTGCTAGTCGCTGCAGACACTGCTAATAATAATACTGCTGCTAATTATCACGTTAGCAAGTGAAAGAGGTACAAAGGAGTTGACCGACAGCCTGTGTTGTGTGTTGGCATTGTGAGCTATGGATGACATTGTGCACGCTAATGCCACTGCATTCAATAGCTATCATATTTGTTAGTCCCTGAACACACTGCTGGCATTAATACTACAGCTAATTATATCGTTAGCCAGTAGCAAGTGAAAGAGATAAAAAGGGGTTGGCCGACAGCCCGTGTTGTGTGTTGGCATTGTGAGCTGTGGATGACATTGTGCACGGTAATGCCACTGCATTCAATAGCTATCATATTTGTTAGTCCCTGAACACACTGATGGCATTAATACTACAGCTAATTATATCGTTAGCCTGTAGCAAGTGAAAGAGATAAAAAGGGGTTGGCCGACAGCCTGTGTTGTGTGTTGGTATTGTGAGCTGTGGATGACATTGTGCACGCTAATGCCACTGCATTCAATATCTATCATATTTGCTAGTCGCTGTACACACTGCTGGCATTAATACTACAGCTAATTATATCGTTAGCCAGTAGCAAGTGAAAGAGATACAAAGGGGTTGGCCGACAGCCTGTGTTGTGTGTTGGCATTGTGAGCTGTGGATGACATTGTGCACGCTAATGCCATTGCATTCAATAGCTATCATATTTGCTAGTCCCTGAACACACTGCTGGCATTAATACTACAGATAATTATATCGTTAGCCAGTAGCAAGTGAAAGAGATAAAAAGGGGTTGGCCGACAGCCTGTGTTGTGTGTTGGCATCGTGAGCTGTGGATGACATTGTGCACGCTAATGCCACTGCATTCAATATCTATCATATTTGTTAGTCCCTGAACACACTGCTGGCATTAATACTACAGTTAATTATATCGTTAGCCAGTAGCAAGTGAAAGAGATAAAAAGGGGTTGACCGACAGCCTGTGTTGTGTGTTGGCATTGTGAGCTGTGGACGACATTGTGCACGCTAATGCCACTGTATTCAATAGCTATCAGATATGCTATTATCTATGCATAGTAATGCGTTGTAAAAGTGCTTTAAAAATATATTGTAACATTTCCCGATTCTGTTTTAACCAAACGTGTCGCCTGCTTTTGTGTTTATGTCCTTTTATTTTTACAAAAAACGGGCATTCCCAGAGTATAACTTTATTTAATATAACCTAACTGAATATCTGTACACATCTATATAAAGTTACTTTAGTCGATAGTCAATTTACTTTTTTATTGATAACATTCGTGTTTATTTATTTACTCAATATAATATTTACAAAATTTATATCCTACCACTGAAAACAACTTAATTTTGCTTTCAGTTTAGTTCTTCTGCAAATTGAATATCAAAAGGACTAGATTATCACGACCAAAACTGCTCGTCTCATTTTCAGATACTTTAACGAATTTGGAAACAATTAAAAATAAAAGCTCGAAAATGGCTCCATGCTGACGACACTTGCCCTTACTCTTGTATAGGCTATAATAATTAATAAATTTATCAAAATTATATTTTAATACAATGAAAGAAGTTTTTTGTGCCTCCATATTTCATAGAGTTTATATACTTCCTACAGAGTTTAAATGTTTTTTACACTATCGATCAGAATGGTTGATTTAAAAGATTCGGCATTTTAATTATTATATTTGTTGCTACAAAATTATTTACACTATTTTATGTAAAATACAGTATTTTTTTCAAAATTTAATGGACTGTCAAGATCATTGAACAAATTATATACACAAAAACTTAATAAGCCCAAAATAACTATGAAATCCAAAAGCTGTAGTTGCAATACATTTAAAACAGAACCTAGTATTATAAAATAAACTAAAATAAACAAAAATAGAAGGTGTAGGTCTTAATACTGCATTCTGGAGATACCATGTCCTTCCAAATGCTCATATCTTCAGCTCCAGTTAGTTGAATTCAGTGTGTTTCCAAACCACCATTGTACTTTTTTATAAACCCTTAACAAATGTTGGTCGCATATCTCAGAGGTAGGTGGTAGTTTTGATAAATAAAATTTGGACTTCAAAGCAGATTTCGATGTTAGTCTTGAAAATGTGTAGTAACGTGCTTCGTTTTAGTTTGGATAATTATCTAGCCCGTATATAAAGAAAAAAAATCTTTCTCTATGCTATTAGATTCTCTTTAGTGACTTCCTTTCTTATAAACGCCTCTACAGCACGTTTTATATTACCAATACCATACAGGGCTGACATGGTATCACATCCTATGATAGCATGGGCAAATAACAGGAGATTTAGGATGTTTTTGTGCTGCATAATACACTTCTCTATCCTGCCAAGACCTGAACAGGGCCTTTCTGCCAACATATTTACAGACAAAATTTAGTTTTCTTCAGGAGATAGGGACACCGTCTCCTGCCTTTGCACACACGTAAAATGAAATCCCAAAGACAAATAAAAGTGAATGACTGATTGAATAATAGTACCGTACATAATTAAATAGAGTGTATCCTGTACACATACAGTGGTACTAGTATTTTAAAATAAACTTGTCCTCAAAAGGCCTTATTTTATTTTGTGTTGTACCTGCCATAGCTGGGAGATAAAAAATTCGTGACAATTCAGCTACCAGATATGTTGCTCGTTTAGAACCACCAAGAGGATACGTACAACTTTAAAGATATGTTGCTCGTTTAGAACCACCAAGGGGATACGTACAACTTTAAAGATATGTTGCTCGTTTAGAACCACCAAGGGGATACGTACAACTTTAAAGATATGTTGCTCGTTTAGAACTACCAAGGGGATACGTACAACTTTAAAGATATGTTGCTCGTTTAGAACCACCAAGGGGATACGTACAACTTTAAAGATATGTTGCTCGTTTAGACCCACCAAGGGGATACGTACAACTTTAAAGATATGTTGCTCGTTTAGAACCACCAAGGGGATACGTACAACTTTAAAGATATGTTGCTCGTTTAGAACCACCAAGGGGATACGTACAACTTTAAAGATATGTTGCTCGTTTAGAACCACCAAGGGGATACGTACAACTTTAAAGATATGTTGCTCGTTTAGACCCACCAAGGGGATACGTACAACTTTAAAGATATGTTGCTCGTTTAGAACCACCAAGGGGATACGTACAACTTTAAAGATATGTTGCTCGTTTAGAACCACCAAGGGGATACGTACAACTTTAAAGATATGTTGCTCGTTTAGAACCACCAAGGGGATACGTACAACTTTAAAGATATGTTGCTCGTTTAGAACCACCAAGGGGATACGTACAACTTTAAAGATATGTTGCTCGTTTAGAACCACCAAGGGGATACATACAACTTTAAAGATATGTTGCTCGTTTAGAACCACCAAGGGGATACGTACAACTTTAAAGATATGTTGCTCGTTTAGAACCACCAAGGGGATACGTACAACTTTAAAGATATGTTGCTCGTTTAGAACCACCAAGGGGATACGTACAACTTTAAAGATATGTTGCTCGTTTAGAACCATCAAGGGGATACGTACAACTTTAAAGATATGTTGCTCGTTTAGAACCACCAAGGGGATACGTACAACTTTAAAGATATGTTGCTCGTTTAGAACCACCAAGGGGATACATACAACTTTAAAGATATGTTGCTCGTTTAGAACCATCAAGGGGATACGTACAACTTTAAAGATATGTTGCTCGTTTAGAACCATCAAGGGGTTAGAACCACCAAGGGGATACGTACAACTTTAAAGATATGTTGCTCGTTTAGAACCACCAAGGGGATACGTACAACTTTAAAGATATGTTGCTCGTTTAGAACCACCAAGGGGATACGTACAACTTTAAAGATATGTTGCTCGTTTAGAACCACCAAGGGGATACGTACAACTTTAAAGATATGTTGCTCGTTTAGAACCACCAAGGGGATACGTACAACTTTTAAAGATATGTTGCTCGTTTTAGAAACCACCAAGGGGATACGTACAACTTTAAAGATATGTTGCTCGTTTAGAACCACCAAGGGGATACGTACAACTTTAAAGATATGTTGCTCGTTTAGAACCACCAAGGGGATACGTACAACTTTAAAGATATGTTGCTCGTTTAGAATCACCAAGGGGATACGTACAACTTTAAAGATATGTTGCTCGTTTAGAACCACCAAGGGGATACGTACAACTTTAAAGATATGTTGCTCGTTTAGAACCACCAAGGGGATACGTACAACTTTAAAGATATGCTGTGTATGTTAACAACACCACTCTCAAATTTATCTCTGTGATGGGAGATCACTTTTTACTATTAACAAATAACAAGACTTCTAGATCTTGTTCCAAAAACGGTAGCTGACAACAAACCATACGCTATACACACATGCAAGCTATAGTTGTAATATATACCTCTCACCCTTTCCCTTCCAAGTGTGCAATGAAGAGTTTTCAATGTGTAATGGTTGCTGTTAGCACTCTTCCTGCTAAAAGCACTTTACAGGGGTCGTATGCACCAAGGGTCGTAATTGTGACGGACTTAAAGCTCCCACCACTCGCGTGGGTCCTTCAGCTGTCGTGATAAAAGCTGTAAAGCAATTAACCAGATTAAGCACTACGGACACGTTTTGATATTTTAAAAATGTTTAATTTTAAAATAAATATCTTAAAATAAATCTTTTAAAATAAATATCTTAATATATCAAATTAAAAAAAGATGTAATCACTCGTCACGAATCCTCCAAAACCACTGAACATATTTTGATGAAATATCGAGGAAAGTTAGATTTTGTATCGTAGAGACCCGTTAAGAAAGAATATCTTGAAATTTCATGTTTAAGGGGTAGAAACAGCTTAACATTTAAATTTTTCATGACATTATTTCCATGTAATGATTTCTTTTAACAGCTGATGCAAAAGCGTAAACATGACAATATTGCACTAGGCTCTCTAAAATATACCTATAGGATCTTATAAACTATGAGAATGGTAGCTGCTGATGTGATGGTTTAAAGACAACCATCAAGCGAAGAGTATCAGACAAGCGTAGAAACTCCCTCAATGCCTGTCGGATACCATCTGTATCTATATATTTAAATCCGTGAGCGAAACTGTCCCCCTTAAAATATTTTTAATTAAGATAAAGATAAGAGAGCTTAAATATATTTTATTTGAAGCCTAAGGGCCAAGGATGGTAGGAAAATTATTTGAAACGAAAAAACACTGTGGCTCCAAACCACTAGCCCAAAATGAACCGACGCTTTTCTATCACTACAATAATTTTCTTAACAACAAAGATTTGTGGTTTATGCTGGTGTAAGCGTTGCCCATTTTTTATCTAAATTTAAATTCGTCCATTTTTCAACACAATAAAAAAGCATATGTTAAATACAAACAATTATGAATATTTTATCTCTTGCTTTTATTAGTCCTTCTACTGTCAAGTAGTCACAAGTTACACGAGCGCAGCGAGTGTCCAAGTTGGCATGTGAAGCGTGTAGGGGTTTACTCTAGTTTCGAAGTAAAGATAATGTCAATTACATTGTAAATTGTTTTGTAGATTAGATTATAAGATACAACGTTCAAAGAATAATCAGGATGAAAAATGTGCTATTCAGATGGAGGCGTGATCAATGATGTAATCTATTGCTTGAATGAAAAATTAAAATGAATATTAGGTAATGAAGTGTAGCTGGAAGTCTACAGTATAGTATGTGACGATGGTTCTGTAACGTGTGTATAGGGGTGTAAAGTAACAAATGTGCAATGAAGGTGGAGGCTGGTGAAAACATAAATAGTTTTTTAATTAGCATAATACGTGTTGGTATTGTATATATATATATATATATATTGTATAAATATATATATATATATATTTATACAATACGAGTAAACGTCACACAACACAAATGTATTACAATATAAGCACAAAATGCACAAATATGTTACAATACAAGTACAAAATGCACAAATATTATGGTGATCGATTTCGGTGAACCACGCTCACCTTCCTCAGACCAGAGGAATTCACAAAAAATAAATCTTCTTCTAAAAGTATGGAGACATGATAAAGTGTTATTCTATTGATTTTAAAAACGGATCATTCTGTTCTGTGTGAAAAAGAATAAATATAAAAGGTATTTTGAAAATATAAATATTTATAACAACAATTATTAAGCTATTGACAACGGTAACCTATAACTGATTGTTATCAATAATTAGGTTTCTTTTTAAAATTATTAACAAGAAAAATTCAAATCATTGTATAAAATATATATATATATATTTTAAATTTGTTTTGTAGATAAAACATAAATATTTGAAATGCAGATATTCGTAACGGGATCGGACGATGTTTTCATCTTTATCAAATTGATCTCACTGTCATCATTACTCCCGTAAAAACCCCCTCAAGAAAGTTTTAGTTTCACAGTACTTTTAAGGCAATTTATTTAAACTTAAAAAGCGCATAAACCCGAGTGCCATGAGACAAAATATGAGATGTGCTCATGGAGGAGAGACTATGTTTCCAAAGTGAGCGGGAGATGATCCAATTACAGGTTATAGGTCGTAACTTCAACCTGTACTTTGACAGGTCACACAGGCTGCAGTTCTTGGGTTTTATCTCCTACAGAACTCTACATTGCCAGATTAGCGGAATTGCCTTTCCTTTGCTATGATTGAAAATATCATTTTATAAAATACGGTCCTTTAGAGGCTCATTAATTAAGTTAATTTACAGCTATCATTATGAAATTACTTTCAGTATGGAATATGTTTATGTTTATACACGCATCTATTTTATATTGAAATTTTAAATGCACAGTAAATTAGGAACATTATAAACCTTTTCTGAAAACCCACTTAAACTTTATCAGCTTTGTAATGTAATGCAAACATGTGGTCTTCACCTATATATGTATATAAAACACAAGTTCTATATTTAAAAATAAAGAAAACAATATACAGGGTGTTCATAAAAATCCTTCAAGATTTTAGGATTCCTTGCATGAAAACTAAGAAAAAAGTTCTTATAAACATATGTCATAAAACACTTTATCCCTCTATCACTCTGAATGTGTTTTTTTACATAACTCATGATATCTTAATAACCCCTCAAGATATTATTTTCAAACCCAGTATATGAATTAGGAGTAATAACGCCTAAAAGTTCCTACCTTGTACCATTTTAAAATTGAGGCTATTTTAAGATTTCAAAGCTTAATATCTTAAAAAGTATACATTTTCAAAACAACCACAAGATACATAAAAATTGTATAATTTGATTTCCTAAATTTGATATAAAGGACTGTAATTTTTAAATTGCAGTACATGCCAATTGGATAAAATTGCCACAACATTTGCGGCATGTAAAATTAAGATATGATAAATATTGTAAAATGTGTTTTCAGACAAACAGACGGAAAATTAAGTGTTTTAGGACATATGTTTATAGGAACTTTATTCTTAATTTTCATGTAAGTAATCATATCCCGAAGTCTTGAAGAAGTTCTTATCAATACTCTGTATAAATATATTATTATTGTTATGTTTTTCGTGTACATAACACACGGTAAATTACAATTTACGAACTTAACGCTTAACGGATGAATATGTATACTTCATATATTTGTTGTACGTATGCCTTGTTGTTACGTATACTGTTGTCCAACCGTTAATGAAAATAAAAAAAGGACGACTAACGAAAAGCAACTAAATTCCACATATGTAACAGACAAAAAACAACTATCGAGACAAGGATGTGCGCATTAATCACAGCGTTGACATTCCGCTATATTGTTTGGTGACATGACCATTCATTGGCTAGCATTGTTGTTGTGTTAAATGGACGACAAAATCTGCAATATTTTTGTTTCTCCGCTGATATCATTTATGGCTTATCAAATGACTTTACTGAAATATTGTATATTCAATGTGCCTTCCTACCAATTTAAGTCATTTCACGGACAATTAATTCGCCCTTAGTTAATTCTATTAGTAATTTACAATTTCCCACTGTCTTCTACACAGACAGCCGTACATGTTATGAAACACGATGTACTAATGTTATTCAGTATTAAAGGAGAATGATGGAGCTCACCCATTAGGTTGTGCGCTCGACCTTGGCAAGGAGGAACGCGAGCATTCCTAAAACCATGTTACAATAGAATTGAGTCAATTTCATTGAAATCATAATAGCTGATTTAAACTATTTATTATTATTTTTGTAAATATGGATGCAATACAAAGTTGATTGTGTAAAACGAAAGTGTAATCATTATTTTAAGAAATAATATTAACCTATCATATTTTATTCTTAGATATAATTATAATTCATTCACTGAATATTTTTTCGGAATTCTTATGTTTCCTTACTCTTTGGGACACTCTTAGTTTTCAAAAACGATGAGTACACTTATTCGTAAACAAAGGTCACAAGCACTGCTAAAATGTTCTTATATAAACATATAAATTTTTATTCTCAATCAGACAGTACTAATTATAAGTTTACTCATGGATAATTAGGAGTTTACTCATGGATAATTAGAAGTTTACTCATGGATAATTAGAAGTTTACTCATGGATAATTAGAAGTTTACTCATGGATAGTTAGGAGTTTACTCATGGATAATTAGAAGTTTACTCATGGATAATTAGAAGTTTACTCATGGATAATTAGGAGTTTACTCATGGATAATTAGAAGTTTACTCATGGATAATTATAAGTTTACTCATGGATAATTAGGAGTTTACTCAATGATAGATAATTAGGAGTTTACTCATGGATAATTAGAAGTTTACTCATGTATATTTAGGAGTTTACTCATGGATAATTAGAAGTTTACTCATGTATATTTAGGAGTTTACTCCATATATTAGTCATGGATAATAAGAAGTTTATTCATGGATAATTAGAAGTTTACTCATGGATAGTTAGAAGTTTACTCATGAATAATTAGGAGTTTACTCATTGATAGATAATTAGGAGTTTCCTCATGGATAATTAGAAGTTTACTCATGTATATTTAGGAGTTTACTCATGGATAATTAGAAGTTTACTCATGGATAATTAGAAGTTTACTCATGTATATTTAGGAGTTTACTCATGGATAATTAGAAGTTTACTCATGTATATTTAGGAGTTTACTCATGGATAATTAGAAGTTTACTCATGGATAATTAGAAGTTTACTCATGGATAGTTAGAAGTTTACTCATGGATAATTAGGAGTTTAATCATTGATAGATAATTAGGAGTTTACTCATGGATAATTAGAAGTTTACTCATGGATAATTAGAAGTTTACTCATAGATAGTTAGAAGTTTACTCATGGATAATTAGAAGTTTACTCATGGATAATTAGGAGGTTACTCATGGATAATTAGGAGTTTACTCATTGATAGATAATTGGGAGTTTACTCATGGATAGTTAGAAGTTTACTCATGTATATTTAGGAGTTTACTCATGGATAATTAGAATTTTACTCATGTATATTTAGGAGTTTACTCATGGAAAATTAGAAGTTTACTCATGGATAATTAGAAGTTTACTCATGGATAGTTAGAAGTTTACTCGTGGATAATTAGGAGTTTACTCATTGATCGATAATTAGGAGTTTACTCATGGATAATTAGAAGTTTACTCATGTATATTTAGGAGTTTACTCATGGATAATTAGAAGTTTACTCATGTATATTTAGGAGTTTACTCATGGATAATTAGAAGTTTACTCATGGACAATTAGAAGTTTACTCATGAATAGTTAGAAGTTTACTCATGGATAATTAGGAGTTTACTCATTGATAGATAATTAGGAGTTTCCTCATGGATAATTAGAAGTTTACTCATATATATTTAGGAGTTTACTTATGGATAATTAGAAGTTTACTCATGGATAGTTAGAAGTTTACTCATGGATAATTAGAAGTTTATTCGTGGATAATTAGAAGTTTACTCATGGATAATTAGAAGTTTACTCATGGATAATTAGAAGTTTACTCATGGATAATTAGAAGTTTACTCATGGATAATTAGAAGTTTACTCATGGATAATTAGAAGTTTACTCATGGATAATTAGAAGTTTACTCATGGATAGTTAGAAGTTTGCTCATGGATAATTAGAAGTTTACTCATGGATAGTTAGAAATTTACTCATGGATAGTTAGAAGTTTACTCATGTATATTTAGGAGTTTACTCATGGATAATTAGAAGTTTACTCATGGATAATTAGAAGTTTACTCATGGATAGTTAGAAGTTTACTCATGGATAATTAGGAGTTTACTCATTGATAGATAATTAGGAGTTTCCTCATGGATAATTAGAAGTTTACTCATGTATATTTAGGAGTTTACTCATGGATAATTAGAAGTTTACTCATTTATAATTAGAAGTTTACTCATGGATAGTTAGAAATTTACTCATGGATAATTAGAAGTTTACTCATGGATAATTAGGAGTATACTGTGACATAACATTTAAAGTGCAAAATATTAGTAGTATAAGTTAAGGCTTCAAAATACACGCAAGTATAGGGCGCTTTAAAATACGCCATGCAGGCTTCAAAATAGACGGACGGTCAAAGTCCACCGCCGCTGTTATCAGCCACGTGTTGACCTTGAGGTCAATTTTACTATTGTTTACTAGTATTGTTTTGGTGTGACGTCACGCCGTGTTGTCCTAGGTCAGTGTTGTTTTGGTGTGACGTCACGCCGTGTTGTCCTAGGTCAGTGTTGTTTTGGTGTGACGTCACGCCGTGTTGTCCTAGGTCAGTGTTGAGAGTTCAAAATCAGCAGGGTCATAATTTAATAAAAATCTGCAAAGAGTGGAAACTTTATAGTATCTGCACATGCATTTTCCTCAAAACAACCAAAGTTTCTAGTTGGCTCTGGTAACCTAAATGGTGACATTTTATTTTTATTAACAAATTCTTTAGCTTCACCCTTTAATTAACTGACTAAGCACATTTGCAAACTTTTATTTATGGGTTATTTAGTAAGAAATCTTGGTTCAGTGTTTGCTTTACAAGAAAATGTAATAGTATTACAAATTTAACATTAGGTTCCCACCCAAAGTCACAAAAATCTTGAAAAAATCAGCTGTTAGATCTTGAATGTTTATTTAACATTCATATATTCATTAATGGTGCTTTATACAAAACTTTTACCTGTTGTTTCTTAAAAAAGTTTGTAATTACTCATAAAATATAGAATTCCTCCTTTTAAAAAATTTAAAAACTTGTGCAATCTGAGCAAATGTGAGGCAAATTAATAAATATATATTATTATTAAAATTTACATAAATGGATAAATAATTACAACTACATTATTAGATTATCAACGTATTTATTTTAAATATTCAACAATATATAGTAGTTTTTTTTTTTTTTTAAAAAAGATGAATTATTATAGAATAAGTTCAATTATAATTCAATATTTATGTTATACTATTTGCTATTTTATATATTATTAACACTGTTAGTAATGTTACAATATATAATTAAAAAATAAAATTATAATTATCAAACAAACAACAATATAAAAAGGAAGACAGAACAAATCTAAAGTCAACAATAAAACAGGGAGTATAAATAAAACACCTGAAACGAAGTATACTCTAAAAGGAGTTGTTGAAATGTTACTATTATTAGGATTGAATTCGGTCACTTTGTGGGAAAAAACCTTTTATTCTATTAGCAAAGACGTTGCCGAATGTATAAATTCGGAATTGACTAACCTATATTTAAATCTTAAATTAGTATCCAACGCAATAGAGTCAGGTGTTGCAATTGTCCAAACCAATGATCTATCCCAACACAAGTTTAGTAAAATTAACGATGTAGAAAGGGAATATGATGAGCTGATTGGTTATGATGAACATATTCTAGAAGCATACAGTACATATAGGTATAGCATAGATTCTGTTTCAAAATTGCATGATATTGTAAAAAATTTTTAAATAATCAGAAATCTTATGAGCAATCTCAAACAAAAGTAAACGAAGAGGATGTTTTTAATTTATTAGGACAAGGCTTCGGTAAAAAAACTAAAACCTCTCAGCTCATCAGCCAAATTATCTCAATTAGAAATGAGGAAGTAATGAGGAAGTGTGTTACTCCTGGAGAGGAAGGAAGGTTTTTGGTTAAAATCGAGATTACAGATTGTGATGATTTGAGAGGCGTTAGTCAGGATAGACACTGGACTAAAGTTTGGAAAAAAGCTGACATAAGTAATACAATATTTAAAACAATCATCAAAATTTATCAACATTTTCTGAACATTTAATACAAGAAAACCATAATATTTCATCAATTGAAGAAAATTTAGACATTATCCATTTTGCACCTAAAAGTAAAAAACTAGATGCTATTGAACAATTTTACATATACAAAAACACAAAAGAAAACCCATCATTATTACTCAACGATCAAATAAAATTTCACTCAAATATTATGTTTGATTCTATCATGAAGATGCAAAATTATAAAATTTAACAAGATCTACAACTTATCCATCTACATTTTTATTTAAATTTTTATAGTGTCAGCTGTTGAATTAATTATTCTAAAGTTAAATATATTTATAACCCTATTTGTATTCTGTTTTCAACTGATGATGGTCTTTCGAGATCGAAATCGATTTTGAACATTAAAACAACAAAAAAGATTGCTAAGTGTTGTTCATTTTATATATATATATATATATATATATATATATATATATATATATATATATATATATATATATATATAAACAATATTTAAATTCTGTTATGGAATAAGTTATAGTAATATTTAATTAATTATTTATAAATCGTAAGGAGAAGTTGTATTGCAGATATTTTTAAAGTAATAAGTCGCACAATATTTAAATGTTATTTAGGAATAAAGTATAATAATGTCAAATATTAAATACTAAAAACTCTATAAAAAATACTGTCTTTTTTTAAAAACCAACTGATTTATTTGTATGGTATACAATTGTCCAAGTCCAATTTTGCTGATGCAATGTTTCATCATGTGTACTTGTGGTAGTAAGACAGACACATTGTACCTGTGGGTGATAGTGTTGTTACCCGGATGCATCTGGGTCAGAGTGTGATAAAGTGTCTGAAGAATACCTTTATGTAACTTGAAAACTGTATTGAAAGAGTGGTGGGTGGATAGTAACAGATTTATATATAAAATGTTTTCAAAATCGAATGGTTATTGTATCTAAAAGATACTGTTTCATACAAAACAGTTCACTCTTAACAAGTGTGATATTATATAACTAAGACATATGTTTACTATAGTACAAACAAATTTAATAAATTAATAATACTGATTTTTAAAGCTAAAAATACACATGTGAATGATAATAATTTACGTTAAATTTCAATACTCATAACACATATAAAAAGTCATGTGATATTTTTGATATTTTTAGTATTATAAAAGTTAAAGAATATGAAACTAAGTCAACTGCCATGATGCTATTAAAACGGATCTCAGCCATATTACAATTGAATTATTTTTTGTCTTTAGTTAGCATATATTTTTATTTATTTTTTCCCCAAAAAACTTGATATGATTTGTTTGTAACGTGGTTACTTTTAGTTGACAAGGCTCATACATTGTAAAACTGTACATTGTGAAGCCCAATAAATGAATTTGAATGTGAAGTGCAGTTGAACATTCAATACTTTCCCTTTCATCCAAATAATGAATTTTATACTTAAGGTAGCACTAAAAAACCATATACTGTACGAACAAAACTATACTTTGTCTAGCTATATAAATACAAATGTACATAACTAAACTTTATATTCGTATAATACATTTAAGTATGTAGGATTAACATATTGAACTTAGGTAAAGGGCATTTATTTTATTTTACGATACCTATTTACGTTGTATTCATGTTATTTGTGCATTTAATGTGTAATGGAAACTGTAATTTAGATAATAATTTATTTCTCAAACACAGTGAATTATTAGCATTGATATTAAGTAACACTCAAATAATAATATGGAATGCAAACTATAAATTACTTTCAAAGCTAATTCTCATTCACTTTGTGTGATTAGAATTAATATTAAGAGGCATTCAAAATAATTCATATAACGTTTGTATAAATAAAACCATATGTCTATTTTAAACTAGCCAGGCCAGATGATTAAGGCAAAATGAGGAAAGAACAAAGTAACCCAAATGCCGTTCAAAGACATATAGAACACACTTATTGTAGTAATGTATTACAAATAAAGTAAGCAAAACCACAATTGTTAAATGTAATGTTTGTTGTTGCGTTAAATAAAAGAGAATGGTAATTTTACACTTCATTGTTTTCTCTGAAATATATTTTTCCATGCCAAGGAAAATAACACATATGTTTTAAATGTCTATGTTATAATAGAAATGTGTTGTTGCGTAATATTTAAAATAATTACTAGCAGTTTAAAACGTTCAACTGTTTATTCTCCTCCAACTAAATTGTTGTACATTACAAGTTATGTGTTCTGAATAAGTAATTTATAGAAAAAGAACATTTATTGAGAAAAGTTTCGTTGAATCACATAAATATTATTAAGTATAATTTAATACTGATACGTTATATGTTTAAGGCTTGAAGATAAATGAAACATATTACTTATAGTAAAATTTCTTTATTCAAAATATTAATATAGTAAAACACAGTTAGTTTGGATACATACTATCTATTAACATAGCTTTATTCATTAAAATTATACGCATATAATACAATTTTAAAATAATCGTTATAAACTCAATTTGTCCTACTTCAAATCTACGTTTAGTTTGAAATATAATACATAATTACATTACGTTTTAAACTTTAATTTTTACTATTTTAATTAAAGAATATCACAAAGACAGATAGAGTAGCTTACGGTAACTTTTTAGTGCAGCTTCATTGATTTCGAACTTTACACATACACATATAAAGGGGCTTATATTACTAATTGTACTGTATAATTTATAATTTTTATTGTGAATATTTAATGTTAAACACTAATGTGACATGTTACTTTATGTCTCATGCACTGTCTTATTAGTCAATTCAGAATTTGCAATATTATCCTATAACGTATTAGTTATAGGACAACAAAAATATGAAAATTTAATTACGTTTATGTATGTAAATAAAATGTACACAGAAATGAGGCTAACAATATTGTTAATAAAATACAATTTGTTCTAATAACCAGTGTGAATGTAAATATAGTTAATCTTAGCACGATGACCCGTACTAATAAGTCAAGATAACTATAGATAAAGTAAGAGGCCAACGCTGAAATTGATTTGTTGTAGCATGAGTACAAATTAGATTTCCTGTTTAACATTAAATATTCACAATAAAAATTATAAATTATACAGTACAATTAGTAATATAAGCCCCTTTATATGTGTATGTGTAAAGTTCGAAATCAATGAAGCTGCACTAAAAAGTTACCGTAAGCTACTCTATCTGTCTTTGTGATATTCTTTAATTAAAATAGTAAAAATTAAAGTTTAAAACGTAATGTAATTATGTATTATATTTCAAACTAAACGTAGATTTGAAGTAGGACAAATTGAGTTTATAACGATTATTTTAAAATTGTATTATATGCGTATAATTTTAATGAATAAAGCTATGTTAATAGATAGTATGTATCCAAACTAACTGTGTTTTACTATATTAATATTTTGAATAAAGAAATTTTATTGTGTGGGGAAGAACTCTACAACAGACTAATGGCCGAGCTGAAAGGAGTTGAAGAATCACAAGTTCAAAGAGTCTGAGCAAGGACAATGTTTGTAAATAAAGATCTGAAAAATTTGTCAATAAATAAAGAATAAGAATATCTTTCTTGCATAGAACAATCTCGTATATTGTTTTATTTACCCAAATATCTGATTGTATAAATTATCCTTACAGTTAAAAAAAGAACATTGATGAACTTTAATTTTATTAGTTTGGCTCAAGTATGATATAATTGTTGTATATGAATTTATATCCTATATTTGAAAAATGAACGTTTTTGTACATTTAAAAAATATTTAATATTTGATCAGATAGACTAATAAACAATAATATGTGAAGCACTATAAAGTAAGTTAAAGCTCATAATGGGTATCTCAGAAGTGTATTATATTTACAAGGCTTGTATATTCTAGTCTACTAAGTCGTTTTTATTTTTTAATTTAAAAGAAGTCAATCAATAAGGATCACACAAAAAACAACATTTACGTAGGTGTATATTTTTAAATGGACTGACACCAGTTCAATGTAACTAAGTTGGTCGTATCTGTTTTTGTCTGTTTTTGTTCATTTTCTGTCTAGTTTTGTCATGTGTGTTTGTTTTATCATGTTTACCAAAATAAATTATACACTTGAAGTCAGTCATAAGCAAAAGACCATTTTATGAACTGGTAGCATACTATGTAACATTCAATTCACTATATTAAGTTATTAATGCACTAGTAAGTTACCAACGGAATTATAAAATTGTTGTTTTATCTGTCCAACTATCTTTACAAAATAGGAAAAAACCTGCTTAACACTGAGTGTCATTCACATTTAAATCGTTTCGCTAAGGTTTAATAAAGTAGTTGAATACGTATGAGGATCCTCTCATTGAGAAATAAAAAATGTTTCGTTCATTTAATGTCTACCTAGATTTACAGAATATGTGAAGCCTAATAAGACTGAAATTTTATTAGAAGCTCTTATGCATAGCATCCTAATGGAGATCTCAGAAGTGTATCATTTGTATAATACCTTCATTTTCTTATCCGAAACTAATTTAATTGGTCATTTAAAATAAATCGGTTGGATTTATACATTTCTGTGATTTAGATGTCTTATATTAATTCACATTTATGAGGCCATTGAGGTGAATAAATGCATAAATTAACTAAAAATATAGAAAAACTCAGTTAAATATTAGTTATTTAAAAACTTAAAACCATTAGATATGTGTATGTCCATTATGTTACGGTTATTTATATAATTGTTATCACTATACAATTTACGTGTTTATTAGATATTTATAGCCTCAGCAAAACTGAAATTTAACCGTGTAAAATCATGTTATATCTTATAAATCCAGTATTTTATTAATGATAAGTATATGTACGATACATACTAAAGAAGATGTCTTGATATAAAGCTCTTAAACGATTAATCATAGTACTTGTTTACCAAAATGTCAAAAATTCAGAATAATTAAAATTGGCGTTTTTAGTTATTTATTGGCTATGTTTGTCACACATAAAATGTTCATGGAAAAAACGAAAATTTTAATCACATAAAATTAGAATGAACGTAATTAAAAATCATTGTAATTTAAAAATATACATTTTATTAGTTGAGTTACTCATATATGATTTTTCGACCGATTTACTTATGTTTCAAAGTTAATACAACTGGTACATTTAGTTTAGACTTATTGTTATACATATATTCCCGTATTATAGAAGGAATGTCCTATATATAGATTATTTATTTGCCATCAACATAGCGATCAAAAAGGTGGATCATAGTTTGACACTAGGTTTTAGTGAATTCTAAAAAGTAACTACTCTTGGTAAATCAGTTTTGGTTTCCCACTAAATGGTTTTTTATTATAGGGTCACAGTGTGCATCTTTTATACATCTTTTAATGCAAAGTTTATATTTTCATTCGATAAGTAAATTATTTGATTTGAGTCTATTCGAGTACACCATCATACCATCACTTGACCTCACTTGAACCGGAAATGTGATATCAGAAATTTTACTATAAGTAATATGTTTCATTTATCTTCAAGCCTTAAACATATAACGTATCAGTATTAAATTATACTTAATAATATTTATGTGATTCAACGAAACTTTTCTCAATAAATGTTCTTTTTCTATGAATTACTTATTCAGAACACATAACTTGTAATGTACAACAATTTAGTTGGAGGAGAATAAACAGTTGAACGTTTTAAACTGCTAGTAATTATTTTAAATATTACGCAACAACACATTTCTATTATAACATAGACATTTAAAACATATGTGTTATTTTCCTTGGCATGGAAAAATATATTTCAGAGAAAACAATGAAGTGTAAAATTACCATTCTCTTTTATTTAACGCAACAACAAACATTACATTTAACAATTGTGGTTTTGCTTACTTTATTTGTAATACATTACTACAATAAGTGTGTTCTATATGTCTTTGAACGGCATTTGGGTTACTTTGTTCTTTCCTCATTTTGCCTTAATCATCTGGCCTGGCTAGTTTAAAATAGACATATGGTTTTATTTATACAAACGTTATATGAATTATTTTGAATGCCTCTTAATATTAATTCTAATCACACAAAGTGAATGAGAATTAGCTTTGAAAGTAATTTATAGTTTGCATTCCATATTATTATTTGAGTGTTACTTAATATCAATGCTAATAATTCACTGTGTTTGAGAAATAAATTATTATCTAAATTACAGTTTCCATTACACATTAAATGCACAAATAACATGAATACAACGTAAATAGGTATCGTAAAATAAAATAAATGCCCTTTACCTAAGTTCAATATGTTAATCCTACATACTTAAATGTATTATACGAATATAAAGTTTAGTTATGTACATTTGTATTTATATAGCTAGACAAAGTATAGTTTTGTTCGTACAGTATATGGTTTTTTAGTGCTACCTTAAGTATAAAATTCATTATTTGGATGAAAGGGAAAGTATTGAATGTTCAACTGCACTTCACATTCAAATTCATTTATTGGGCTTCACAATGTACAGTTTTACAATGTATGAGCCTTGTCAACTAAAAGTAACCACGTTACAAACAAATCATATCAAGTTTTTTGGGGAAAAAATAAATAAAAATATATGCTAACTAAAGACAAAAAATAATTCAATTGTAATATGGCTGAGATCCGTTTTAATAGCATCATGGCAGTTGACTTAGTTTCATAT
Source organism: Stictocephala bisonia (assembly GCA_035578905.1). Classification (NCBI taxonomy): domain Eukaryota; kingdom Metazoa; phylum Arthropoda; class Insecta; order Hemiptera; family Membracidae; genus Stictocephala; species Stictocephala bisonia. The sequence goes on along the minus strand of JAQJVL010000390.1, from coordinate 15,023 downwards.
TCTTTAACTTTTATAATACTAAAAATATCAAAAATATCACATGACTTTTTATATGTGTTATGAGTATTGAAATTTAACGTAAATTATTATCATTCACATGTGTATTTTTAGCTTTAAAAATCAGTATTATTAATTTATTAAATTTGTTTGTACTATAGTAAACATATGTCTTAGTTATATAATATCACACTTGTTAAGAGTGAACTGTTTTGTATGAAACAGTATCTTTTAGATACAATAACCATTCGATTTTGAAAACATTTTATATATAAATCTGTTACTATCCACCCACCACTCTTTCAATACAGTTTTCAAGTTACATAAAGGTATTCTTCAGACACTTTATCACACTCTGACCCAGATGCATCCGGGTAACAACACTATCACCCACAGGTACAATGTGTCTGTCTTACTACCACAAGTACACATGATGAAACATTGCATCAGCAAAATTGGACTTGGACAATTGTATACCATACAAATAAATCAGTTGGTTTTTAAAAAAAGACAGTATTTTTTATAGAGTTTTTAGTATTTAATATTTGACATTATTATACTTTATTCCTAAATAACATTTAAATATTGTGCGACTTATTACTTTAAAAATATCTGCAATACAACTTCTCCTTACGATTTATAAATAATTAATTAAATATTACTATAACTTATTCCATAACAGAATTTAAATATTGTTTATATATATATATATATATATATATATATATAAAATGAACAACACTTAGCAATCTTTTTTGTTGTTTTAATGTTCAAAATCGATTTCGATCTCGAAAGACCATCATCAGTTGAAAACAGAATACAAATAGGGTTATAAATATATTTAACTTTAGAATAATTAATTCAACAGCTGACACTATAAAAATTTAAATAAAAATGTAGATGGATAAGTTGTAGATCTTGTTAAATTTTATAATTTTGCATCTTCATGATAGAATCAAACATAATATTTGAGTGAAATTTTATTTGATCGTTGAGTAATAATGATGGGTTTTCTTTTGTGTTTTTGTATATGTAAAATTGTTCAATAGCATCTAGTTTTTTACTTTTAGGTGCAAAATGGATAATGTCTAAATTTTCTTCAATTGATGAAATATTATGGTTTTCTTGTATTAAATGTTCAGAAAATGTTGATAAATTTTGATGATTGTTTTAAATATTGTATTACTTATGTCAGCTTTTTTCCAAACTTTAGTCCAGTGTCTATCCTGACTAACGCCTCTCAAATCATCACAATCTGTAATCTCGATTTTAACCAAAAACCTTCCTTCCTCTCCAGGAGTAACACACTTCCTCATTACTTCCTCATTTCTAATTGAGATAATTTGGCTGATGAGCTGAGAGGTTTTAGTTTTTTTACCGAAGCCTTGTCCTAATAAATTAAAAACATCCTCTTCGTTTACTTTTGTTTGAGATTGCTCATAAGATTTCTGATTATTTAAAAATTTTTTACAATATCATGCAATTTTGAAACAGAATCTATGCTATACCTATATGTACTGTATGCTTCTAGAATATGTTCATCATAACCAATCAGCTCATCATATTCCCTTTCTACATCGTTAATTTTACTAAACTTGTGTTGGGATAGATCATTGGTTTGGACAATTGCAACACCTGACTCTATTGCGTTGGATACTAATTTAAGATTTAAATATAGGTTAGTCAATTCCGAATTTATACATTCGGCAACGTCTTTGCTAATAGAATAAAAGGTTTTTTCCCACAAAGTGACCGAATTCAATCCTAATAATAGTAACATTTCAACAACTCCTTTTAGAGTATACTTCGTTTCAGGTGTTTTATTTATACTCCCTGTTTTATTGTTGACTTTAGATTTGTTCTGTCTTCCTTTTTATATTGTTGTTTGTTTGATAATTATAATTTTATTTTTTAATTATATATTGTAACATTACTAACAGTGTTAATAATATATAAAATAGCAAATAGTATAACATAAATATTGAATTATAATTGAACTTATTCTATAATAATTCATCTTTGTTTAAAAAAAAAAAAACTACTATATATTGTTGAATATTTAAAATAAATACGTTGATAATCTAATAATGTAGTTGTAATTATTTATCCATTTATGTAAATTTTAATAATAATATATATTTATTAATTTGCCTCACATTTGCTCAGATTGCACAAGTTTTTAAATTTTTTAAAAGGAGGAATTCTATATTTTATGAGTAATTACAAACTTTTTTAAGAAACAACAGGTAAAAGTTTTGTATAAAGCACCATTAATGAATATATGAATGTTAAATAAACATTCAAGATCTAACAGCTGATTTTTTCAAGATTTTTGTGACTTTGGGTGGGAACCTAATGTTAAATTTGTAATACTATTACATTTTCTTGTAAAGCAAACACTGAACCAAGATTTCTTACTAAATAACCCATAAATAAAAGTTTGCAAATGTGCTTAGTCAGTTAATTAAAGGGTGAAGCTAAAGAATTTGTTAATAAAAATAAAATGTCACCATTTAGGTTACCAGAGCCAACTAGAAACTTTGGTTGTTTTGAGGAAAATGCATGTGCAGATACTATAAAGTTTCCACTCTTTGCAGATTTTTATTAAATTATGACCCTGCTGATTTTGAACTCTCAACACTGACCTAGGACAACACGGCGTGACGTCACACCAAAACAACACTGACCTAGGACAACACGGCGTGACGTCACACCAAAACAACACTGACCTAGGACAACACGGCGTGACGTCACACCAAAACAATACTAGTAAACAATAGTAAAATTGACCTCAAGGTCAACACGTGGCTGATAACAGCGGCGGTGGACTTTGACCGTCCGTCTATTTTGAAGCCTGCATGGCGTATTTTAAAGCGCCCTATACTTGCGTGTATTTTGAAGCCTTAACTTATACTACTAATATTGTTATTCTTTTTCAACAAAAAGCTACGTAGACAAAAAAAAAATAGATTCGTAGAGGAGAACTCCCTCGAAACTATTTGAATGCATTCTAAATATACAAACCCAATATGTGGGTGGGATCGATGCTGCATTATGCGTGTCGTTTATCTCGCGGATTGAAAAACATCAACGGAAAATAAATACGGGCAGGTTTTGTTGGGCTAAACGCCAAATGCATTTGTCAGCGTAGCTTTAATGTAGGGGATGATGGATGTGGATCTCCGAAGGACAGGGATACAGATCTTTACTATTCAAACACAGGTGGGCGTAATGGCATTCTACAGTTTTATGACTTTTTTTAAAGGTAATATAGTTCTTGGTTAGGAAATTATTTTTAGACATTTTTTAACATTTCGTGAAGAAAATCTACACGACGTTTCGACTTGGAACAAACCCGTCTTTTTCAAGTGTTAAATCTAAATTACGTAACATTCGTAGTTAGATTTGGACTAAAGAACACATAAAAATGATAGCCTTCGTGCTAACCTGAAAACACAAACACGTTATTATCAATATTTTCCCCTTTACTCCTAAAATTAGATACACTTATAAATTATCTGCATGTTGACGTGAAAACATGCACAAATACAAACAAACTAAAATCAATCAATACTATCCCAAACAAATTCAAGATCTTCTTACGTCATTCGTGGTGATACTCTTCTCGATAATTCACGCATGGTTTTAATAGAAATGCTCTTCCAAGCTAATTTTAATTAGGTGTAATTTGGATATAACACTTGAAAAAGACTTGGATTGTCCTAAGTCGAAACATTGTGTGTCCTAATTCCAACAATCCTTTTATATCCTATCAAATACTCCATCACTACAAAATTTCAAAAATAAATAAGTATACTTAATACGTTGAAAATTTATAGTTTTTAGTTTTTATCAATAACTGATAATATTCCTGTTACAGAATATCCATTTGTGAACATTGTTAAGAAGGATACGCATTATTTATATTGATTTATTTCCACTTAAATACATTTACAGTTTATTTATTCTCCAAACAATAATGTTTTCTATTAAATCTATTAATACATCAACATTTAAAAAAAGTATACGATGCGATATCTAATAATGTTATAAAAAAGGAAGAATACTTTATTTTCTTAACTGTTACATTCGTACGAATTTCAAAACGGAAAAAAGCCCTTGTACAAATAAAATTAACATGAATTAATCTATGTCATATCGTCTCCTCTAAATAAAAATTAAATAGCACAATAACACAATACCAGGACGAATGAGATAAAAAAAAGTACGCTCAAGATCAGCACTATAATAATATCTATTGCATAAATGAAACAAACAAAAAATTAATCTTTTAACAATAAGTACACTTATAAACAATAAAATATAGTTCTATAATTAAAATTCGAAAATGAGAAAATGTATGGCCGCAAAGCTAAGCTATATTTAACATAAATATAAATCATTTGGAAACCAGCAAGAGAGAAATTGAAAAGAAAAGTTGCTATGAAAGTAAAAAATTGTCAATGATAGGAGCGTTGAGAAAAGTTTGGAATAGCTGATGAGACGTGAGCCATGAATATATATCGGGAATATAAAGAGTCCGGATATAAGGAGTCCGGATATAAGGAGCAAAGTAGACGTGAGATCAGAAAAGGACTTATGAATAGGCGGATGTAATATGTTTGACTCTATTGATTCTTCTTATTCCTAATCGTGTATATCCAATTATATAGCTGTTTAATAGTTTTATATTGTGATAACAACTGGTCTTATGAACTTAATTGTATACTAGATATGGCAACAGGATTTAGTCTTTATTAATATAATAAGTTAATATAACCAATAAGTAAGAATAAATACAAATATATCGCTGACACTCAGCGATAACACTGAGGATGCTACATCACAGCATGGGCGAAACGTCTGGTTATCTTGTAAGTAATGTAGGTAGCACCTTAACGTGGTTGTATAGACGCATACAATATAGATTACAGTTATATATACATTTTCCGTCATTTATATTCGACTATCCGACTGACTTCGCTACTGGTCGGTTCTCTACGCTTGCGAACCTTTCTCTCTGTGGTTCTCTATAAACCATCACATCAGTAAAAGAGGCCTACTGCCATTCTCCTAGATAACAAAGTCTTATAGTATAGAAAATCCTATAAGTCTACTTTAGAGGGATGCGAAGTAGTGCAAACAAGAGTAGAAGAATTTACCTTGAACATTTCAAAATGGAAACCAAATTAGCATTGCTACAGCTTTTGTGTAATGTTTATGTTTTTAGAATCAGCTGTTTGAAATAAACTATTAAATTAAAATAATGCCAATGTTTCTCATACGAAAAAAGAAAACTTTGAAAGACTGTTGCTACCCCATAGGAATGGTATTTTGAGAAATTCCCTATAATGGACCTCAATGATTTAAAAGCTAACATCCCTCCTTATTTCATTAGAATCTGTTCAGTGGTTTCGAAGATTTAGTGATTTTAGCACATCGTTTTTGGATTTTATATATTAATATTATTAGCAACACAGCTTTTCGGATCATATCAAATCAAATCAAATCAAAATATCTTTATTTGTATCAGTACAGAGTTGTACATTAAATAGCGTCACTACATTTATTGTATAAACTAAATTAACTTATTACTAAGAACTAAAATATTCGTCCAAAGAATATAAAGATTTAGAAATAAGGTATGATTTAACCAGGGATTTAAAATTTACAGAGTCAAATTTATTTTTAATACTATAAGGTAGAGCATTTATAAACTTCGCACCCATTACTGAAGTTTTCTTTTTAAATAACTCTAGCCTGTGGTTGGGTACAACTATCGCCATTTTACCCCTTGTATTGTAAAAGTGTATGTCAGAGTGAGTTTCCACTTCACTGAAGTGGTCTCTAACATACATTATACAACTTAAAATATATAGGCCAAATACCGTTAATATTTGCAAACTTTGGAAATGACCCCTTACAGAATCAGTAGCTCTTAATTTTAAAATTATTCTGATTGCCTTTTTTTGCAGCATTAATATTTTGTTCAAATTTTGTAAAGAAGTGCTACCATAGACACATATGCCATAGGCTATATGTGACTGTATGTGAGCATGAAATATTAATTTTAATGTTGGTTCACTGCATAGGAGTGACATTCTTCTCAATGCAAACAAGCCTGAATTAATTTTTGAAATAATGTGATCTACATGACTGCACCAGCTGAGACTACTGTCAATTAACAAACCTAGAAATTTCGTTTTATCAATGTTTTCAACTTTTTTCGTGCCGATATTGATATTTGGTTTAACCTGATTCTTATTTTGAACTGTAGAGAAGTGAATATATTTAGTTTTCCGAGGATTTAGTAACATATTGTTATTGCAGAAAAAGTTTCGAAATTTTGCCAACTCTAAGTTTGCTTCTCTCTCCAATTCACTGGCTGTTTTAGCTGACACTATTAAATTTGAGTCGTCAGCATATAAGAACAGGCCTTTTGGAACACTTTGTACTTTAGTAAGCAATGAAGGCATACCTTTTAGATAACATAGAAAAAGAAGGGGTCCTAGGATTGACCCTTGTGGTACTCCGTGTTTAATTTGCTGAAATGTAGATAGCTTTTTTATAATTTTGTTTTCTTTTATATGAGTAATCTCAACTGATTGCTGTCTATTTTCAAGGTAAGATTTAAACCATTCCAAAGCAACTCCATTTATTCCAAGTGAACTTAGTTTTGATATTAAACGCGAATGTGACACACTGTCAAAAGCCCTAGACAGGTCCATGAAATATCCAGCTACAACATATTTTTTATCAATTGAATCTATTATCATGTCTACGAAATTGACTAGTGCTGTAACCGTGGACCTGCCCTTACGGAAACTGTGTTGCTCATCATCAAATAAGTGGTTGTTTTCCAAATAATCAACTAATTGTAAGTACATAGCTTTTTCAAACACCTTTGATATAGAAGGAAGGAGAGATATTGGGCGATAATTTTTTATGTCTGTTAAATCACCTTTTTTGAGAATTGGTATTATTTTGGATATTTTTAGTTGGTGTGGAAAAATGCCAGAAACAAATGAGGAATTAATTAAGTGGAGTAATGGTTTTTTTAGCTGGTTCTTTGCGGCTTTTATCAGTGACAGTGGCACCTCATCATAACCCGACGAACGTTTGTTTGGCAATGAGTCAATTATATTTATGGCATTTTCTTCAATCAACGGGTTGCAATGGAATCGCGTGAGAAGATTATAAGAGAACTGACTGGTTCCGCTGGGTGCCAAATCCAAAATATCCGAACCATTCATCCCTTTTATCATTTCGTCTATAATATTAATAAAATATTCATTAAAAAATACTGGCTATGGTATCTGGATTGGATATTGATTTATTATTGATTCTCAGGACAATATTTTCTTTGCTGTCCAAATTAGAGTTCTTTTTTGTTTCTTTGTTGATGATGTTCCAAGTACTTTTAATTACGTTAACAGAATTTTTTATTTCATTGTCAAAATATTCTTTTTTTCTTTCGCTCAATTTAGCTGTATACATAAGATTGTTTTCTTTAACAGCATTTTTTAAATTTGGATTCTTTGAAGCCCTAGCTATTTTATTTAGGTGTACTAAATTTTCTTTTTCATGTTTTAGTTCTATGGTTATCCATTCGACTTTTTTGTGTGAACTGGTTTTTTTGTGCTTTAGGGAACACTAAATCAAAGTAAAACCGTAATATTCTATTAAAAGTATTGTACTTTTCATCTACTGTAGCATCATAAACCAATCTCCAATCCTCTTTCTGCAAAAAAGTTTTAAACAAATTTATATTTTTTTCAGAAAATGCTCTACCGATATATGTAAGTTTCTTATTATTCACAGGTGTACACTTAAGATTAAATATTTCCAATAGCTGGCCGTCATGATCAGACAAAGATGTTACCAGCCCTGTAACTGAAATTTGCCCACAGTTAACATTTGTAAAAAAATTGTCTAAGCATGTTTCTGACGTATCTGAGACTCTAGTTGGAAAGTCTATAAGATATTTTAGACCGTTACTTTTTAATATATTTTTAAGTTCCCTGGATTGAGGAGAGCTTTCCATTATATTAAAATCTCCGCCAATAAAAACACGACTTTTTCTCCTCGTTAGTAATTCCAATAAAGTATTTAATCTAGATAAAAACTCCTTGTTATTGAACTGGGGCGTTCTGTATACACCTGCTACTATTACTGTTTCTACTTACTAGATAAGTCTAAAATCGATTCTACATTAAAAGAGCTGCCTGATAAACTGTCCGTGAAGTGGGGATGGGAAAGCCTTGAGCCTTGCTGGACACCACTGTCTCTCGGCGCCCTATGACTTGTTTGTCTACCGCTAGGATGTAGGTCGTCAGTAGCCAGGAGTGATCCGTTGGTTGTCGAAGAGTTCTCACGTCTCTCCACTGAATGAGGTGCATGATGTGAAGTGCTTCCTTCAGTTAATTGTGAAATAGTTTCGTTTATGGAATTTTTTATTATACTAGCTAATTTTCTTTTTCCATGCTTGTTTAAATGCAAACCATGTCGGGTGTAACAATCTCTGTGAAGATGCGTTGTTTGAACAAAGGAAATTGACTTATTATTCTTAATGTTGCTGTGAATGGTTGAATTTATGCAGTGAATCGGAAAATTAAGGTCTGGCTGGTCAAATCTGAAGGGTATATTTATTAATTTTACTGATGTTCTAGATGATATATTGTGTACAGTCTTTAGATTGAACTGTCTATTGCTTCGGGTGTCACTTACACTTGCATTGCCCACATCATTGGTTCCTGCCAGGAGAATGGCGACGTCTTCACAGCCGAAATCCGATGTTAGACTCTCCAGGTTGTTTGCAACATAGTCCGAAGGGCGCGCCGGGGTAGCATGTAACCATTACGTCATAATCTTGAAGTTGCTCTTGGAGGGTCCTAACGAGACCTTTCCCATGACTCTCAGAAGCCAGCAATAATCTTTTCCGTCTGTGTCTAGCCTTTTGTCTTCCAGGACGTTCAATATTTGTATTAACCTGACGTTCACTATGGGTATTCACTTCTTCTATGTTATGTGATGCTAATGCCCCATATCTATTTTCACACACAATTTCGTCATATGTATCATGTTTCATGGAATTATTTCGTCTCTTTTTTGACACAACAGGGTGAAATAGCTGTTTGTTATATGGAATCACCTCCGTTCCACCAATGGTTCAGTGAATGTCTTGAGTGTACGACAATATTTTCATTGTGGTGTATTGTTGTTGTTGAGGAGTTTCTAGTTTTACTCTTAGGGGTGAGTGGTGGAAAGCAATTACAGCATGTGTTGGAATAACCTATGTAGTCGCTCTCTCCTCCAAGTTCATGTTGTTGCATATCTATAATTGCTTGCAGAGAGTTTAATTCATTTTTAAGTACTAAATTCTTCTCGGACAGCTCCTTAATTTCCATATTCCTAAGATATAGTTCCGTTTCCATCCTCTTGGTTAAACATTTAAAACTATCTTTGGGGTACATTTGTTTAAAGTTATCCCAAGTAACACTATCTCTATTTATTAGAAGTTTGATTTCTTCCTCTAGCTGTATGTTTTTATTCCTTAAAAATAAGTTTTCATTTTCCCTTTCCATTATAGTTGATATTCGTGAAGTTAGTTCTTTTTTTAAAGTGTCATTCTCTTGTTGTATAACAGACTGTTGGCGATGTAAGTGGTTCGTGTCGATGTCACACTGCAGTGCACAATCCACTAAGGTCGTTATTTGATCATATGGTTTACTGTGTGACTTATTTATAAGGAATATTTCATCGGTGTATTGCAGTAAGCGAGTGTCGTTTTCAATTGTATGGTCAATGACGCTGTTTAGTTGCTTTTGTAGATCCTCTACTTGTTTCTTAAGTTCAGAGTTTTCTTCTTCCAAAACTGACTGCTGTAACCGTTCTTTTTCAGATTTAGACTGCTGGTTTTGAGATGTTATTGTTAGGCTTTCCCTCGATGACAGATCTACTGTTCGGCTGGTGGAGATCGGCGTGCTACAAGCCTTCTGAGTAGAACCGTTAGATACAGCAGATATCTTCGGACTGTTAAATGATGTAGGATTATTACGATTTGCCTGTTTTAGATTAGGTGTGAGTGATCTTAATGTCACTGGGTGATTACCCGTGTGAACATCATTAACTTCAAAAATTCCTGTTTGATATGGTTTGATAAAATAATGTGAGTTTAATATAACGCTTTTTTCTGGAATAAGTTTGTATTTTTGGTTAACCCTTTCTTTTCTACTCAAGTTCACATTCACAGTTATTTTGGGTTATTTACTTGCAAATTGATTACGTCGAAACGTCTTCCTTAAGTAAGAAAACAATTATAATATAGTAGAATCAATAATTATTAAATTTATTTTTTGATTCTCGTATTTCTTTTTCAATAACACAAACGAAAACTGTTTCTAAAAGTATAACATATTTTATATCATGAGGCGAATTAAACTATACTAAACAGGGTGTTTTTTTAACAGCACTACCATTAGGGTCGTGTAAACTATAAAACTGACAACAAACTTTAAATGAGGAATATTCCCTTGTTTTTGGAGACGTTTAAAAATATGGATTTAAAATTTTCCAAAATGGCTACCATTAACCAATATGGTGGTCAAATTTGAAATTTCTTATAGAAATCCCTAATTTTTATGATGATTTAAGGTCTTACTAGTGATTTTAAGAGTTTTTTATTCTGGGTATTTTTTTATATACTTAACCGTTGCGCCGCTTGGAGCGCTGAAAGTTTCTGAAATTCTTAGTTTTCTCCTTGCGGCGAAACGGTTAAATATATTAAAATAATACCAAGAATAAAAAAGTCTTAGAACCACTAGTCGAACCTAAATCCATCATAAAAAACAGAGGTTGCTATAAGTCATTTAAAGTTGCCTGCTAATTTGAAAAATGGTGACCGAATTTTCAAATTTGAACTACGTGATTGTAATATTTTGTATAAAATATGTATTGAAGAACTGTTCAACATTCAGTTGAATAAAAATAATGCATTATAAGTTAAACTTTATTTTAGTAAATGGTAGGACACGCCTCTTTAATACGAGTGAATTGTTGAAATAAGGATTTCTGAAACGTTCAGTGCTTCGTAGCGGCGAAACAGTTTAGTATGAAAAAAATACCTAGAATACAAAAATTATTAGAATCTATTGAAACCTAAAACCATAATAACATTTAGGGGTTTCCATAAGACATTTCAAAGTTTACCGCTATATTAGTTAATGGCAGCCATTTTGGAAAATGTTAACTATATATTTTTAAACGTCTCCAAAAACAAGGGAATGCTCCGGATTTAAAGCTTGTTGTCAGTTTTATAGTTTACAAGATCCCAATGGTGGCACTGTTAAAAAAGCACTCTGTATAATAATATAACTATTGTTATGTTAAGATCGTGAAGTGTTTCAGCTGAGAAAGAGCAGAACTCAAGGATCACTTCCACAATTGATAACTCCGGCGCGGATTCTCTGACACTTTCTTCTTCATTAATTCTGGGTTCATTACCAGATGTCGTTGCTGTTCCCTGCAATATTCTCTCTTTGTTCATCCGTCCCACTTAATGTGCGAGCTGAGAGGTTTTTACGTTCAACTCCCTCCAAACTTTCCACCCAGCTTGTCTACATCGTAAAGCATACGAGGAATGATTATTTACGTGATTTATATTCTGTTTTTATGAGTAGCCAGTTCAGATTCAAAGTGGCCTTGAGTCGATTGGTTGTATAATTTTCAAGTGCGTATCGTATATTTTTGTCATAAAATGCATTACGAAACATTTTCTGTATTGCAGTGTTTGTAACCCAATAGATTAAAAATTACCGGTTTCTGTATTTACAGCCCTTATATTCTTTTCATACATAGATTCATTATTGGTTATGTATGCGCAAATATTTAAAAGTGTTTCATGATTGAAATAGTATTACGAGTGTATGTTAAATATAAAATATACATAATACGTATTTTACTACACGTATTAAATATAAATTTTAATGCTAAGGTAAAGATAATTTCATGTGATAGTTGTCATTTCACAGAACTAATACAAGAGTTCTTTTCACGATATTAATTTAATTTCAGTCAGCTGATTTGTAGAATAGTAGTTGATATAAACAGCTGACTTAAGAAGTCATCATACAACATTTATTATTATTAGTTGTATTAATGATGCTGGAAGTTGTGCTATATTCATTATGTAAGGCTCTTTTATTTGTTTTAATTTATCTACAATTCTACAATATTTAACGAAACACAAAAGGAAATGATAGTCGAATGATATGTGAGGCATTCCGAACAACCCCTGTATATAAAAACAATGACTTGACAACACCGCCCATCACCATGCCAGCTAAATGAATTGAAAAAAAAAAGGTTTTTGTTCAGTGGCAGGAAATTAACGTCAAGTTCTTACTTGTGGATAGGGAGTGTGGATAGGTAATTAATGGTTGTCTTTATAACCAAGAGGCAAAATATGTTGAACCCTTGAATATACTGTTTTTTCAACTGTGCGGGCTGTACTGGGAGTGTACATCTATATCGGCGCCTTCACGTATACAGATACTAATCCCGGAGTACACAAATGTACCTAAATCACGGTTTGCGCCGTTACAAGTTTCCTTATGTTACTTCATAATTAATTATTCATTGAATGGTACTTGGTTACCTGTTATTATTTTACAATGTCTACAAATCCACGTATTTAAATTCCGTTCTTTAAAGAATGAAGGAATAGTCATTTGCCACACAACATTTTACCAATGTACAGTATTACAAAATATGGAAATGTTTACATTAGCAAATAAAGTGAAGAAATAATAGTTATTATTTAATAAAGAACATGTTTCATGTATTATTGTTACAAAGGTTTTCCTGTGAAACAGACAAAATAAAAAAATCTTATTAAAATATACCTAACAAAATTATGGAGTTTTAGAACAGTAAAAATACACTCGGAAAAAGGGAGATACAATTGTTGGTTTTAAATTGATTTAACTATACTAAGACCTTATTTCTAACTGAAATAAATAACATTAATAAATATTATGAGACAGCTTTGACTGTCATAAAAACCAATGTTATAGTTCTAATTTTCTGATCGTTAACTTTGTAATTAATTAATCTTGATATTCCCTATCCCACATACGTGCAGTATGAGTGTCGTTGTTAAGAGTAGTCTTGTTATTAACCAGGGTCTATTCCTTAGAAAGAGCCTATCATTAATAGCTCAATAGCCAAGGCGACTAGAGACTTACAACTTTACGTGGAATGCGAACCACGCAGCATTGGTCTGATTTCCAGGTAATTGACAAGCCTGCCACTCAGTTCTCCTGCCTATATAACATCTGAACCTTGACTACCACCCAACATGGACACCCCAGTCTTCTCTAGTAATTTCCAAGTATATAGCAACCATTGAGCGGACGTCGAGTATACCATATATACTAAATGCTAGATTTTTCATATGAATTCATCTTTCTCAGAGACAACAAGTGGTGATAAACTTTAATTAAACTGAACATAAAAGCAGATCGCTCGGTTGTTGTGTGAAGGAGCATAACCATAAAAGGTAGTTGAGTTATGAAGATGGTGAGCTGTTAAGTGTTCCAGCTGACACCCCTAGTAGTGCCTCGGGGATCTATAGATGTCTTCGCTTACTGTATACGGTTATAGACTTTCGACACCTTAGTAAAACGTATATTTGTAATGTATAATTCAAGATATAACTTAAATATCCATGTAATAATATTGTTTTAATCAATGTAAGAAGTACCTAATAACTCATAAGTCTGGTTAACAGACTGCATAAGTGTCTTAAAAATATATATTAATAATATTGATAACGTTTGATTGACAAACCTTTCTAGTCTCAGATTATTGATTCATTAGTACAAAATGCCAATTATCACGTTAACCAGTGAAATTAGATACAAGGTTTTGACCGACAACCTGTGTTGTGAGCTGTGCCATTGTGCACGCTAATGGCATGGCATTCAACAGCTATCAGATTTGCTAGTCGCTGTACACACTGCTGGCATTAATAATACAGCTAATAATCACGTTAGCCAGTGATATTAGAAATGAGATACAAGGGGTTGACCGACAACCTGTGTTGTGAGCTGTGCCATTGTGCACGCTAATGGCATGGCATTCAACAGCTATCAGATTTGCTAGTCGCTGTACACACTGCTGGCATTAATAATACAGTAATAATCACGTTAGCCAGTGATATTAGAAATGAGATACAAGGGGTTGACCGACAGCCTGTGTTGTGAGCTGTGCCATTGTGCACGCTAATGGCATGGCATTCAACAGCTATCAGATTTGCTAGTCGCTGTACACACTGCTGGCATTAATAATACAGTAATAATCACGTTAGCCAGTGATATTAGAAATGAGATACAAGGGGTTGACCGACAACCTGTGTTGTGAGCTGTGCCATTGTGCACGCTAATGGTGAGACAGCTAACCGGCTGTCTCACCTCATGACTTCTTTTGGGCTTAGAGATACTATAAAATCGTATACCAGGGAGTTTAATGGATCTACGTCACTAATTGACAACATCTTTACAAACATCAATCCAAGCGAACTGGTCACTCAAGTTGTCATAACAGCAGTCTCTGATCACCATGCCCAAGTGGGAGATCTTAGGGTCAATTTGTCTCCCATGACAAATATTCCTAAGTTCAAACTTAAACGTCAAATTACATGTAACAGTATCCAAATGTTAAAAAACTTGTTAGCGAATGAAAGGTGGGATAGTGTATTTAGTACACAGGATGTAAACTCCAAGTTTTTACTTTTCCTTTCTACTTTTTTTTACTGTCTTAACATAGTTGCTCCTATAAAAAAGTTAAAATACAAAGAGACCAAATCGTACCAAAACTAAGGTATTTTTCGATAAAGATTTGCTTCAGCTCCAAGAGAAAGTCCTCACTATGTATTCTTTGACTAAACACCTTGGATCTGGACACCCCTTACGAAAGTTCCTTACCGTGATCTTAAGAAACAGTTTCGGACCAAATTTTAATTTTAC
>JAQJVL010000389.1:600000-873054 GCA_035578905.1 Stictocephala bisonia | reverse complement strand
TTCTGTATGAGTTTAAGTTTAAGGGAGAACCTAATGGTCCTAACTTTGCCTCAGTAAATAAGGCACTTTTCATTTCAATTCACACGGTTCATAGCTCTGTGTAACTACTTTATTCAACGAGTGAAGTACTGACTATCAGCTAAGTTTGGAATTTGAACTTGGCAGTTTGAAGCCTTCTTCCATGTTTGCTTTTGCAGGCAATAATTGAAAAAAGGAGCTCTGCTTAAGAGCCATCCACAAGTGTGGATCATGTGTGAGGGAAGGGAGGATGAGGTGCATAGCAAGAATGTAAGTCAAAGATGGGTAGTTGGACTTGAATTTTAAAATACCATTTACATTTAGAAAAGAACAACATATACAGCAAATCAATTAAGATACCTGTAGTGAAATTACTATAAAAGTATTGAAACATTGCTACACAACACTTGTGTAGCACTTGCACAATTGCTCTTGTTCCCATGTCAACGATACATGCTTGATGGGTAATAAGGGTGGGCGACCACCAGTGATGAGTGAGTGTGTGGATAGGATGGCCGTAATATTTTCTGTTTTTTAATTAAACCTGACTCCCAGTTTACATAGGCCTGTGCATGAACTCTATTCAACATGAGAAGTACCAACCGTTAGTTTAGTTGAGGTTTCAAACCTTAGACCTTGCTCTCCGCAGTCTGAAGCCTTAGCCACTGAGCCACCACCCTGGCAATTACATACCTTTGAGCGAAATTAAACTACTATATTATGACATAATGTAATTTAAATTAAAGGGTAGAAATACAATTAATTATAATCATAAATTGCACAATATCAGAATGGGCCAAGGTATATGAGGTTTGAGAATCTGGGAGGAAATTATATATGGATGATATATGATTAAAATCATAAATGGACCAAAGTATTTGGAAATTCAAGATTTGAAGATACTTATAATCATTCTGAGTAGTTTCCAATATTACTGAGTCTGCCACTCCAACTGAATATACAGTATCTTCCCAGATTTTTTCTTCCAACACTCTTACCAAGTTTTCTCCTTCTCTCACTTCACTTTCCTTCAACTGTGTGTCCCTATACCTTCCTTCTTGGTTGGCACCATCAGGCTCCATCCTCTTCACATGACCAAATAATCTTATTTTAACCCTCTCAACCTTTTCTAGTGGCTTTCCTCTCAATTCTTTATCTAAGATGACTTCAATCCTTTCTTAATCCTTAACTACCTATTTGCTTCAAAAGTCAATCAATATAAATAAAAGGGAGATCCATAAACCACTTTCTTTATCACTATCTTAGATAGACATCACTGCTCCCTATTTCACTTTTTACTGCTTTCATGAAAATTTCTGCTTGCCTTCCTCTCTATAGAACCAAAAACCTTGACTTTATTTTGTATAGTATATTATATATGAATTCATATTCATAAATCTTTATTCATGTGTTTGCACATACGATAGATACAATGAATAGTGACGAGATTTTTAAGTCTAAAAGTTCTAAATTACAATATGCAATAGATATTGATTCAATTACTGCAGTCGATGAAAACAATAAAATATTAATTAAATAATTAACTAATAATAACCAACTATTAATTCACAACAATAAAAAATACTAAATAAAATAATTTATTTTAGTACATTAAAATAATAAAACATACTTTATTCATGGAAAATTGTTTATTAAAGAGAGGTGGAAAGTTCCTCAAACAAGCACAGAGCTTTACTCATTAAATAATCTTTTAATCTTTTTTCATAATTATGACCATTTTCAGTTTTTATATTTTTTGTTATATATTTTAAAAATTTGTTTCCTAATAAGTGGGTTTTTTTTCAAAAAACTTCGGTCTGTGAGTCTGGTTAAAGATATTTTTTGATCTTGTATTATAGACATGACTAGTATTATTAAACTTTGATAATTCATTTTTAGTTAAAAGAATACACTCAAAAACATATTGACTGTAAACAGTAAAAATGTTTTGATTTTTAAAATGGTCTTTGGCAGAATCATCATGTTTTAATTTAAGCATTATTCTGACAAACATAATATTTAGTGGACACTGCTGCACGCTTCATGTGCCAACCCCGTCATTCACTGTGCTCGTGACACCTTGACCTCAGCAAGTGACTTTCGACTACAAATATTAGTAGATAAACTGTATTAAGTTAAGTCATATTATACAAATTTATTTACAGTTAAATCACTGCACTTGAGTTACAACTTATTTACAGCATAAATATAAACATCCAATGTTATTTATTAGCATATTTCAACAGTTCATTTATTTTATTTAACAGCTGATGATTACAGACAACCAGAGAGACATGCACTTTTTTATATTTATAGACTAAACGAAACTTCCACTGAATCGATCAGACTTACTCTATAGAGGTATAAGAAAGATTTTTAAGCTTCTTAATACAGTAAACATCATTATTTACATTTTAACAGCTGTTATTTTTTTGACTAATTTAAATCTCTATGTTATTCTTATGGCTAAAAATCGTACTTCAAGAGCTTCCTGTACCCTTCAGGGTAACAATATTTGACAATAAAGTACTTATTGCACAACTACGAATAGGTGCAACTTAGTTGAAACTTCAATTGTTAAAATTAATCTAAAATATGGGTTAGGTTGTCGAAACCTGGCTTCACTATTATATTATTATATAAGGATATATTAATAAACTACATAAAAATAAATTATCTATCTTGATTGAGTCTCTATAATTGTTACAGATTATTGTGGCATATCTTCTCAGCGATTGAGGACATTTGATGGAGCACAGGTAGATTATCACATGAGTCGTGATTGGCACCTTGTTACACATGATTGCAGTGGCAAGTATAGTTTTGCAGTTTCTTCCCAAGCTGGCAACAATAACTCTTTGGTAAGTATTATAATATAATATGACGTTCTTTTATAAATTTGAGCGTTTGTACATTGTACTCAACAGTTTGTACAAACAACTTTTACCAACCACAAATTTTATTTTCCATCTAAAATTGATTCTGTTTGCCATAGTAAATTTTAAAGATAGGCAAAACATCTATTATCTTAATAAGAATTTTATTTATAAACTTCCACCTATTATCACAATACTAACAGTGCCTGAACAACATAAAAATACCACTGTCGGCTCGAAGGACCACTCTAAATGATCCGGTTCGAAGGAACACACTAAAAGTCGGGTAGAGAATGTTAATGTTTCAGCTAATGAACACGGAGGACCACTGCTCTTCCGGAGCAGACGGGGGAATACACTAAGGACGTAAATAATTAATTAGAGAGAATTGACTCACCACAGAGATTGGTTGACCACGTATCCAACAGGAGTAGTTGGAGACACTTTTGGTAATCCAGTTTACCTTCCTTTGTCACAGTTCTAAAGCACTGAAGAGTAGTCGCGGAAGTACGAGCGTTTCGAAAGTCAGACAGACAGACAATATTCTTTATTAACATATTCTTCAAGAACAGTTTTGCGTCAAATATAACATGTGGAATAGTTTCATAAATTAATATAACACTGTCAATAATAAGTCAAGTGATTAAAAATTATTTGAAACAAGAGCAAAAAACTCATCAAGAAAATAAAAGGGATGTTCTTTAAGCCAGTGGCAAAGCCGTTGTCTCAGGTGTTGGTCGTGTGTTCCCTTCACTGCTGCTGGAATATGGTTCCAAAGCTTGGATCCTATATAGCTTGGCTTCTCTTCATATTTAGTCAGGCGGTGTACAGGGAGGCAGTAGTTTGTTGCATGTCGGGTGTTGTATGTGTGCAGTTGTGATCCAGTTTTGAGAGGGTTCAGAGTCTTTGTCCTAGCATATGTTATAGTTTCGAGTATGTACAGATTCACGATAGTTAGGATTTTGAGCTCCTTGAACTTTTCCCTGCAGGATTCTCTGGGTGATAGATCACAAAGTGTCCTTATAGCTCTCTTCTGTTGAATAAGTATACGTTGCACATTTGTCTTGGATGAGTTGCCCCAGACCAGTAGCCCATATCGGAGATGTGTTTCAAAAAGAGAGTAGTAGGCTATTTTGGCAGTGTTGAGGTCACTAATGGTCTTGATTCTTCTTATGACATAGATTCCTGTGCTTAATTTCTTACAGAGGTTATCCACATGAGGTGTCCAAGTTAGATGTTCGTCGAGTGTGATGCCAAGGTAGATGGTGCTATCGGTAATTTCTAGGTCTGGCAGTCTTGTCACTGTTTGTTTTTTGTTTCCAAAAATTAACTGTTTTGTCTTTGATTGGTTTACAACTAAGCTGTTCTGCTTGCAATAGTTGATAGCTGTGTTTAAAGCTGTGGTAGCATTTGTTGCTATAGTATTTGGATTTTTATTGCCTAGCAGTAACACTGTGTCATCGGCATACATAAGCGGTGTACTATGGTTTTGTACAAGTGAGGGGAAGTCATTTGTGAATAAAATGAACAAGACTGGCCCCAGTACGGAACCTTGTGGCACACCTCTAGTTGTAGTCTGGGTTTTCGATTTGACACACTGAATTGTTCCTTTATCCACGTGTTTAATCTCTACTATGTGTTTTCTGTTGAGAAGATAGCTCTCAAACCAGTCAGCTGCTTTTTCCTCAATGCCCAGGTTCTTAAGTTTTCTCAGAAGTTGATTATGGTCCAGACAGTCGAAAGCTTTACTGTAGTCAAGGAGTATTGCCATAGGAATGTTGTCAGATTCTAAGTGGTCAATAATAGTTTTGACTAAGTCAACTATGGCTGTAGATGTTGACTTTCCTGCCATAAAGCCATGCTGTTTGTTGTTTAGCAGGTTGTGTTGTTGCAAATGTTGTAATAGTCTGGCTAGGGCAAGTTTCTCTATCACTTTAGAAAATGTACTAATAAGGGAGATGGGCCTATAGTTGTTTGCATCAGTTACATCACCTTTCTTAAATTTTGGGTAGACTTTTGCTACTTTTAGTAGTTCTGGAAATTTTCCTTGGGCAAAAGACTTGTTAGCAATGTCAGTTAGAGGTAGCTGAATTTGTTCTTTGCAAGCTTTAACAATTTTTGCTGATATTCCGTCCACTCCTGCAGAGGGTTTTGCTTTGAATATGTTAATTACATTGACTACTTCCTGTTCTGTAGTTGGGTGCAAGAAAAGGCTTGGTATATTATGATGTTGGTTTTGGGGGACTGGGAGAGTAGTGTTGATCTGCCAATTTTGTTTCAGAGTTTTATCTGGGATCATGATAAAATGATCGTTTAGATGGTTCGCAATGGCAGCTGGTTCATTTACTTCCTGTCCTTCTACATGCAAAGTTGTTGGTAGCATTTTTATTTGTCCCATCTTCCTTTCATTGTTAATGATTTTCCAAAGTGTTTTTGGTTTGTCATTTGATAGGGCAATGTTTTTTGCTACTTCTAGTCGTTTGACAGTTCTTAGTTTCAAATCATATGATTTCTTCTTTGCCATTGCATCGTACTTGTCCTCTTCTCGTCCTGTCAGGTTGTATTTGTCAAGTGCCTTAAGGAAGATGTTCTTCAGTTGAACTATCTCTCTGTCTGCGGTAACGTTTTGCTTTGTTCTTTTCCTTTTTGACTTGGTGACAGGGCAGGTTATGTCCAAAGCATTTGTCAGAATCTTGCAAAAGTTCTCGTATGATTCATCTACAGAGACCGACTCAAGAACTGTTTTCCAGTTTTGTAGGTCTAGTAGACTCCCCATGTGCATGATGTTTCTCGAACTGAGTATTCTATTTTCTGAAGTCAAGAGCTGATCTTTGTGTTTCGTTATGTTTCTAATTGTACATAATTGGGCAGTGTGGTCTGATATTGCTGTATTAATGATGGTCACATTTAAGTATTCATGACCCAGGTTTGTACAGACACAGTCTATGGAGGTTTTTGATGTAGGTGTGATTCTAGTAGGAGGAAGAGACAGTCGTGTCATGTTATGACAGGAGAATTTCTGACAGGTGTTTTTGGTCAGGTCCACTTTTTATAATGTCAATGTTAATATCTCCCATTATTAGCACCGGGTATTTTGATGACGGTATTTTATTTAATATCTCCGACATCATCTCAAGGTCTTCTTCCAGATTTCCCTGGTTTCTGTAGATCCCCAGAACATAAACACACATGTGCTCTGTCTTGATTTTTACTAGTGCACCTTCTAATGTCAGTTCTCCACAAAGATCAGATATTTCAATGGCCTCAGAGTGTAGTGAGGTGTTTTCACTGGCATATATTGCAACCCCTCCCTTTTGGTGATGTTTCCTGCTAAAGTCTGTGATTAGTGTATATCCAGTTAGTCGTGTGTTAAACAAGAGCGGTTGTTTTAGTCCATGTTCTGTAAGAATAAGTATGTCTGGTTTAGTGCTGAATAGAAGTTCATTTACATGATCAATTTAGTTGGCTACTCTGTCAGTGTTTTGGTGGAGAATTTTGAGGATGTCATTTGTTTTTCTTTCGGTGCCAGTTTTCACTATTTCTAGTCCTTGGTTTTTGCTAGACGGCATTGTTCTAAATAATTACTTGATGATTTCTCAGGTGTTGTATCAGTACTGTAATTTGTTCTCATGTTGGTGTCTGGTGTTCTCTTAGTTTCAATTGAGGATTATCCTATGTATTTGTTGAAGAAGTCTAAATAAGTGTCATTGCTTTCACGAATTCTTGCTGTCATTGGAGGACCTTTGTGTACTCTGAAAGTTCCAAACGATTTTAGTTTTTTTAGGGTTTTCTCTGGAGTACATTTTGGGTCTTTCTCCAGATGTTGCGTGGGTAGGGAGCATTGTCCTTTTTGTTGACTGGAACCTGAATTACTCCATTACATGTTTCTTCTGCCTTTTTGGCAGGGTGAAGTACGGGCTGTTTTGATTTGCTCTTAGCCATCTGTAGTGATGTTTCACCTTCCATGAGAAGCTTTGAGTGAATTGGAGGTTTCCTTTTAGTTTTGCAGATGATCTGTGAGTGATGGGATCGACTGCCTTCATCGTTGTGTTTTTCCCTTTGTTTAGATTTTTCCACCTTCAGTGAGACGCTAAAGAGGTTTTTTGTTCTACTATCTAAACTCATTTGTTTAGATGTTTTCGTTTTGTGAGCTACTTTTCTTTGTAGTGTAACTACATTTGGTGTTACTCCTGTTATATTGCCAGTGGGTGCGTTGTTAGTCATAAAGCATGAGGTCCGGAGTTTATTTTCTAATTCTTTGAATGCTTGCTCTAGTGTACTTTGTCTCATTTTTAGCTGTGCAATTTCAGTTAGTGTATGACTGTTTGTGTTTGAAACAGTTTGTTTACCCAGATTAGCCTGCGTTTCAGCATTCCTGAATGTTTTAGTATTTAGTTTTTGGTTAGTGTTATGTTCACTTTTATCAATTGTCTTGATTTTATTTTGAAGTTTATTAATTTGCGTTTCATATTTTTGAATAGTTTCTTCTTTTATTTTGTCTTGTTCTTCAAAAATTTCGGAAAGTTGATTTTGAAATTGTTTTTCTTTAATAAGCTGATTTTCTGCCTCATTTAGTGTTTGTATTAAAGTATTATTCTTGTCAAGGGCTTGTTGTAATTCGAATTTTAGGCTTTCAATTTGTGATTCAAATTCATTTATATTAGTTAGTTGATTGACTTTAGCAACTAGTCTGGCATTTTCATGAATAAGGTTTTGTATATTTTGTTTGAGACTGTTATTCTCATTTAATAGTGTATTGCCAACCTCAGCTGCTAAGGAAAGTGAAGTGTTTAGGTCTGGCTCTTCTGTACTTGTGTAGTTTGACAGTTTTGCAAACAGTTCATCTATATTGTGATAGCTTTGTGTGCTATTTTCAATGTCATTTGGTTCAGTATTTACCTGGCAGTCCTTACATTTCCAACTTTGTATCTCAAAGGTCGTCCACTTTTTAAGTGTTTTTTCAAGTATGTATGTTTTGACAGCCAGCATGGAACCATTTAGCACAATTTATGCATTTGGCTCCAGAGTACTTTACCCTAATGCCGCATGTCCCACAAGGATGTTTTGGCATGATTGTTTACTGATAATAGAAGTCAAGACAATAGTGTTGCAACTGTTTTTTATAAAGAGGTTTGGCAGACTCCTCTTGGTTAAAGACAATCACAATTAGAAACTGTTTTTTATAAAGAGGTTTGTCAGACTCCTCTTGGTTATTATTTTATTTTTCTGTCACAATTAAAAACTGTTTTTTATAAAGAGGTTTGTCAGACTCCTCTTGGTTATTAATTAATTTTCTGTCACAATAATGAGAAACTGTTAGAAGTATGGATATTAATTGTATGAATTGTTTAATTGTATAACTGTGCTTGATTAATTGACAATCAAGTGCCTTGTCTGTAAATTGAAATCGATCAACAGCTGTTAGTTTAAATTAGTCATAGAAGTGTATATTGAGGTAGGCTGGTATTGTGTCACAATGCTGAGCTGGCCAGAAGTGATGAGCTGTCAGTTCACTGTTATTGAACTCTGGTCTACTTCAGCTATTTTGTTATATCAAGTTCTTCAGTTAATGTAATGTTTTAATTGCTTTAGTTGCTTTTCTGTTAATATTAGGAATAAGAAATAATTGAAATTATTTAATTCTTGAATCAATTAGTAAATACTGTCCTTATGAGATGAGGTCAGCTCTTGAGTTGTATACTTTAGGTTGTTTCTTTTAATAATTCAGTGTCTTAATGATAATTGAATCAGTGAGTGGACTTACATTCTCTCCAGGTAAGCTATGTGCACAAGTTTGATAATTTTTGTTGAGTTATTACCACTTATAACACACTTTTCCTTGGGAGCCACTTCACTTAGACTGTAGTCAGTCAGCCATCTTGGTTTCAATTTGTATATATTGAATCTTCTGACAGTCCAGAAGACCGACCACGTACCGCACAAACGAGGTTCTTGAAGGTCTGGACGAGCAGCACAGAGTTAGAGAGAGTTGAAGAGATAGAGTTAGAATTTAAAGAGGCACACAATCACTAAGTGTTGAGTTGGAAACGAGACCCGCGACCTTACATTCTGAGAGACTAAGCGTGAGTGTTGCTGTATGGCGCGAAACCGTCGCCTGAGGTGAGTTTATTCCTGAGCACCAATGAGAGCTCGAGTTTGGGGTGGCGTGATGTTTATTCTGAGGGCAGATAACCCTCTCTCTCTCTTGGCTTTAGTGAAAATGTGAAATACCAAAAATCAAATCTTACAACTACAGAATATATCAACTATGTACAATCATCTTATTACCTAACAACCACATTAATACTACATATCATGTTGTCGCAAACCTACCCAGTTGTTTTTATCTTCATTAATTGAAGAATAACAATCTTAGTAAACTGATCTTAGTATTATAATATAAATTTAAACTCTCCATCACGTTATCTGACCTGTTGTGAGTAAGTACGCACTATGGTTGCTGTACCATGCAGGGACTAGGCTCTATGAAGCCATGCTGCTTGACAACTCTTTCCTACATATGTGCCCACTCACCCATTCCTACATGTACAGTGGTGATGCATCAATGATTCAGTTACCTTAACATAAACTATTGAATAATTACTGTCTACATATACTTTAGGCTCTTAAATTTTATTATGTTCATTTTTGAATACCCTTAGGTACCCCTACATGTACAATGGAGTGACCCGTCCGTACATGTACAGTAATGATAACCACCCCTACAAGTACAGTGGTGTTGACCCCTCCTAGATGCCCTACACATTCATTAATGATGACCCACCCAACACATAAAGTGACATTGACCCCCTGCATGCCCTACATGTACAGTAATGATGACCGACCCTACATATACAGTAGTGTTGATTCCCCCCATACATATACCTTACAGTAGTAATGACACACCCACCAACCTCTCCACGTACAGTTGTACTGACCCACCCATACATGTACAGTGGAAATGATGACCTACTCTACACATACAGTGCTGTTGAGCCCCCTCCCCTACATGTACAGTGAATCATATCATGACCCACCCCTACACGTACAAGGTGATGCATATATGATTCAGTTACCTAACACAAACTATTGAATAATTACTATCTAAATATACTTTAGGCTCTGAA
This sequence comes from Stictocephala bisonia, assembly GCA_035578905.1. Classification (NCBI taxonomy): domain Eukaryota; kingdom Metazoa; phylum Arthropoda; class Insecta; order Hemiptera; family Membracidae; genus Stictocephala; species Stictocephala bisonia. Next base: position 863,033 of record JAQJVL010000389.1, on the reverse strand, counting down.
ATTCTCTTATGTTTATGTTTTGTTTATTCCCTTAGGTATGCCTTGTTTATTGTATGGTTTTTTCTCAGTTTCATCAGCATATATATTTCATTACAGGTTGTATAGGAATTCATTATAGTTTTACCATATTGCGAGCAATAAATAAATAAATATTAGGTAGACATTCTAATGTTACTTTTAGCTGCTAAGCAATAAGCACTTTATTTTCACATATTTTTGAATATACAAATTTATAAACAAATATCATGAATCATCATCTTTTTGCAAATACAATGTTTTTTTTTTTATACTACAATCTCATACATAAATACAATCCGCACCATAAAACCTAGACAATGTAAGAAATTGCTTACTTATCTAAAAACTCTTTTAATGAATAAATTGCCTGTTTGCTGAGCATTGATTGAATTTTAGTTTTGAATTTTGGTAGGGACTCTTCATTTCTTATACCCAACGGAAGTTTGTTAATTAATTGAGTCCAGCATACAATAGACTTCTTTTGAATGCAGCTGTTTTATGTGGTATGTAACACAAGTCTTGTCCATGCCTTGTATAGTTATGATGAAAATCACCAGTACATGCCAAGTTTCATATTTGAATGTAAATATGAGAATCTCCAAAACATATAAAGAATGGGTCGTAAGTATATTATAAGTTTTAAAATAATCTTTATATGTATGTCATTTAGGGGTGCTGAATATAATTCTCGAAATTATTTTTTGGCATTTAAGAATTCTGTCGGGTGCATGCGTAGAATCCGAGATTGAGATTCTATAACGTATTAGGCTCTTGCAGTATCCCCGGTAAATAACTAACAGTGTATGGGCATTGGTGCATATTTTCAGCACTCTTATGGCAAATGTTTCAGAATTCAATTTTCTACAGAGATTGTTGACATGAATCCTCCAATATATACTGTGGTTTGTTTTAGACATAGAACAGAAACCAACATAATGAAGAAGTCTTGGACTTGTGTTTGAAGAGAGTGTCTTAGATGAAAATTAACTGCATTTGTTTTTGTAAGTTTAATAAAAGCCCACTGTCCTGAAACCAGGTCTGGAACTCTGTCACTGTCTTGCTAATAGGCAACTTAAGAGAGTCTAAGTTGGTCCTTGAAATTAAAACTAAAACATCGTCAGCGAACATGGTAATATGAGAGTCTTTAATTTTGCTTTTTAGGTCGTTTATATATATTAAAAAGAGTACTGGAGAAATAATACAACCTTGTGGAACTCCTCTTCGAAGTAAGTCCCAGAATGACAACAAGTTCCCATTTGCAGAATTAACAGAGACACACTGCTTATGATTAGACAGAAAAGACCCAAACCAGTCCAGAGCTAAACCCCTCACTCCGTAATGACTCAGCTTTGACAGGAAAGTATTATGGTCGACACAGTCAAAGGCCAACGGCCTTCCGAGACTCATCCAAGGCCCTGTAAACCATATTTGTGAAGTCATACAAAGCTGAGACTGTTGATTTTCCCTTATGAAATCCATACTGTTGTTGATTAGTAATGTTGAACCTAGAGAGCACTATTTTTTCAACGACTTTTGAGATGGATGGAATCAATACTATGGGGCGGTAGTTATTTAGTGATGAGAAATCTTCCTTTTTGAATAAAGGTTTTACTACAGTAAATTTTAGTTTAGATGGAAACTTTCCTTTCTGTAACGATTGATTGATCAGAAAGGTTAATGGATAATATAGTTCATTACTGTAATATTTTAAAGGGTTAGGAGAAATTTCATCCCAACCAGATGAGAATTTATTTTTTAAGGACTGAAAAGTCTTCAACACTCCTTGTTTGTTTGTGGGTGCCAGAAACATAAAAGAAATAACTGATGGTCTAAATTCTTGAAGAGTAAGCAAGGACTTTTTTATTGATCGGGTGGTGCTAGGGTAGAAGCCTCATGAAGAAAGAAATTGTTGAAGTGATTGGCCATCTGATGTTTATCTGATATGATGGAGCCATTGACAACTACTGAAGAGAGCCCTATAGGAGTCACAATCCTCCCTGTCTCCTGTTGGACTATGTTCCACATGTTTCGAAACTTGTTTTTGGATGTTCTTAGTTTTTGTTGTGACAATTTCTTTTTGATATTTGAATCAGTTTTCGAAGGAGTTTCTCGTATGACTTGTAGTATATTAAAAAGACTGAATCCGTCGATGACTTTACGATTGTGTTCATTTTCCTTTTTTTATTTAGGGATATTTTAAAACCCTGTGTGAGCAAGGTTTCTTATTGAGTTGCCTATTAACTTTAAAGCATTTTTTGACAAAGAGTTGATGAAAACCTGCTAAGAATAACTGTAAAAAAGGAATTAAAATTTTCATCCATGTTCAAATTAATATTTAAAATAGCATCCCAATCAAACCACAAGTAAACTCAAAAAAACTTGAGAAAATCAATATAAACTTGTAGGTTACATTTTTGTATTTAGATATTAAACTTTTACCACTTTAGTGAAGAATGGCAACCTCTAGTCTTTTCATTGTTATGCTATCTGTATTATCCTGATTGGTAATATTTAACAATAGATCGTAAAACAGTTACTTCTTTTTGTTCCGCCACCAATCTACAATGTCCTTCATCTTCAGTTGCACTTTCTGAGTTCAAGTGAAAGAATCTAATGATCTAATGAATCATCTAATGAATAATCTAATGAATGAAGGAACCTAAAGTTCAAATTCCTTGACTTGAACTCAGAAAGTGCAACTGAAGATGAAGGACATCCTTCGAAACCGGTAGTGCTGTAATAACTCAAGATTGGTAGTGTAAGAATGAAGAGGTAACTGTTTTACCATCTATTGCTCTAGAATTTTGAATTTACTTTAATATTCATCTTTCCATGTAGCATACCGTATACATTCAATGGATTTCTCATGGGTATCAATATTTCCTCTAAAATAGTATTAACAATTTTGTAGTGAATTTTTAAGAAATTTAAATAATGCCTAAAATAACTTAGATGTGATTATCAGTTTTCCAATATTAATGGAACACTTTTTCTTTAAAAATTTTCTTTGGCTGGATATGTAGGAAGTTTTCATAGTTAAAACACAACTGAACTGAATAGGATTGATGGTATTTGGAAATTACTGAATACTTGATAATAATTTGCATTATCAAGCCAATTAATTATATAATAACGCATTTAGTTGATATAAGTAACATCTTTAATACAAACGGGGATATTTCATTTAACAACTTTTTTTATATTTTAATATTTAATAAGACGATTTATAAAAAAAAAATATATATTTTTAAAACATAACAGGAATTTTATAAAAAAATTTAAACAAAAATGTTTAAAATTCTGTCTAGCTAGAGCAATGTAATATTTTAACTTTTATCAACCTGCTGCATTATATGGACTTAGATTAAATATGCTTAGCTGTATACGGAGCTCTAGAAGTTCATTATTCTTTAAAGAACGTTTACAAACTGCATTTCTATTTTTGAACAGAACATAGAGGTGAACCTTAGAGACCAATATGTAATAACAGTGGAAGAAGGTCCTAAAGTGAATGTGAATGACAAGCAACAACTGCTGGATCTGTCTCATCCCCTACTACGTATCATAGACGACAAGGGTATGCTCCTGGCTCACGTTGTTCACACTCCTGATAATTCCATCCACATCATACTTCCTCAAGACAAGCTCGACCTCGTCTACCATGGCACTTCACTTATTATTAAAGTAAGTTTGGAATGCTTCTTGGATGCAATGACACTTTTAGAATTAGGATGACAATTCTAGTCTGATCCCCAAGAATGGTTGTCTCCTTGGTTGAAGCACAGGTATTCAGTTAGTGCTTATATAAAACAATTTTTTAGAATTAAATCTATATATACACTTTGGTTATACTGTCCCACCACAGTAATTTTGATAGTACAAATAAAAATCCAAGACTGTTAAGTTTTTGAATTTTGTATGCTTTTGAAAATAAGTTAGGATTTTATACATTGGATACACTATAAGTCATATGACTGAAATATGATGAAAATGCCAAAGTTTGTATCAAGAGACAAACTCGTTGCACCCACTCTTCTCAAATAAGATTTGACAGTAGTGTCACACAGCTTGTATCCATGAGACGAACCTGTTGATGCACCTACACTTATCAGTTGAAACTTGATGGTGTCACACAGTTTGCATACAACTGGTTTCCAGATTAAAAGAAAATCCTTTGGATGAAGCTTTAGCAAAATAGATTGGAGAAAGCTTTTGGTGAAATGTTCTAACACTTCCAAGCTAAATAAATCGAAGGAACCTTAAGGACAATATTTATGTGTGCATTGAGATCTTGATGCAAAATTATTGTAGTGATTAAAATATTTTGGTGGGGGGACAGTTATTCAATAATAACAAAAATTTACAATAAATAGAAAATAAAGCATATTGTAATATAACTTCGTGTTATACCATACTTACAAATAGTTATAATAAATACCAAGTATAAAATTTCAACATGATCACAATTCAAGTAACTGAATAGATCTTAGATTGATGTCTAATAAGACTAACAGGATGACAATATTTTGACAAGCCATCAATCATACAACTGTTGCCAACATGATAATATAACTCACATCTTTCCCTGATTCCAGTGATAATATGTTTTACATAAATCTGATACCCAACTTCAATATACTTTGAAGACACATAACAAAATATTTCGCCTTTCAATTGTTTCAGTAGTGGGCTACATTAGACCAAGAAATAATAAAGCACTAAAAATGGCCAAACCCAGGGAAATTTGTGCAGCAGGTCGGATCGAAATACAGTTTTTTGCAATTGCTTCCGGAACGCATCAGGAAACTTTGTGACCACTTTGTGTCATGTACTTTTTGGAAATTGCATCGCTGCATCTAAAAATGCATTCTCAAAAGTAGATTTTTTTAGTCAATCAAGAAAATATTCAAATCTTGTCCAGAAATCACTCAAATGAGACAAAATTTGGTACTCAAGGGGTCAGTCGTCAGAGAACCTAAACCTGATGTGGAAATTCACCACCGGGCACCTGGAGGTCCAAAAACTATCAGGAACGTCATCTCCGTAAGTTGTATGGATTTGGTTGGTTTAGTTAAGAATTTACAGAAAAGCCTCGAAGAAGAGATTTTCAGTCAGGATGCTCCAACCATGTACCCAAGGGAATGTTGCTAATGTGATTTTCAAGAAGACAAGTCAAAAAAACCTCCAGGTACCGATTTTCAGTTGATTTTATCGGGAGTCTCTATAGTACTCCCAGGGATGACGTTCCTAACATTTTAAGACCTCCAGATGCTCAGGGGTGAATGTCAACAACAGAGTTAGGTACCCCGACTCAAAAAACTCCTAGGTAGCGAAGTTTGTCTCATTCCGGTGATTTGTGGGAAGATATGAATTCTTTGTTGATTAACTAAAATAATGCAATTTTTAGAATGCACTTCCCGATGTAGCGATGCAATTTCTAAAAAGTACAAAACCAAAAGTTTCCTGATCCCTTCCAGAAGCGAATGAAAAAAACCACATTTTGATTTGACCTGCTAGACAAATTTTCCTTGGTTTATGTGCTTTATTTCCTTGACTACATGTTATTTGCTGTTTTCTAAACCAAAAGGAATATCCATATTCAGAAAAAAATACCATTAATTTGATATCCCACTTGAGTGTACTAAATCAATATAACACTTTTACATTTTCAAAATGGTATTATTTTTGTTCTCAATACATCCAATATTTGAATTTCAAAGCTGCAAATTAAATACAAGGTGCATGTTTATGATGTTTTTGAGATGGTAACATCTGTTTTTGGCCTATAGGCAGGAAAACAAATTTGCTTTAAAACCAAAAAGCGAGCAATAATTACATTTTCAAGCGGGGTTTAACACAAGACATTTGCTCTAGCCTTATTGCAATAGTTAGTTTTATTTGTTGTATTCAGTTCATTGGTAATATTGTTGCAGGCTCAGCCAGATTTGCAAGGACGCTTGGGTGGACTCTGTGGAATGTATTCAAATTCAGGAGTGGAACGGTTTCTTACTCCTCAAGGAACCACTGCAAAATCATTCAGGGAATTTATTAATTCGTATATAATTAAAAATCCTAAATCAAGCCAAACAAACGAAGGTGATTAATATTGCAATATATTGTGATTGTTGATAGCATCAATTTACTTAATATACAAAGTAAAGTTGATCTGAAAATGTGTCATATATTTTTAGCCAATTAAACAAAATTCTTAATTTTATTTTTAATCCACACTAAAGCTTCAGATTAATATAAATATTACATTGATTTTTCCCCTCAATAAAATATGAACCAAAAAGGTTTAGTTAAAAATCAATTAACTATGGTAACATTTAAAACTGCAAATTTGGGCATTTTTATTTGATGGTATTAACATTTGTGCGTTTTTATTCAATAAATTTCTTTTATTTCTGTTTTACAATGGAAGTTCTTAGCAAAATTATTCAACCTTGATACAAAATATCTCTTAAATATTTAAATGAAATTTGATAAAAAAATTTTAAGCCATTGATCCAATATAGGCAATGACAGATCACACCTATCTTAAATATTAGTCAATATTTAGTAAATTTCATTCCTCATATTTATAGCTGCGTGTTTAAAGGTTCATGTTACGGATTCTCATGCTTTATTTTGAAATCTTTGCTAACTATACAGTTACTAGTGAAACAAAGTAGGAGAGGTTCCAAGGAAGAATTTCACTGTAACCAATGATTTGTACAATAAATTTGATTGTTTTATATTTACAGCAAATCACATTATTAGCTTCAACTTCGTGGTATTTGTATTAAAATTATTACTGTGTTTGAATTACAGATCAATAATTATGATCTGAATATTTTATGAAGTCATATTTATGAAGTCAATAAATATTGTTACAATTTTATTTCCTAAGTAAAGGGGGTTTTACACGCTAAGACAAGTTGTAACAATATGATTGTTATGACATTGTCAACGACTTGGCCAAATTGAACAAGCATTTAAACGTTCCAACTTTTCCTTCAACCGAACTTTGTGTTTGATTCAATTTCAAATCAAGATGGTGGAGCTGTTATTGTGTCTACACTAACTGTCTTTAAAAAAACTTGTAAAACCCTAGAGCACAATGGAATTTACAATGGCTTCTAAAGAGACAGGTTTATTCATGTTGAGACAGTTCAGTAGTGAACTAGTCATGGGCAGTACAACTCTTCTGAAAGAGTAGCCTTTTTTTTCAACTCCACTAAAAGTTTACTTTGCTCATTTACTTTGCTGATACCATTACTCCTCCTGCTCCAACCAGCTGTTTCCCATTCACGAGTCTTATTTCTGTACCATTATAATTTTGTTTTGTTATGCTATGGATATGGTTGTTGTCACTCTACCGTATTGGATTAGTAGAACTAATACAATGTAAAATTACTAATAAGTATGTTATTTGGTTATCTTTATAATAATATTAAAATTGAAAGTTCAAAGAGGTCTTATTTTACCAGGTGAAGTAAGAGCTAAGAAGCCACCTCTAACAGTTAACTTGGATTTACATTTTACATCTACTGGATTAAAATAATTTACATTCTTTGTTTAAAAAATAAGTAATTTAAATATGTATATAACTACTAATTTATCACAATTCTATGCGATTTTATCACTGATATACCTTAGTTTATAACCTATTTTACAATTGTAATTGCTTTACACAAACAAACTTGACTTTTACATTTTGCAGTGTGTGTGTAATACATGAAATGTTTTGCAATTGTACAAAATAAATCAATTCAATTTCAATTGTTCAATCTGGAAATTAAGTGTTCGGAAAATAATAATTCTGGTTTAATGCACAATTAGTTTGTACTTACTCATAAATATATACAAAACAATTCAATCAAATCAAAACAAATTGTAATATGAATATAATGTTTCATTAATAAAAAAAATTAAAACTGCAATAACTATAAAGTAATACAAGTATTTAAACACAGAGAAGAAAAAAACGCCAGAATTGGCGGCAAGTGCCAAACCAGTTAATTTAAAAATAAATAACTGCCTAACCCAAGAAGAAGCCTAAGGGTGAATACCTGTGGCAAAGTGAGCTGAATGGCTCACAAAGTAAAAAAAAATTATGTAACTCAAATGGATGGAGAATGAAATAGGCATAAGCTAGGCAAATAACTGAGAGTGCATAAAGAGGGAAGGAGTGGAAAGAGCAAATTCTGCTGGATGGTTGGAGAATAAAATAAGCATTAACGAGGTGACTGAGAGCGCAGAAAGATGATTGAAGTGAATGTCAGAAAATGAAACATATCGCAAATAGATCTTACTGTTCTCGCCTCTTATAGTCAACTGATTGCCACCGCCACACGTTATCTTCTCTAGCCAAGTAGATTTTTTTCAGCTAACAACAACTGACTCATCTACTGAGCCACTCAATCTTTGCCTTTCACTCTAGTGAACCCAATAGATATACTTCCATCTTGAATTATTGTTTCTGTTTCTACTGCCCATGTAAAGTACTCCCGGATTTTTTACCCGACTCTTGGTCATTCAAGGATTTCAGCACATAAAAATACCATAAACTTGACTTGTAGACATCCTGTTCCACGTTTAATCGAAACATTTACTTTAGCTACCTCCTTCTTGTATACTGTTAGCAATTAATTAATTTGAATAAGGACAATGTTTTTTTCTGTAGATGGATAAATTTCTTCATATTTTGTAATTAATTAATAGCATGGTTGGCCTTTTTCATTTCTCTTACAATATCTTTTACTTGTAATATCCCACAAACATGGATAACTTTTAAATAAATCTATAGTCTGTCAAAAATTCCAAGAATTGTGTCTTGAATCAGCCACAGCAATTTAAAAAATATTAACTAATAAACCAAATTTGTTTACTGAATATAGCAAAAGTACAGCTAGAACAAATAATAAAAAACAGAATATGTACAGATTAACATACAAAATAAAATAATAATCACTGATATATCACAAATTACACAATATCTTCAACACATTAACAACTAGAGAGGGATTCGGATGGTACTAAATTGGAGTGAACTGTTTACGTGTTCCACCTTGTCTCTAGATCCGTTCAACATTGTTGGCGACTGGCTTCAACCACCACCTCTAACCTCAACTAGTAGTAGCAATGTCTCACCTACACGCTCAGACTTGCATTTTAACAACCACATCGTTACAACTTGTTGTAACTTAACCAAGCTCTCAGACTGGAAGAGAAGGACAGCTGCAAAGTAACACATTAAGCTTTTTCTTTCTTTCCTGTTCTTTCTTCCAAAACAAAAAGGATAGTCTACATAGCTGGATAAGTATGTAGACTATCCTCCAATGAATGTTCTTAGATTGGCAACATCTCTTACAAAATCAATCTCCTTAGTGTAGTTCTTATCAGTGTGAAAGTAACTTTCTTTCAAGTGAGGAAAGATAGGAGGCTCCAAAATCCAGGCTATAGTTAGTAAATTGTCAAAAGGGAACCAATTACCTATATGAGTTTGACCTTGCAAAATGTCATCAAATTGTACAATATATATTTGCCACTTTACAATCAGAGCCAGGTGGAATTGCTAATTTTAAAATATTTCACTCTAAAGTTAGCTCTTGTGTGAAAATAAGTTGCTTATTTGTATGCCTGTTTATGGGTAGAGTAAAGTGATATATTACACGTTTAGTTGTCCATTTATTATTTTCTATTCTTTGGTAGTTACTTTTGGTGTTACTTACTTATTTTATTTAACATATTTTTATTGATTGTACTGATAATTATTGATTGTTTTATGTTATGTATAATGCAATATATAATGATTGGATGGTAATATATAGTGGTGTAGAATATAGAGTGACTTTTGAACAGATTCGAGAGATCACGGAAAGTGATAGCAATAGCCAAGAAGTAAATTTCGAGAGGAAGACAAACTTAATTGATATTTACATAAATTGATATTCACATAATATATTATGTTCATATAATGGCAAAGCTCTGTGAGTGAATAACTACAATTTTATAACATTTTCAGACCATTTAGTCTCAATCTTGCGAGTTGCCAAGAGTAAGAAGCTGACAGCTAAAAAACAGTCATGTTGTAAATTATGTGAAATGTTACTTCAAATGACATTATACCTTAAGAAAAAAACAGTTGCTAAGGTTAATGAATATTCCAAAAACTTTCCATTTTCTGGTAACCATATGCTAGTAAAATATTTTATGACAAGGGTAAGTAAATAAATGATTATGTTGTTTGACAAATTTTATTGTTCAAAACTAAAAATAGACTGAACATTGTATATTGTTAGAAGCTAAAATATACATTAGGTATATGGTAATTAAAACCTTATCACTGAAGTTTAAAACTTTGCTACAGTCAAACCTTGATAACTCAACTTTGATAAGTCAAACTTTTCCCCCTTGAACTTCCTACAGTAGTCAATGTTAGTTAACCTCTACAACTCAAATACTTTGATATACAATCCTTGATTAAGAGAATTTTCTGTTAATTGGAACAGTACATCATACTTCTACGACTTGAAATTGGAACCATGCAAACCTCTACAAGTCAAAGTTTCAATCATTTCACACTTTTATAACTGAAATATTAGAGTAGAGAACCTCAATCAATTGAAATTCAGCATCAACACTACCAAGTAAGTGAGCTAAACTGTCATGTTGTGACATGAATCTCACCCACCTGTAATAATTCATCTGTTAACTGCAGTCTTCTTACTACACTTTTTGTGATTATTTACATAACCTTCCTACAATCAAAGTGCTGCCATAGATCTGCTTTGTCTGTATTTTGTTAAAAACCCTGTTATGAGTGACAGTGTTTTACTATCTATTTTTAGTCAGGATTTCAATTTGAATAATGCTGTATCTCATGGCAAGCAATCCAACGATATTTAAGATTACGTTATAAAGAACTTCAATATTACCATACTAGAACTTTTTTGTTTTTTATTTTAGCCTCATAAGCTGTTATTTAATATTAAGTCAGTAAGCTAGTTTAGATTCACAATTTTTTTATTTGTTTGTGTAAATTAATTGTTATTTGTGCATTCTACAAATACAGTCCTAGAAATACATTTATTACAATACTTTTTAGTTTAATTTTAACTCTGTTTAACAACACTCTCTCTGAATTGACAAATTCAATAACCTATTGGCCCTCTCAAACTAGAAGTAAGTGATTTTCACCCTCTGTAACACTAATCTTGTTTATTCGGAATATTCGATTGCTCTAATTTTTTCCCCATCCATTCAAGTTCAAGCTATCAAGGTTCCACTGTACTGAGTCATTGGCAAATATGATCCTTATATGTCATATAAAATTATGTATTACAAAATATCTATACACTAATTAAACAATATAACAGGTTTTTATGCACAAGTCATATAAGGACTTCCAATAACAAGAGCTGTTTTATAGGTAATGTTAAATACATACTTTTATATATAAAAGCATGCTATATAAATGAGCTGTATAAAAGTTATTTTAATTTCTTTTTAAATTGAAATCTTTTAATCAATAATATAAAACTTGCGACTGGATATTAAATATTATTACTAGCTTAGTAAGATGATGACATTATATTTTACATTTAATGCCTCTTGTCAGATAAAGATCTGAACGCTATTGATGGCTGACTAAACAAAACCGCTTTGGAGGACTCAAAATAAAAACTACAATATTTGCTAGGTCAGGGAAGTTTTTAGTATTAGTCATTCTTTATTAGTGATGTAAAATTATGCCATAAATATTCTTTCTAGATATAACTATTTTTCATTTAAGATTATGAAAAACCTTGATAAGCATTAAGATTACTCTATGCTTAGTGTAAAAATGTACTTTTTTGTACGGATATATATTAATTCCGACTCCAGACAGTTAATCGTACTGAGGTTAGGCATCGTCAGTACACTGCTGCTCATTGTATGACGTGAGAATCCTCAAATAATAAGACCTTAAAAATTATCCCATGTTGATTTAACATAATTTTTCTCTTTGGTAAACACTGGACTTGATTGATTATAATTTGCTACAAACTGTTCTAATGCAGAACATTACAAAACCTTTTGTGTTGTAACTTTCTTTCAATCAGGGCTTAGAACAAAGTTTTTTTTAGGATTGTAACTATATTTAAAATAAATAAGGGATCTAATGCCAGTGTACTCGAATCATCCTCTTGAGTTATAAAAAAGAAGCAGTGTTTTGAGAGGTAATATTTTTTTAGACATGTTATTTGGGTCACAAAAAAACGTTTTAACTGTCTATAATGTTACTTGATATGTTTACTGACACAATATATATATATATATATATATATATATATATATATATGATTAACCCTTCCCGGGCCGAACCCAGTTTACAATCTGGGCGGAATTAAATAATGGTTGGTGAAGTTTTTTTTAAATTTTCATTATAATTTGTTGAAAACCCATCTGATAACCTTAAAACTATATATTTTATATTCTAATAACTTTTTTTAGTATTATATTTAATAAAATATTGTTGGCGGATAATTACATCAAACGCCCTGGTGGGTCATGAAAGTGAACATCTTATATACATAGTTTTGCTAACTAAAGGTGTTATTGGTACATTATTATAATCTTGCTCTGAAAAGGCATATTTAGCCATTCAATTATACTGTCTGAAAAGTCAGGATTAACAAGTGCAGACATAATTAATTAGTAGATGTACCAAACACAATGGAAAACCGCCGCAACGATGACAAAGGCGGGGAGCGTGGCATCGAGTAGGCATGAGAGTGGGGGATGGATGCATGGCAGGAGAATGTTACAGTAGTGAGAAGGAATGGAAGAGTAAGCCAAACAAGTAAACAACTTCGCTCGCATCAGTCAGCGTCAGGTGATGACGCGAGAGGTATTGGCAGAAAGGCCCGTCCCACGCCCGGACAGCTAAAAACAGTATGCGAATAATCTAGTCATTCCGCCCGCAGAGTACAATAATCTTGGCAAATTATTTCATCAAACACCCGGGAAGGGTTAAATATATTTCCACTAAATCACTGAGACTGTGATACCTCGAGGATGCCACATCACAGCATGGGGAAGTGTCTGGGTATCTTGTAAATAGAGTAGATAGCACCTTGACGCAGTTGTCACCAGAAACTATAGATTCTAGTTATGACACCAGCTGCTTAAGTCTAAAATCTAAAATATCATGGTGGTCGATTTCAGTAAACCACGTTTACCTTCCTCAGATCAGAGGAATTCACAAAAAATCACACAAGATTCTCTTGTGAATCCCGTCTGAGGAAGGTAAACTAGGTTTACTGAAATTCATTACCATAATATTTGTACATTTTGTACTTATATTTTATTAATTTTGTGTTTTCTGTCGTTCACTTGCATCGTATTAACACATATACAACAGAACTGTTGTATCTTGATTTGATTGATTTATTACTGAGCAGTGTTTATATATATTTTTTCAACAATATTATAAACAACAAGCCAAAATATAAATATTTGTAAAACACTCAACATCTATACACAGTTTAAACTTTGTAAAACAATTCTTTTAATTGAAAATCTTTAAACAATATTTCCTCTGTTTTATTTATTTATCTTTTAACTTTAACAAAGTGAAATTTCAGTAAAAGACTTGATAATGCATACCTACATACTTTAACATTACAAATTATAAGACACATGTGATGTAAAAAAGTATTACAGGGATAAAAAGCATAACGTAAAGCAATATGAATATGCAACATTGTTCATCCAACTGAAATATTTAAAACTAACTAAAAAATTACACATTAAATTAAAGTGAAACAGACACTAACTAAACTGCATCATGTAACAAATAAATTAAGACTTGTTTAAATTTTTTTTCACATTCAGAAATAATTATAAATTCATGAGAATCATTTAAGCAGATTAATTGAGCTGCTTAACTTAATGACAAATATAATGGACAGAAAGTAATAATACTACAATTAATTACTATACAATCTAAACTTTAAAATCTTTTAAAATGTGAAGTTCAGATTATGATGTATAGCGTTTAAGGATAAAACATAATAAAACAGGTACAATTAATAAAACCTTACAAAATAGACCATTTTAAAATTTTGACTAAGAGAAGGATTGGAAAGAAGAGGTGAGGACTGGACTAGAGTATTAGAAGAAAGACCGTGGGAATGGCGGAGAGAACTCTGTGTAAACCAGTCCCAATGATAGAATTGGAAACTGCTGCAGATAAGAGATTTGGAATAAGCTGCTGTACATATCCTATTTTAGATATGTACAACTCAACAAGAGTAAAAAATTAAAATTGATTATAATGTATCACAGGAGATTAGTGTCATCCCTAAATAACAATCATCACAAACATTTGAACATGTTTACAACTTGTAAGTCTAGGATTAACAAGCTGGAAGCACAATTATTTTTCAATGACAAACAATTATGTCTTTTAGTTACTTTGTAAGACATTATTAAGTTTTTAATTGTTGAGGTAATGTGCTCTCACTTTGCTCTCGGTAAAATAATCAATTTGGTTGGATTCTAGCTCCTCTAACATATTAATATACTTATAATAAAATGTTACAAGTACTAAAACGATGAAGTAATATTGGTTTTTATGCAGTTAAGAAACATTAAAAAGCGTATTTTTTGTTTTGGTACTTAGGAGTAAATAGTAGGACTACTTATTTTCTCTCTTTTCTTAATATTAAATATCAAACTAAAAAACTGAATATTTTACGCCAATTGAGCTGTATTGTTTGTGTTATACTGAAGACTTTTAGAATGGAGGTGAGTCAAGAACCCCGAAGTCACTGCGTGATAATGACTTTGTATCATCTTCTTCATCAGAACTTAACTCTATCACTTCCGGTTCATCTGAAAAATTATTTTCTAAACCCTGAAAGAAAACCCAACAATTAAAACAGAATTTTTTATATTCATTGAGAAATTTCTATTTATCTTTTCTACAAAGTCATTTTTTGATAGTGCAGGGTGTCCAGTAAACCTCTTTAAACAAATTCCCTGACTTTTCCCTGACCAACCCGTGATTTCAATTTTCCAAACAAAATTTCCCTGACCCCAAATTGACATAGTTACATATACGTCTATTTAACTTAGTAGTAATATTATATACTACCATGTACATACATTATGTTATTTATTTACAGTCAATTACAACTATTAATAACAGAAATATATTTTGATCGATAACCGTAATAATTAAATTCAAAACTACTACCTACAATAATTATTCTTTTTAAACTACTTTATAAAAGTAGAGGTAGAATTAAAAAAAATATTTATAATTAGACTTGAGTAAAAAACAAACATACCTTTTAATCTATTGTTACATTATGACAATTTTCAATGCCTTAAAAAACGACGCTAAACTATAATTTCCCCAAAACCAACATAAATTTTAGGCTTATGACTTATTTAACAAGTACTAATCAGAAAATTATTTCAGTGAGTTTTGAACTTTTAGCGATATTAAACTAGTTGTATGAGGTCGAACAAGCATAAGCACAGGAATTAAGTAGCTTTTTTATAATTTAGAATATTAAATGGCATGTAAAATTAACATTTAGTACTGAACAAACTTAAGGATTTTTTGGAGCGCACCAAAGTATATAGTGACTATAACAAATCACAACAGACTGGTGTTCTTGTTAATATTTTCCAGGTTGTGTTTCAAATTCCCTGATTTTTCCCTGACTTTTCCAGGTCATTTAAAATTCCCTGACTTTTCCAGGTTTTCCCTATTTTCCCTGTTGCTCGACACCCTGTAGTGATTTATCATCATCTTTCTGTCAGAACTTTAAAAGCTTAACGGTTTACTTCTGTATTTAGAGAGTTATTAGGTCAATTATGAGATTGAAGCATCAACGCACAGTCATCACAACGTTTCATGGAGCATAACTTCTTGATTCAAAAAGACGATTTTCAAAATAACTATTTGAAAAAGATGTATAAATTGTATTCCTTTAATTAGGTGTCAGATAATGGATATGTTACTATAATAAAAGTACCTGATATGGACAAAATCTTTTTGTAGGAGGCAATTCAGAGTCATTGGATACTTGGTTCTTTTTATTTTCTGAAACATTTCTTAATTCCTCAACATCAAGCTGCAGATTCCTCAAGACCTAAAATAAAACAATTTATAAATAAACTATGATAATGGTTTCAATTTATGTAATAATACATAAAGGCTAGTAAAAATTTCAAATTGTACTACTTTATTCCAGCCGCACTGACACTGTTTTTATATTTAAAGAGAAATCTTTTATCGTGTACTAGTTAGATATATTATGAGAAATTTGACAAATCTGACAAAAACAAAAGCATCTGCTAAGTAATAGTAATAAGTTTATTTTCTCAAATTCCAAGAACAATAAGGAACACAAGAATATTTCATAGCATGAAAGCTAGGTATAATTATTGTTTAAGAGTTTAACAATCCACAGTATATCCTAACTAACCTAACTTAATCGTAGAATGAAGCTGAAACTACTATATTAAAAATGAATACATAAAAAATCGTCAGGCAAATTTCCATTGCTCATTAATAGGCCAACACCTATTTTTGTGTTGTAACAGTTTGTTTAGAGCTTAATAATTAACCCACTCTTGTCTTCCCATATTAAAACAAAAATATCCAGCATCCAGAATAGTTTTTTATTAAAAGTATTAAAGTGATTTTTAAACTATTAAGTCATATTTTTTTGGATAATCTATATTTTTAAAACTAAGTATTAATTATGTATCTAAGTAACTCAATACAGCAAAATATTGTTATCATAGAAAATACACACTACACGCTACTTATTGTTTAGTTTCAATTACATAAAGCCTATAATTACTTTCATAAAAGTACAAACATATTTTATTGATATAAAATAGAACTATATTTTTTTATACATTACCTATTTGTTTGACTATAAAACCAAATTTGAACAGTTACAGATGATCAAACAAGTATTTAAAATTTATTTTGACTAGCAACTGGTAAATTTATTGTTAAGTCTATAAAGTTTGGGGGGGGGGAGGGGTGGAACGTTTTGGACACATACGCAGTTAAACCGTAAGCATGGCAAGCCTAAGACCATTTACAGCAGTTAAACCATAAGCCAGCTTTAAGGAATGAGTGATATGAAAATGAAATGAAACACGTCTTTATTCATATTCAAGAGGCGAAGTTAGGGCTGCAAAGCCTTCTCTACCACTTAACCTCAGAAGTGATGTATGTGATACATACATGAATTAACATAGAAGGGCTTAACGACTTGATATTTCAAGAACCAACTTGGTTTAGGTCAGACCTTAAACCTAACCTGCAGGTGACCAATTATCATACTATGTTCCAGGAGACAGACTATTAGCAGGACGGTCCTACATTAAATATTAACTGATTAGGCAAGTGAATTAAGAAGCTAAAAGTGTTCCTTGGGTGGATTGGCAGCCTTACCTATCTAGGATCATGTGGTTTCTGATATCACCCACTAACCTGTATATTACTAATTGATGGCCACAATCCTTCTTTGTCCTTCCCCACTATTTCCCTTAAAATTAGTCCTTCATAACATCTACGAATTCCCTGGCCATTGGAAAATAATGTCACTTATCTTGACAATGGAGAATTCTGAGAATCTGTGATTTCAGAAAGACGTTGTTACCACACGATCTGACGGAAGTTGCAAGTAAATAAAAAGAGATCCAAGACCTGTGGTCAAGTGGTTCACAATAACGCCCACCAAATCAATCTAAGTAGCTGTACTGAAGACTATAAAAGGAGACGGAATCAGCACAAGTTTTAATGCATATATATTTATAGATATTAGAAACAATAAAACAAATGACAAACAAACTAATGATGTTAATGTTGCATGGAATGTCTACAACGTACAGATGTCAGTATGGCCTTGATTACATTACACCAGTGGCGTTTGAGGCACTCATATGTCAAGTCAATGGATATCTGCAGCGCTCTGACATCAGTATGGCCTTGATGACATTACATTGATGGTGTTTGAGGCACTAATATGTCAAGTCAATGGAAGTCTGCAGTGCTCTGACGTCAGTATGTTCTTGATACTGACGTCGGAGTATCAAGGACATACTGAGTATCATTTTATACAGACTCCCAAAATCATATCTTTTAAGGTGTATAATGAAAATGCTGAAGCGAATTTTCTTAGTTTTCTGGATTAGAGTGTGCACACCTGGTTTGACAATATAAAAACATTGCCAGCCAATTACGCATATATGAATTTCCATAATAACTTTAATCGAGCTTTTGAACATTTCTTTCCCATCATGTTAAAAAATGTATCAGCTATGCAGTAAGTGTTTCGTAAAACATGTAAGGAAGGATATCATATTAGTAACTGGTTTACTCCGGAACTCTCTAGACTTAAGGCTGGACTTACTCTAGTTAATGACTTAGTTGGTGTAAGACCGGAATTGTCAAACCTACTTAAAAACCTTAGAGGTGAATATCGTAAAAAATTAAAATGGCCAAGATCAATCCTAATGCCTCTCATATATAAGGAGCTCCCAATCCCTATAAGGCGGCCTGGAACTTAATAAACCAAAATAGGCCTCAACCCAAATCCAGTACTGTGGATCCTACTTTTGCATCACCTGAAGATTTTAATCGCTATTTCGTAAGCTCAGTTGACTGTATCATGTTGAGCATTCCAAATGTGACTCAAAATGTGGGCGTACCAGTCTTATTGTCAAACATACCAAATGGTACACCTTCTTTTGAATGGAAGTTTGTTTCTGTACAGGATGTAGTCAGTGTAGTAATGGGTTTTATGCAGTCAAATAGTAAGGATGTTTATGGGATGACCCCCTAATCTTTTGAAACGTATGATATGGGTACTGGTTCCTTTATTGGCTCATTTGATAAATGTGTGTTTTCTCGCAGGCTGCTTCCCAAATGCACTTAAACTGTCTCCAACAGTGCCAGTGTATATGAAGGGGAAAAAAGACAATGTAGCTAGCTACAGACCAATATCGTTGATCCCTGTATTCTCGAAGATTTTTGAAGCCCTGATGTTTGCACAACTGTACGACCATCTTGAAGCACACAATCTTCTAGTACCTGGGCATTTTGGCTACAGGATGGCCAAGTCGACAATTTTAGCTGTAGATTTTTTAGTGCTTTTGTAGTAATAATTGACGCTTTTGAGTAAAAAAAGTCAACATCCATAATTTTATGTGATCTTTCCCGGGCGTTTAAATGCATTTCACACGAAATCCTGGTCCTCAAGCTGGGAAAGTATGGCCTGGAGAGTAGTGCTCTGAGATTGGTCAAGTATTACCTTAGTGACCGTCATCAGATAGTAAGTTGGAACAGTAGCATGTCAAGTCCGATCGCTGTAAGGCATGGAGTCCCTCAGGGCTCCATTTTAGGACCCTTGCTCTTTTTAGTGACCATAAATGATCTCTATTGGCAACTGGATGGCAAACGTTTGCTTTATGCCAACGACATACCTTATATCTTGTAAGAATAGTCATGAGCAGGCTGAGCTGGCTGTAAATGTACTTTATGATGTAGCCTCTCAATGGTTTATTGATAATAGGTTAGCACTTAATAATGAAAAATCTCAGAACATAAAATTTAGCTTTTGTAAACCCCTTGCTGTCCCTACCCAAGAATCCGTAAAACTCCTTGGTATTACACTTGACCCGTGTCTTAGTTGACTGGACCATATTAACCAACTATGCACCAAACTATGCAGGGTCCTATACCTTCTTAGGCGCCTAAGAGAACAACTGCCTCAACATACGTTGTCGATGATTGAATCAGGAAAGGTTTGTTTATTTAGAATGATGGACACAAGTGAGTTTCGTGCTGTGATTAAACACTTTCATTTGAAAGGCTTAACACCGAAGGAAATCAAAGTTGAGTTGGATGCTGTTCATGGTACATCTGCTCCTGTTTTGGCAACTGTTTATAACTGGGTAAACGAGTTTAAACGTGGCCGTACATCCACAAAAGATGAACATGAAGGCTGTCTTGACAGTATTACGTCGCAATCATGGTGAGTTTCTGCATCGATACATAACTGTAGATGAAACATGGATCCACCACTACACTCCAGAGTCAAAGGAACAGTCGAAACAGTGGGTTTTTGATGACAAACGGGCTCCAAAGAAAGCAAAGACAGTGAAATCCGCCGGCAAAGTTATGGCCACAGTTTTTTGGGATGCACAAGGAGTAATCTGCATTGATTACTTGGAAAAGGGAAAAACGATAACTGGAGAATATTATGCATCGTTATTGTACCATGAGATTGGCCTTCTTTGCCTTTTTCCAATCCCATGTGTCCTATGGATTGATTCTCTGGGGCCACTCACCCAAGGCCCATAAAATCTTGCTACTACAAAAAAGGCTATTAGGATTTTATGCCGTGCTCAGTATAAAGATCACTGTAGACCACTATTTAAGGAGCAGAAAGTTCTTACTGTAGTCAATTTGTATATATTTCAATGTCTTCTTAGGATTAAGGACAATCTGGATGATTTTATTGCAACTAGTTCAGTACATAATCATGATACTAGATTCAGTACAAAACTTGTAATACCCAGGTCAAGGACAGATAAAATAGACAAGTCTTCTCCTGTTTCAGAAATACATTTTTTAATCAGTTACCTAGTGAAGTAATAAACCTGGTAAAGAAGTTTTAAAAACACCATCCTGTCTTGGCTAGTACAAAATCCGATGTACAAGATTGATGAATTTTTTGACCTGTTGGTTTGTTAATGTAAGTTGCTTCTGCTTACTTGTGCATGTACTTGCTTGAAATTCTGTTTTATGAAAGTAGTTTTGCCGCATGGTTTGGTTTTCTGTTTTTTTTTCTGTTTGTGCATGGCTTAGAAGTAGTGACATTGTATATTACTGGCATGTAGCCTGTAAACTCTTAGCTGTAGTACTGATGTAATCTGCAATAATTTGATATTGTTGATTGGTTCAATAAATTCATTGTATCATTGATGACATTACACCGGTGGTGATTGAGGCACTCATATGTCAAGTCTAAGGATGCAAATGGGGTTGCCTTTTTCACATGCATTACAAATGATAATTAAAGCCTTGATAATATTAGTGCAGGCTTGTCAAATAGCTGCATGTAGAGTAAATGCATACACAATAGATACTACTGGTTGTTTGATGGCTGAAGAGCACATTTGCTTTAAGTTAATAGTATTTTAACTATTTGACAGCAAAAAATTAAATCAAGAGCTGAAATTATAGTATCTATCTCATTGAGCCAATAACTGAAGAGGTATACATTTAGTGTTAATAAACGTTCTGCAAGACCCCTGGCTGTCTTCCTCATATTCTTTAGACACAAATACACATTTTTTCCAGAAATGTAATGTGTTTCAGCTAGAATTCAAAAACATTAATCCTACCATCCAGATTTCAAAGCTTCCAGGATCCGACCAATACTAATTATATCAATCACAACTAAATGTGTGAATGTTACTTTTGATGTAGATAAGCAGACATAGTTTTTTATTCATAAAAGTTAATTTTATTTGAGATCACCTTTATTAATGTAGTATTACTTAACCTCTTCACTGCTGTAAACGCGTTAACGCGTTTTCGGTAGTTGGGCCGTCACCGCTACTCACGCGTAAACGCGTTTAGTGTTTTCCCGCCAGCCAGCGCATTCTCTCGGTTCAGTATTCAATCAATTGACGTTTAGTGCTATCTAGCGGTTATTTCTGCAACGTTTTGTTTCCATTGCTATGACAACAACATTAGTAAGTTCTGCTTAGGTGACTCAGTAGTCAGTACGAGAGAACCGCTACGTGAGTGAGAACGCTACGCCTAGTTCGCGCCATTTTGCTACGTCGTTGTTTATGTTATTTATTTGTTTTCCTTTCTGTTGTTTATATTTCTGTTATTATTTGAAGAGTTTATATTTGTTATTTATTGGTTAGTACTGTATATATGTTATTTAGTGATTAGTACAATGTCTAAGGACAGTAATGAACAAATTCGTCAATTCTTAGATCTACCAAGTTCCGAATTAGGCTATAACCTAGACTCGGAAGATGACGATGTAGATGATCCAGTTTATCAGCCAAGCTCTTCTGATGAAAGTGATTATCATTTTGGTATAAATATCAGTGACTGTGACTTAGTGATTGATAACAGTGATTTACTGAATAATAGTAGTGATACAGTGACAAATGACAACGAAGACATAATTGATGAACCAGGTCCAAGTAGCAGGCCTACAACAAACCAAAGCAAGCCATCTTCACGAAAGAGGAAATCCTTTCTCACAAATACTTCACATGGTAAAAAAAAATCAAATACGAAGTACCCACACATCTGGAATTCAGGTCAGTTCAAACCAATTATCCATAAGTTTGACAACACAACATCCGGTGTAAATAACGCATTGACTGAAACATGCACGGAATTGGATTGTTTTGAACAACTATTTCCTGATAAATTGGTAGAATTAATTGTCCGTGAAACAAATAAACAGTTTGATTACATAGTGTCAACTAAGATTCCTTCTGAGAAATCACGAATAAATAAGTGGAAACCTTTGACAAAAAATGAACTTTTCATGTTTTTGGGAACAACCTTGCTTATGGTACATAATAAAAAAATAAATTTAGAGCTCTACTGGTCCAATGATCCCCTTCATAAGAACAGTGTATCAGAAATGATTGGCCGAGATCGGTATCTCAACATTATGAGTTTGCTTCATTTTTATGATAACAGTGTCCCTGCTCAACACGGAAAACTTACAAAAATAAAGGAAGTTGTTGATATGTTTTGTGAATCGTTCCGAAACAACTTCATACCATTTAGAAACATTTGTATTGATGAGAGCCTCCTTCTCTTCAAAGGGCATCTTGGATTCAAACAGTTTATACCATCTAAACGCAGTAGATTTGGTATAAAAATGTTTCTATTATGTGACTGTGAGACAGGCTATGTGCTAGATGTGATTGTTTACACGGGAAAGGAAACAGAGATTGACAACACACACGATTTAGGCATTTCAGGGGCTATAGTTACAACACTACTAAACCAATATCTTGACAAGGGACACTGTATCTTTTTAGATAATTGGTATACCAGCCCAGATCTGTTTGCTTTTCTCCACAGTAAAAAAACTAATGCTTGTGGAACGGCTAAAACCTCAAGATTAGGGATGCCAAAGTTTGAAAACAAACTGAAAAAAGGTGAAGTTGAGTGTTTCAACGATGGAACAATTTTGGCAACAAAATGGACAGATAAAAGGGACGTTCATATGTTATCCACAGAGCATTGCCATAAAATGGAAAAACTCTGGTAAAACTGACCCTTGCACTAAGGCCGCAATCATAAAGCCATCATGTGTTTTGGATTATAATCTAAACATGGGGGCAGTTGACCGCTCTGACATGATGATTGTTCACTTGGAGTGTGTTAGAAGAACTACAAGATGGTACAAAAAACTATTTTTTCACTTCTTTGACTTAACCATTTTGAACTCTCATGCACTATTTTTATGCAAAACAGGACAAAATCCACCACTTCAAAAGTTTCATTTAGCTCTAACACGAGCAATCCTCGAAAAATATATGGAGCCACGAGCTAAAAAAACAGGCGGACGACCATCATCTGGGGAAACACCGTTGTGGTTGAGCCAGACATTTTCCATCATTAGTACCACCAACTACCAAGAGGAAAGATGCAATGAGGGTTTGCCATGTCTGCAAGCACACGACACGGAGGGAACAGAAGAGACGTGAATCCCGCTACATGTGTAAAGACTGTGACGTGGCGCTTTGTGTTTTTCCATGTTTTGAAGAGTATCACGAAATTAAGAATTTCTAAATAGTTTCATTGATCATGTTTTGATTCATTTTTGTATTATTTCACATTGTTTGATTCTAGATAATAATTTGTTCATAAATAAAAAAAATTAAATTAAATTTTTTTTAAACAACCCCCCCCTCCTACCTCCCCCACCAATTCTGACCCCAACTTATAGTAAATAATAAAAAATATATATTTATTAGGTTTATGAATAGTTTAAAATACATGTTTATTGTATTTAGTTTTATTTGATTAAAAATAATGTAAAAACTGTTCAGAATAAAATAACTCAGCAGTGCACCTGCCTTGGCCATTAAGTAACCTAGCAGTTAAAGGGTTAAAGTCTGAAAGATAAAAACTTAGTAGCGGCGTATTTGCTGTTTGGATAAAAATTCTGTTTGCCAAAACTGGCAAGGCAAAATTGTCTACTCTTAACTAAGTTGCCATCAATTACCTAACCAACCAAATATTTTATTTAACCCTTTGAGTGCCACGCCCAAATTTTTCTGATCAAAAAGTTGTAGTCAGTCTCTAAACTCATAGTCATGCTCAAAAATGCCGGGGTGAAAACAGCGATTTTGTAACAATGTTTTACAAAAATCATAGCTTTGTTTCTATATAACATATTTTAACAAATCTGGTATTAAAATGCTTCTTATAACCATAGCAACCAAGGAAAAATAGTAACAAGTTAAACATTTAAATACAAAAATTATCACTACAAAAATAATATATAAAAATTAAAAAAAAAAAATTTTTTTATTTGATTACAAATAAGTAACTGAAAAAAGAATAATTTTAGCGTGGGAAATCATTTTATTTTGAACCTTATTTTATTCCTAACATGTATACCAAATTTCATGTTTTTATATTATAAAGTAAACGAATTAGCACTGTTTATATATATATTTTAACAATTGAAAAAAATCAAATACACAATCACCATTCACAAAAAACTATAATTATAATAACGCAGATTGTAAAGAAATAATAAATATATACAGATTATAATAAAAACAAAGCAAATAATAACAAAACAACACACAACAACAAAACAATGACTGAATCGGGTACGCAGAATGGGGCAGACTGACAGTGACAGTAAACAAACAACGAACGTCTGACCAGCTGTCGTCCGCTTGGGTTGTTATAAGTTCTGGAGTGATGTTTTTTTCTCCAAAGACTTTCGAATGAGTAGTAATCGACTAATAAATGTTCGGTCATCCTGATAAATGATTACGAACATCGATATTTACGTAAAACTCGAGTATACAATCGAAAATAATTGGTGGCGATATCGCCACCTGGCACTTTTCACTCAATCAACTGGTGGCGATATTTCGTCACCGTGGCACTTTGTTACTAATTATTTGGTGGCGATATTTCGTCACCGTGGCACTAAAAGTGTTAATTGATGATAAATTACCTCTTCAGAAGTTAAATTATTTGGTAGAGCACAAGGATACACCTTCCCTGGAGATAAGTACTTGACCGTTTTAATAAGTTCTTCGAGGGAGCAGTGCATGGAGTACGCAATTCTGGTGACATTCCTTCCCTCTTTTAGGCGCTGAAGAAAAAGCAAGTATTAATTTTACTTTTATTTACATAGAAATTATAATGACAAAAAACTTATGTAAACCAAGTAACATCCATTCCTTAACTCACTGGATTTGATCTAACTCATTACCGATCACTTAATGCTGTACTGAATTAGTTTCTGCAATCATTATCCTCATGAGCATCATTACTTATAGCTTGATAGTAATATACATTACAAAAATACTGTCAACACTTGATGACTAAGTAAATCTACTAAATGAACATGACTAAGATATGTGCACGTATGTACAGGAATCTAAGATATGTAGACATCATAAAGATTACCTAGAATCTACATTTTCTGGTGGCAACAAAATGTAGATTCTAAGAAGATGTCTAAACAAGGTTTCTATCTTCTGTTAGCCACTTGAGGAATTACACATTGATAGCGTTCAACTATGTACCTGACAAATGTCTTAAAATCCTGCGGGCCATACATTCTCGAGGACAGAGCTGTAGCCACCCACCCTACCTTTGTGTCTACAATGGCCTAGCCAGCTTGTCTAAACAAGGTTTCCATCTTCTGTTAGCCACTTGAGGAAGTACACATTGATAGCGTTCAACTATGTACCTGACAAATATCTTAAAATCCTGCGGGCCATACATTCTCGAGGACAGAGCTGTAGCCACCCACCCTACCTTTGTGTCTACAATGGCCTAGCCAGCTTGTCTAAACAAGGTTTCCATCTTCTGTTAGCCACTTGAGGAAGTACACATTGATAGCGTTCAACTATGTACCTGACAAATGTCTTAAAATCCTGCGGGCCATACATTCTCGAGGACAGAGCTGTAGCCACCCACCCTACCTTTGTGTCTACAATGGCCTAGCCAGCTTGTCTAAACAAGGTTTCCATCTTCTGTTAGCCGCTTGAGGAAGTACACATTGATAGCGTTCAACTATGTACCTGACAAATATCTTAAAATCCTGTAGGCCATACATTCTCGAGGACAGAGCTGTAGCCACCCACCCTACCTTTGTGTCTACAATGGCCTAGCCAGCTTGTCTAAACAAGGTTTCTATCTTCTGTTAGCCACTTGAGGAAGTACACATTGATAGCGTTCAACTGTATACCCAAAAAATAAATCACCATAATATTTTGTACATATATTATAATAAATTTGTTTTGTGTAAAATTCATTTGTTTTGAATTTTGTATTCTCGAAATGGTTTAATGATTTTCATAGTTCATTTACAATGTATGCTATATTATTATAATTTTTGTCTTAGCATTTTCATGTTATTTTAGGCTACCAATATCCAATACTGACTCTACTGAATTTCAGGTAAATTTCATGCTTATAAAAAAAGTAGTAATCCAGTTTACAAAAGATAGAGCTTGATTCTTGACCAAAAATCATTATGCTAATCAATTACAATAATGTATAATTTAAAATTATAGCACACCATAATACATCAAAAACAAAAATATGAACTCAAATGTTTAAAAAATTGAGTAAGCTGAAGCTATTTTACTTATGTAATTATCATTTTACAGCAGATGATTCAACGTTTAATTGATCGAAGTTTTAGCATAACAATAAGGATCTATTTATTCCATTGATTTGATTTACAGAAATAGGACGTTATAATATACAGTATATAGATTTAAAGTAGTAACAATAGCAAAATAGCTAAGTAAAAACATTATACTATAATAACTGTACACATTTACACAGAAAGATATAAAAATATACACATTTCAAGTGAATATCCTATTATGTAAATGACACATCAAAATGTGACATCAACGTGACAGTCTAAAAATTCATTAATATTATAAAAAGGATTACTGACCAACCAATCATATATTTTTAATTTAAAATTCTTAAAGCTAACCAATCTAGCATCCTCAGGCAGCTTAGTAAAGAAATTAATACAGTTTAATTTAAAGGATTTTCCTATTTTAGATAGCCTGTGTGGAAGTATATCAATCTTATTCTTTCCTCTAGTACAGTACTTACGTATTTCCAGTCTTGTAGGAAAGAGACGTAAATTTGATTTGGTCTTCAATAAAACTTGGAAAATGTAGAGATTAACTACTGTAGGAATTTAAAGCTCTACAAAAAGAGGCTTGCAGTGTGCTGCTGCTGCAGTCTGAGGCATGCTGATTCATAGTTGATAAACAGTAATTCATTATTGTTAATGTTCTAAATACTTACACTTAATTCTAGTTGGTTTTTATCAAAACTTTGTGCACAGGGCTTGATGGTTTTGGTTTTAGCTCGGTTGCGTGAACACTCAAAACAATTCCCTTGCGTTCTAACCTTAAACAGAATATGATTTTCACTGATAACACTAAAGTATTGTAAGTAAAAGTATATGTTTTAGACATGGACGCACTTTAAATAAAAGTCCACAGAAGAAGGAATAAACTACTAGATTCCTTCAAGTTCCTAAATGTTTCCTACTAGGTCTGCTTTATTAGTTTAGTGATGGGATAAATGCTTTGGTTCACGATGGTTAAACACCTTCTCCACATAAGCACTACAATTAGTAAAATAACTATTAACTAGTAGTAGTTGGGACTGCAGAGATCCCTCTCACCCACCCACACACGTACAGCGATGGACTGCTATGGGTGTTAACATCGCTGTCCACTATGTCAACAGTGTTAAAGAGCGAGCGGTTGCCGGGTCAAGCTGTGACGTCACATACCCTGCAACCGCTCGCTCTGTACGTGTGTTAGCAAATTGAGTAATTCTTTTCAAACCTTCCGCAGTAAATGATACCCAAGTGGATAGTAGCTTGGAGATAACTAATATAGTAAAAATATTTTGTAACTTTATATCATTTTCATATAACATAGTGTCATGTCAATAGAGTGGACAGATAGGTCATAAATGTTGTGTTCGTAGGGTGCGTGCCAAGGAAACTTGCTCTCATACGTGTCAAGTCTGTCAAATTTGCCATTGAGTGATGTGGGGTGTGGCGTTTCCGTCGGGTGTGTCATAAATATTGTGTCCTTAGCTCCGGTGGGTGGGACATAAGTGTTGTGTCTAATGTCCATAACGTGGGCGGGTGGGTCATAAGTGTTGTCCATAGGGTAGGCAGGACCTGATTTATTAGCTCAATACATTTTTAAAAGGTTTGCATATACTTTGACTCAACTGTTACTTTATCTATACAATTAATTTAGTGTTAGAATTAAGTATTTTCCAGAAAAATATAAACCTATATTTAAAATTGGGAAGGAATCTGAAATAGCAAATCACAGACCTATGGCTGTTTTATCTAAAATATTTGAAAGTATCATGTGTAAATATGTGTCCAACTATTGTAGAAATTACTTGTCTCTTTATCAACATGATGGAATCTTGCCAAGATGTTTAATTAACACAAATTTATTAAATTTTACAAACTATGCCTCCTTAGGCTTGGACTCAATGGTGCAGACTGATGCGATATAATTATCTTGATCTAGCTAAGGATTTTGATAGAATTAATCATTTGACACTATTGAAGTAATTGCAATTTTATGGGTCGTCAAATAATTTAATAACATTTCTTCATTCTTACTTAATAAATTGTAAATGGTTTGTCTATTACAAGGGTTACTATCATCAAGTGTCTTAATACAATACGGAGTACTGCAGGGGTAAAATTAAGGTCCTTGACTATTCACTATAATGATCAATGATTTGTGTGACCACATGAAATCAATAAATGGCCTTTTCTTTGCAGCTGATTTTGATTGTTTTATCTCATATTCACAATAAATTATGAAGAAGAAGAGCTGCAAGCTGTTCTATATCATTTTTACAACTGGAGTGTTCGTAATAAAATCAATTTCAATGTTAACAAATGCCAAGTAATGTCATTTACCATATCTAACAATGTGATAAGACATGATTACAATTTAAATACACAGATAATTACTACAGCTAACCCAATAAAAAATGTAGGTGTTGTAATTGATAGTGAATTATTGTTCGCCAACCATATAGAAAATGTGAAAATTCTGCAAGTGATATGTTGGAGTTTACAATAAGACGAGGAGTGAATCTTAAAAATATTAAAATGTTTACTGTTTTGTAAACATCCATAGTCAGGTCAAGGCTCAAAAACGCTGTTATTGAGTGGAATCCTTTAAACTTAATCCACGAAGAAAATCTTTAAGATATCTGTACTTCAAATACTTCACATATTTGGTTCCGTACAGTGAGTTGTTAGCCATGTTTACGTTAGAGAGTCATTGCCTGAGGAGGGAAATCATAGTACAAGGCAAGTGTACAGAAATATCTCTGGGACAAGGTGCGGGGTCAGGTGGACAACTCTTATTGCACAAGTGTCCTAAGCTATCGTGTACCAAACTAAAACAGTGGCAATGAGTTTTTGTTCAATACACCCCAATCTCACACAGTGGCACGGTCATTCTATCCTCTGTTGCGATTGATGAGGAGTTACAATTTGATGCTTTTAAATGGGTCTGACTGACATTGATGTTAATTTTGATGGTTAAAATGTTTTTAAAACAAAGTGCTTTTCCTTGCTGTCTTGTAAACATAAATGCCCGATCCTTTGTACCAAGTACAATTGTTCTGTTACCATATTTGTTTATTTATTTTGAAAACTGTGATTTATGTGAACTATGTAGGCTTGGTTATATATTTACTGTTATTAGTGTTTGTGTCATATTTATTCTTGTTATTATTTATTATTATTGAGATTATATTATTTAAGCAAAATATTAATTGTGCTGAAGACACAATTGATATTGAAAAGCAATTAACAACAAATTAACAATTAAAATAAATCAATTTTGAAAACAAATTGACTTGGACTGCTCAAACCCATTATTGCATTGTTATTATATGAAAACTGCTGTAATGTAATTAGGTTATAACCTGTATTATAGCAACAAAATAAAATAACATGAATACAAATATATTTATATATATATATACAGGGTGTTCAAAAAGTCTGGAAACCCCTTAATATTTACATATTTTATTAATCAACGCAAAACAATGAAACTTTAGGATTACGTTTTATCTGTAGTTACTGACTTTTTGTTCGTTTTAACTGACCTTTTTCGCTTTAGGGGGACGTCCTGGCGATGAAATCTGAAAAATCTTAAATGTAAGCATAGGTCGAGTTATACCTCATTTTAAAGGCCATTGTTAGAGAAACACATTGCCGCAACCCCGACTGAAAAATGCACATTCGTTTGGAAATAACGGCCTCTAAAAGTTTGGTCTCATTGGAACTTTGAGAGGCTGCTATTTCCAAACAAGTTTGGTCTCATTGGAACTTTGAGAGGCTGCTATTTCCAAACGAACAGTCCTTTTTCAGTCGAGATTGCGGCAATGTGTTTCTCTAACAATGACCCTTAAAATGAGGTATAACTCGGCCTATGCTTACATTTAAGATTTTTTCAGATTTCCTCCACAGGACGTCCTCCCAAAGCGAAAAGGACAATTAAGATGGCCAAAAAGTCAGTAACCACAGGGAGGAAGTAATCCTAGAGTTTCATTGTTCTGTGTTTATTAATATTATATAGTAAATATTAAGGGGTTTCCAGAATTTTTGAACACCCGGTATATATATATATATATATAAATGTTATGTCTGTAGGATGGGAGGATGGGACCTGAAGTCATGTACGTAGGATAGGTAATAAATGTTGTATCAGGTAATAAATAAATAAGTGCTGTGTCTGTATTAATAAACAAATATATGTTATACAAGTTAACATTACAATAAATAATAATATATTAAGTTATGAAGTTAAATAACTGTTATTGCCTGTGTAAAAAAGAGCTGAGTAACTCAAATCAAGCTGCCAAAAAGAGTACTGTAAAGAAACATAACTGCTTTTTTCAATACATAACCAAATGATTTTGTGCCGGATTTAGCTCAGCCATCTTACAATGAGACGTGATTTATGTGACTCCTCTTTACGTACATCAAGGCTACATTATATTACATTTAAATGGTTACAATTGTGATATCCCCAAACCCCTTCGTTTCCCTTGCTTTAAAATAATGTTTTACTGAATCATTTTAAGAATGCTTATTCTAAGACTTATCAATTGGGCTTCGCTGTCTTCTCCCCACCAGGTCTACTGCGTCTATGTCCTTCCTAACCACCGGCCACTCAATCTCTCCGTCCGCATGCAACCCCTCCGAAAAGGCCCACTGTGCATGCACACTCCCTCGGCCTGTCAGCTGTTTGTGTGACGTAATCGTCACATCTATGTGTTCACTCTTTTGAAGAACATAACATAAAATAATTGTCTGTTAAAAAGTTTAGCATTCAAAATTACCGGACAAACATGTATCCTAGTATTCTCCTTGTTTCGGCGCAATACATCATGTAACTCTGGGACAGAGGAGTAGCTGATGTAAGATTCAGTATCTATTATCCATATATAAGTCTTGAGTGCTTTTGCTACATCTATCAGCAGAGGTTCTAGACCATGGTATGCTGCAACAAACACATTACATGATTTTACAATATTTAAAATATTTAACAGTCATGAGCACAACGTGGGCAATGATTAATCTATAAAATAATTGAATAATAAATAAATTTTATCTTTATTATCCTTTAGCAGAAAAACATTACCAAAGTCAATCTAATGTTTTATCAAAATCTAAAGGATTTAATATTTAATTTAGAACTAAAGAAATCAGTCATATAAAGCAGGAATGAAAATGATTCAATTCCTAGGATGAATTTAAAATTTGTTGGTACATTTTAAATAATATACAAAATCATTCAACATCAGGTACACAAAAGCAAACATATGAGACAGTTTGAATAGTTGTAAAAGTTATATAGAAGTGTAACTTCAATAAATTCCCAACTTTGATTAGAATATTCTACAACACAATATGGAATTTAAACAATTTATAATATTTTTAATGCAAAATAGAAATACTTTTATCATGTGTGAGCACGGGTACTATAAAACAAATTATAAACTCAACAAATGAACTACTTACTTTAAATATATATTGGTACTCACAGTTGTACCAAATTCCTATTTCATGACTAGGGTCATCTTCAAGCCAATCATTTATGAGCGTTACTAGGTCTTCTATTGTTTGATCGCGAGACGGAAATGATAGCCACTTTGGATCACAAAACGTTGTATCTAAGTACAGGGAAGTTATATTTTTTACTAAATTACTTTCATCATGCAGTGCTTTTATATTACATAAATCAATTGGTTTAATTCTAAAATCTCCTGTATAAAGGACTCGTATGTCACCCTGCTCAAAGAGAAACCTGCAACAGAAACAATCACTGTTTTTAAAAGACTGAAGTTCTAAAAAATGAGTGAGCTTTAAAATTTTTCGAGTTATACAGTACATAGGTAAATTGATTCCATTGAAGCAAAATAATGATTTTTTTGTCGATTCCATGACGATAAGAACAATTTTAAAGAAATTTATTGCAATTATCATTGCTTGTGGTGGCTCAGTGGTTAGGGATTTGGACTGCAAAGTCAAAAGTTCAGGATTAAAATCCCCAAATGCTGACTTAACTCGTTGAATAAAGTTCGACACAGGCTTACGGCCCATGTGAACTAGCAGTAAAGTTAGAATCAACGATAAAATAGAATAGAACAGCGGTTACAAAACCATGGGTTGTGGGATAGTTGCATGATGGGTGCTCAGATAATGACCCACTTCCTCAATGTATCATTAGTTTTAAAATACTTGCAAATGAAACTTTCCAAACTTGAAAAAAATTTGACTACGAAGTAACATTAGGCACACACACTTTTGTAATAACAACATGGCTGTTTTGTAGATTCTGATCAAATTTGTAGCTGATTGTTATTACGTACAAATGTGATTACATACAAAATTTAAGGTAGTATTGATTTAAGTTACACCCACCCCTAAACCTACAATAGAAGAGACCCATCCGCTTAGGCTTTTCTCCACTTACCCACCTATATACGTATTGACCTACCTGCCTACCCGTACACATACAGTGGTATTAAGGTGATGCATTCGGTTTTCCGTGAGTTAATTATTTCCCAATATTATAATCAAAAAATGTACTTTCCCTTGGGTCAGGAAAAATACAACAACAACAAAAATGTTAACCACTGCATTAAAATTTATGACCTTCTGAACTGGTGAATTTAGCTGATTTTAAATCAAAAAGGAAACAAAATCGTTCAAAGTACAAATTTAATTTTTTATAACTACATTTTTTATACATAACTGAAGGGATTACGATATTTTTCATTTAAAAATTTTTTTAAATATTTATAATTTTAAATGTAAAAAATACCCATTCTCAAACTTTAAAATTATACATGTTTTTATATATTTCTTAAATGAAAACATCTTAATCCCTTTAGCTATGTATAAAAAACGTAGTTTTAAGAAATTAAATTTGTACTTCGAACAGTTTTATCTCCTAGTTGATTTAAAATCAGCTAAATTCACCACTTCACTAGTTCTAATGTAGTAGTTAAAAAAATTTTGTTGTTGTATTTTTCCTGTCTTAAGGGAAGGTACATTAACTAATTTTGATTATAAAATTGGGAAGTAATTAACTAACTGAAAACCAATTGCACCACCTTAACCCACCTGCCCATACATTGGTACACCCAAACACTGGGAGACTGTTGTTTTGCTATTTAAAGAACTAGTTGAAAGCTACCGCCTTATAGCTATTTTAAGTTTCTGCTACAAGTTACTGGAGAGGCTGATTTAAAACAGAATATCACCTATTCTCAATTACAGCATCCTTATTGAACAAGCTAGGTTGAGTCCTGGTTGAAATTGTTGCAACCAGGTACTTTCTCTGACGTCTTTCATTGTAGTTTTCAGACCAAGAGTTTAATTAAAGTATAGACATGTGGGGTAGGATACTTATTGGTACATAGGTAATAACGATACCATCTCTCACCCTACACGTAAAGTGTATTTATTTGAGATCACTGCTGTAGACACTGGTGTACGATGAAATTAACGAAGTAATTAATTAATCCATTATTAAAATCAATTATTTAAGAGTAGAAACATGTTTTTTTGGTTATTCTGTGAGGGGAACCTGTATGGAATTTCGACTTGGTACAACCCAATCTTTTTTCTCTCACCCTACATATACAGTGGTAAAGACCTATCCGCCCACCCATACATGTACAGTGGAAGAACCCACCCACTCGCCCATACAGATATAGTGGTAAGGACCCACCCATACGTCTGTATGGTGGTAGGCGATGTGGTAGGAGAGGCCATGTGTGGAGGCCATTATAGTAGGGGGATTGATTGAAATAATATCAACCCACCCACCCGCCCATACACGTACCGCGGTATTGACCCACCAACCCAACCATACACGTCCAGTGATACTGACCTCACCCACTCACCCATGCACGTATGATGGTAATGTCACACCCGCTCGCTCATATATATATATATATATATACGGTGTCAATGATACACCCGTACATCCATACACGTAATTTACTATTGACCCTAAATAGTATTTAGACGTTAATAACCTTGCAATGAGGAATAAATATGACTGCACTAGGCTTTATTCATAAGCTTAAACATGTTATTGTTTTAAGACCTAATTTTCAAAAATTGAAGGTGAGTCGCTCTGGATGTGATATATGTTTAATAAAGATTTTATTAAAAACGTAAAGCTGAGGAACGTAAACGTAAACTGCTGAGGAAGACTCCTTGATTGAACTTATCTGTGATTCTAGTTTGAAATTTTAGTTCAAACCTCTAATTAATTTAATTTTGGACAAAGGCAAGGGGGAATATAACTTCCTTTCAAACCTATATTTAAAGGAGCAATGTCTTCCTTCAATGATGTAAACTTAGTTTTCCTTTTGGCAATGTCAGATAAGTCCAGTCTTTTGTTGATGAAAAGTAACTCACCTTTCTTAAACTATTGCAAGGTTTGGTTTCAATCCTCGACAAAATTTTAGGGCGTTAAGCATTCTATTCTATTCTGTTAAAATGCCAACAACGGTTTGGAGGCACTTGTTTGCAGCCGACAGCAAGGAGACCATGTTGATAGATAACAAGCGATCTTGGCTAACTTCAACACTCACTTCACTGTTGTGCAGAACAAGATATTACCAATGTCCAACAAGATTAACTAAGCCATACAGTAAAAAAACTTTTGAAATGTAATTTGACTATGTTACTCAATATTTTAAGGAATTTTATTTCAACAGTCGCATTAATTGTCATAAAATCACTAGTAAACGGGAGCCAAAGTAACACAGACCTCTAAGAGCCCCAACACAAAGCTTTCAATCAGTATGCTATCAATTAATAGGATAGTTAATTGATCATCCCATTGCTACAACAAAAAATTATCATTCAGCTATAAATAATCTAGCAACCAATCTTCGCAAATGACAGTTTCACGTTGAATTCCTAAATAAATTTCTGTCAGAACATTATGGCTAGCCTATTAATATATCAGAAAGCAATATAAATGGTAAAAACAAGCAAAAGTATGGCTTTGAAAATCTTATAAACTTTTCAGAGGAAAATATGAACAATTTTTACGGTGTGATAAAACAGAATCTTACATGCAGCTTTAAATTCTCCAAATGATTTGAAACATGAGACATTAATTTCCATTTTTATGCAGTACTTCAATGCTTACTTCTTACCATTCGTTATACTTAGTTAGTAATTGACTAGGTAGGTGCAAAGAAGCCAAGACAAAGCCTTGATTTGATGAAACCCTAAAAATAAAAACAAAAATATATGCCTTCAGCAAAACAATTTAAGAATAATTGACGCACCGCACATGTTTCTGTAAGTCTCAGACCTCGCTTCTGAGTACCTTTCTACTTTGCTACACAGTTTTACACCTATTTTTCAGACACAGTTGCTTCACAGCAGTAAGGAATTTTATTTATATATTCCATTAAACCTCATAAAAATCATTAGTAAACGGCTCCTTCCTATAGTTTTTCTCTTCCTAAAATCTTCTGTTAACACTGTAATTTTGCTGTGAAATTCACTAGTGAACTCCGTTTTCATGGACTGGAGCTGTTGAAGAATATTCCAATGAGTGTCAGACCTATTCTGTTATTACTTTCACTCCTAGGCGCCCTCCTGAGTTTGACGCCCTCCTTGACATCAGTCACATTTCCATGGTTTATTTCTAGTTTTGGTTACAGCACTCGTGCACGTGAGGTAAAATTGTAAATTACAACCACACATTTCACAATCATTTTAGACTTGAAAGCTCGAGATCGCACTTTTCGGAACTTACCGATATAGCTACAAAAGTTTAGAAGCTATTATCAACTAAATGGAAAATTGAAATAATAAAAACATGCACAAGATTGTAAACTAGGCAAGCTAGAGGTAACAATTGATAAGAAGTACCTTCTTCATCAGCAAACTGATAACAGTACGTACACAGGAGTGGTATATAAGTGGCATTCATGTATATGCAGGACATAACTTGCAGCCACTGACATAAACATAATATGCAGTGTGCCAGTTGTATGGTTTTATGTACACGTACAATCTCAAATTAATAATCGGAGGTTATTAATCACAAATACATGTACTCTTATTACTAAGTTAATTTGCAACTACCAGCTGAATTGTGTGTGAAACTATCTTTATAAAAGAAAACATTTTATTCTAATGTATTTCCACTATTCTTTTGTCATTGTTTCTTGGTATAATATTTTTATATTACTAAAGGAATTTGAATATGATAAAAACTTGTAAAATAAATCAATCCATGTGGAAGTGTAATATTGGTAACAGGTATAATCACACGTTAACATTTTGAAAACTAACCCATTGATAAATAAAATAAATGTAAACTGTACTGTTATATTACTTGCAACTAAAAGAATATACATACATGACAGATCCTGGACAATGACCTGATGGTATAGTTGTAAAAGAAACAGGTTGTCTATTTTCATATTCTAAAATATATGAAGCCGATACGACTAAAGGAATTATTTTATTACTTGGTATTTTGCATTGAGGCTTCCTTAAAATGAGGTGTTTAGTTAACTCGGAGCAGTACAAGATTTTTGAGTCATCTTTAGTTAACACTTTCAAAAAATCCTCTTCAAATATTCCTCTGAAGTGATCTGAAACACAATTTACATTAACAATGAAGCAAATTTACAACTAGTGTACACTTCTATAATTAACTGATTAAGAATTTTAAACAAATACCATGGACGCACAACAGTGTTTTGCGTAATATACAGGACTGCGTAATATTGTACCTTCTAACCGTCAAACCTTTCTCATTGTGTACACCTACAAAATTCAATTTTTTTAAGTCTTGTAACACCCTTTGAAATATCCTCAATAATTGTCAACCTAAAAAATAAAAAATCAACAGGCTGTGTTAAGTTATCAGTTCAACTATTAAAATATGCCAAACCTGCCATTTCAGATGTTCTTAGTTATATAGTAAATTTAAGTTTTTCAACTGGTGTTTTTCCAACTAAATTTAAAAAAGCAATAGTAGTACCAATTTTTAAAAAAGGTGATCGCTGCCTTTTGCAGAATTACCGGCCAATCGCTCTTTTATCTACATTATCTAAGATAATAGAGAGATGCATGAAATCCAGATTAATTTCCTTTTTTAACCGCAATAAATTATTTTCAAAAACTCAGTTCGGTTTTACCGAAGGTAAAAGCACAGAATCTGCAATAACTGCATTTATGGAAAGTATATATAATGATATAAACTGTAACAAAAAGGCCTCAGGAATATTCATCGATTTTACCAAAGCTTTTGACCTTGTAGATCATGAAATTTTATTAGAAAAACTAAGTATAGCAGGAATAAGAGATGTAGCTTATAATTGGCTGAAAAGCTTTTTATCCGGCAGAACCCAACAAGTGCGAATTCAAAATTGCCAGAGTGATTCTAAACATATTACTAAAGGTGTACCCCAAGGGTCCGTGCTTTCTGCAACATTATTTCTAGTATTTATTAATGATTTATTACGAGTACCTTTTGATGCAGAAGTGTCCGCGTTTGCTGATGACGTCACTTTCAAGTATTCACATAACAATTGGATTAACATTTGGAACGCCATGAACAATGACTTAAACTTGTTACGTAATTGGTGTAACAACAATAAAATGTTGGTGAACACAGATAAAACTAAATTCATAAATTTTAACCTTAAAACCTATCAATTCGATGAACAACTTAAATTTCATTTAGATAACAACTGTGGAAGAGCTGCTCTTTGCAACTGTCCTCATATTGATCAAGTAGACAATGTAAAATATCTTGGTGTCGTCGTTGACGAACAGTTATCTTGGAAACCTCACATTTCTCAACTTCAATCCCAATTGCAAAAAAACATTCGAAAATTCTACTTTTTAAGAAATTATGTTGATGAGGAGCTGTTGCGCACTCTTTATTTTGCTTTAATACACTCCCGTTTAATTTATGGAATAGAAGTATATGGAGGAGCGAGCGCAGCTGTGTTCAATCCTATTGAAATAACACAAAAACACTTTGTTAGAATTATATATTTTACATATAAACGCGAACCATCCATACCTCTTTTTAAAAGCTTAAAAATTCTCCCATTAAAACATCTATTTATTTACAAAGTTTTAAAAATATTCTACGTTCGTAGTGGGAACAATGGGCCTGACCGGACGCACTATTGCACCCGAGGTGCAGCACAAGGTCTTTTTTATCGTCCCAAAGTAAATAAAAGTATTTTCAAAAAATTTTTTGTCTTTCTAGCACCAAAGATTTTTAATACATTACCTAAAACCATAAGAGAATCTTCAAATTTAAAACAGTTTCAAAAACGAATCAAGATGTGGCTTTTGGATAGAAATAGTGTTAATGAATTATTAGATGTTCTACATTGATTTTTATCGGTAAGCTAGATATAGTTTAACAATCATTTGATTTTCAAAACTTATCACATCACGGAATTGTAATGCATTATGTTCTAGTTATGTTTGTAAATAGTGGATTAATATAGGTTAAATGGTATAATAGTGCGCTATCCTGTTTCTTATCAGTTAAGATAACGTAATCTAACCAACACACGCTGCAGAGACCCAGCCCTGCAGTACTTGTTAATTTTAGGCTGAAGTGAATTTTTCTTTGTTTTTTTTCAAATGACTAGTCATCACAACTAGTAAAGATGACTAGTAATTCCAAACCATGTACAATAATTTGTAAATGTGTATTTTTTGTTGGAATAAATTTATTCTTATTCTTATTATTCTTATTCTTTATTCTTATTATATACAGTATCTGTTGCAGATACAGGACGCAACAGTGGTATCTGTGTACTGTGTGTACAGTACACAGATACCACTCTACGTGTATGGGTGGGCAGGTGGGTCATTACCACTGTGCGTGTATGGGCGGGTGGGTGGGTCCACCCATACCATTGTACGTGTATGGGAGGGCAGGTGCATTAATACCATTGTGCGTAATCAGAAACGTAAACGTCACGCACAATCAAACAGCTACTCACACTGCTTGGCATTGGACAACTTCTTAAAAGCTAACCGTAGGAAAAACTTACGGTTACAGTAACTTATGATGGTATTACTGTCTATGCAAAAACAGTAATACCATCATAATGATTCACTTAAAATATACATTTTCGATAAACAATACTGTAAATTCCACTTTTGAAACTGATATAATTTTAATAGTTTCTTAGTTATTGTATTAAATATTAATGTAAATTACAAACAGGTGATCCAAAATGCATTGCAAAGCAATGGAACTGGTTTAACTTTTATTAATAGTTTTTTAACTAGTATTATACATGTTGGTACATATACAGTACAAGTAAACGTCACACAACACAAATTTATTACAATATAAGCACAAATATATTACAATACAAGTACAAAATGCACAAATATTATGGTGATCGGTTTCGGTGAACCACGATCACCTTCCTCAGACCAGAGGGATTCACAAAAGAAAAATCTGTTCACCATGGTTCACCGAAATCGATCACCATAATATTCGTGCATTTTGTACTTGTATTGTAATATATTTGTGCATTTTGTTCTTATATTGTAATAAATTTGTGTTGTGTGACGTTTACTTGTACTGTTCTATAGATAGCACACTTGTAATCGAGGAACTCGTGATGGTTGGTTGGGTGGTATAGTATACAGATAGTACACTTGTTGTAATCGAGAAACTCATGATGGTTGGTTAGGTGGTATAGTGCAGATAGCACACTTGTTGTAATCAAGAAACTCATGATAGTTGGGTTAGTGGTATAGTGCAGATAGCACACTTGTTGTAATCGAGGAACTCATGATGGTTGGTTGGGTGGTATAGTGCAGATAGCACACTTGTAATCGAGGAACTCGTGATGGTAGGGTCAGTGGTATAGTGCAGATAGCACACTTTTTGTAATCGAGGAATTCGTAATAGTTGGTTGGGTAATATAGTGCAGATAGCGAACTTGTAATCGAGGAACACGTGATGGTTGGTTGGGTGGTATAGTGCAGATAGCACACTTGTTGTAATCGAGGAACTTGTGATGGTTGGTTGGGTGATATAGTGCAGATAGCATACTTGTTGTAATCGAGGAACTCATGATGGTTGGGTGATATAGTGCAGATAGCACACTTGTAATCGAGGAACTCGTGATGGTTGGGTCAGTGGTATAGTGCAGATAGCACACTTTTTGTAATCGAGGAATTCGTAATAGTTGGTTGGGTAATATAGTGCAGATAGCGAACTTGTTGTAATCGAGGAACACGTGATGGTTGGTTGGGTGGTATAGTGCAGATAGCACACTTGTTGTAATCGAGGAACTCATGATGGTTGGTTGGGTGATATAGTGCAGATAGCACACTTGTAATCGAGGAACTCGTGATGGTTGGGTCAGTGGTATAGTGCAGATAGCACACTTGTTGTAATCGAGGAACTCATGATGGTTGGTTGGGTGGTATAGTGCAGATAGCACACTTGTAATCGAGGAACTCGTGATGGTTGGGTCAGTGGTATAGTGCAGATAGCACACTTATTGTAATCGAGGAACTCATGATGGTTGGTTGGGTGGTATAGTGCAGATAGCACACTTGTAATCAAGGAACTCGTGATGGTTGGGTCAGTGGTATAGTGCAGATAGCACACTTGTAATCGAGGAACTCGTGATGGTTAGGTCAGTGTATAGTGCAGATAGCACACTTGTAATCGAGGAACTCGTGATGGTTGGGTCAGTGGTATAGTGCAGATAGGACATTTATTGTAATCGAGGAACTCATGATGGTTGGTTGGGTGGTATAGTGCAGATAGCACACTATAACAAGTGTAATGCATAGAAGCTTTATTATTTTATAACCCGTTCCATTTCTTTATGAGTGTATCTGATCTGATGATGTAACAGTTGCTTAGAGAAATTGATCACCATAAAATATATAACTTCCTAAAATTGAATTGTATTACCTTGTGATGTATGAAATTGTACCTATTTGTATGTAATTTAATTTTTAGTATGCAAAACAAAACATTACCGCCTATTAAAAAATTTTTTCGTACCAATTTCACCCATATGCTTGTTTTACAACAAAAATGTGTTTCCGACTAATAGTGAGAGCATCAATAAGATCCAACTACAGAGATCTGTTACACCTCTGCAATCCAAAAAAATCAAATTGAAGAGGGATAAAACAGTGTAAGAAGCAATATTGATGCTTTTAGATATTGCTGACCACAGCTATGCAGTGGAAATGCAGAGTAGGCCGGGCATCAGCGAAGTATCAACTATTCATTAATACTGAGACGAATTATTTTTGTACTATCCCCCATTGTGTGTAATAAACTTGTTTGATGTCTATTGTAAAATTATTGAGATGAGTCATAGAGAAAAAAGAAACTGAGGTCGCTCTCTTATGGCATTAGTAGCACTTATGTAGAGACTACAACTTTAGGTAATTGTGGTAATTGGAATCAAGAATCGATTTTCTGGAATCAGAATCAACACAATTTTAGAATCCATTCATCCCTAATTTTAAAGGATTAAACTATAGCTAATTATTTGAGACATAAGAAACAATTATTAAATGAATAATTAACATTTAATAATTATTAATGTACAATAATTTGTTTTTATAGAATTTTGATTAATGTACATTTTAATATAGTACAATTAAAAATGTTAAAAACTTTATGACACTGGTGTACGATGAAATTAACGAAGTAATTAATTTTCCAGTATTAAAATGAATTATTTAAGAGTATAAACACAATTTTATGTTATTCTGTGAGGAGAACCTGTGTGTAATTTCGACTTGGTATAACCCACCCTTTTTTAAGTAAATAAACGTAAATTAATATCCCATTTACTCAGAAATGGGCGTGCCTGATTAATTAACATCTTAAATTTTTTAATCAGTTTTAAAGTCTTCAGGTACAATGTGCAGGCATTTTGTACAAAATAAAACATGTTTTATTACTACGAACAAGACTATTTATATGTGATCTTAAAATAAAATAAACTTCTAAATGAAAACTGTACAAATCTAAAAATCTCAAGCGATTCAATTGTGCCTGGTCTCCAAATAGCAATAACTCAGGATTTAAACGTGTACAAATTTTATCTGTAGTTCTACTTTAAACAATTGGAATACAAGTTATTTGCTTATAACCAA
Organism: Stictocephala bisonia; assembly: GCA_035578905.1. NCBI lineage: Eukaryota > Metazoa > Arthropoda > Insecta > Hemiptera > Membracidae > Stictocephala > Stictocephala bisonia. Next base: position 819,972 of record JAQJVL010000389.1, on the reverse strand, counting down.
TTAAAATATTCTATGTCCATCTTAATTGCTTTGATTGTATTTAGCTTTGTTATTCTAATAAACATTGCTGGTCACCAGTCAGATTTAGAGAATGGTATATCACAGCACATCAGAAGATGTACATTATGTACAATATTGTGACGTAAACTACTCAACTGGAATTAACATCATAATCAAATGTCCAGCTAATATTGAAAACAATATCAATCCTTGTATTATGATATACATTGTGATGTAAATTTTTTTTCCATACAAGTGAGATGGTGTTGTTACACAGAAAAAAAACTAAAACTGTCGATTTTGTTTCATAAATAGACTTGCTATAAATTTAGTTTAAAAACAGTCAAAATGAGCTTGGGCGATTATATTTATACTTTTTACTGAAATAATTAAGCTTTAGAACTAACTTTAAAAATTTCTAGGAGCAAAGGCTTTAAATCAAATTAATTTTATAATATAGTTTTGTGACAATAATGTCATATTTGCGCAAGATAAATCTGCTGACTGCACAGAAAATTGGTCACTTTCGGCTTATCGATCTGTTGCTATCTAGGTTGGCTTGCTTGCAACATTAGTCCACATAGTTGCATGGCGCCTACTGTATTCAATGCTAGTGATAATCTGTTTATATTCCAATATTTTCAGAGCACTAAATAAAATGCATGCCAATTAATCTTACCTGTATGGAAATGTGACAGAAAAAAGAAAGTCCCATCATAGTTTCTTGATTGAAAATTATCAACTCTGATAAAATCAAGGCTTTCCTCTTTAAATTTGCCTTCAAAAGTTGACATAATCCCTGATAACAAAAAGTTATTTTTATTAGATGATTTTGTCTTCTTGGGATACCAACAACTGTATTGTACAATGTTTTTTTTTTTTTTTTTTAACTCAATTAAAAGCCATTGCTTCCTCTCTTTTCTACTGCAATGAACGCTATAAAGAAACCTTTAATTGGAATAATTTGCTACAGTAAACTAACTATTACTGGCCGGTGTCCGGGAGCTATAAAACAGTTTTATGAATAATAAGATTTTCAAATAATATATTTACAATCTTCTTAATTGTTTACAGTAGATAACAATCTATAATTATATACAGTAGACTCTCTCTTAACTGCCCACCTTAACCAACTATCGCTTCAGGCGGCCCCTTTTTCCAAAATAGTTAATTCTTTTTATCCAGCCATTTCTTGGTGTAACATTGCTTTAAGGTGGTGCGATCGGTTTCAGTGAGTTAATTATTTCCTAATTTTTTAATTAAAATCAGTTAATGTACATTCCCTTGAGACAGAAAAAATACAACCAAAATTGTTGTAACCACTACATTAGAATGCTGAGTAATAAAGTTCAGAGACAAACAGGGGACAATGTCTTCAGCATTTGTAAGCCTGGGGGAAAAACTGAAAAATGATACTCAAGATGTCAAATCTCTCACTAAAGATTTCAGAAAAGAAGATGTTCTGGTGATCATTGGCGGAACAAATGATGTTGGAACTACACCAATCAACTCACTTGTGGAAGACTATGCAAAGGTGTGTGGAAGACTACACAAGCCATCCTAATGTTATCATTGCATCTCTGTTTTTAAGGCATGATAATCTAGAGTTATTTTTAGAATTAACTGCAGCGAATAATCAAATTCAAAAATTAATCAATAAGGCAGAACATGCTACCATTCCTACTACTACATAACCTTCCTCGACACTACTATACTAATTACGGCCTTCACTTTAACAACTAGGGAAAGGATAAAATTAGGGAAAATATCATTGGCCTTGTTTAGAGTATATTTGACATTCAACAACACCCATCCACCTCCTGAATCACCTAGCAGAAAGGATGTGAGCACTACCAGCAGCGATGGAACTCACACAGTGTTCACAGTATTAGTTGACGTTCATAGGCCACCAAGAGAGGTGCTCAATTCAACAACAAATCTAATCTTCGGCCCTTCACAGAGTAAATGCAGTTCACCAGCAGCTGAGTTGCAGCAGTGGGGTGTACCTTCGTGTGCTATGAATAATAAGAAGTCAATTCTGAAAAAAACTTTATAAATTTAAAACCAACTTTAGGGACCTAGTAATAGCCCTCTTGTAGTAGCAGGAAATTCTGAAAACTAAAATATTTATTTTGAAAGATTAAACAATAACGACCTCATCATATGGCTAATGCGTTTTAATATTCAGGGATGAATATTAAAATGAATTGCATCTATTTTTGGAAAATTCAAATATACATGTAGTTCGTTTAAATGAGCATTGGCTTCATAAGGATAAATTACCTGTGTTTAAACTAATTCCTAATTTTTTTGGCCACTAGTTACTGTAGAGATGAAAGAAAATATTATAGGAGTTTATATTATCTTTATTTTAATTAGAGATTATTAAAATTAAAATTAATTAAAATTTAATTTTAATTAGAATTTAGCAAATCTGAAAATGATGTATTGTGTTATGGACCCAAACATAATTTCATAAAAAATCAAAACAAACAAGCCGATATTTTAGCCACAGACATTGAATGTAATGTATCTCAGTTGAAAGATTGTAACAGAAACGAAATTAGATATGATGTAAGTAAAATATGTAAAACAATGCAGGTCCAAACTAATAATTTGAAACAGGTTTTAGATTATAAAGTTTGTTTAGATGTAAAACAGAAATTACAGAATGAAGATCTAGTCGCAGTTAAAGCGGATAAGAGCAACGCAATTGTAATTCTGAAAAAAGAAGATTATATTACTAAAACTGAAGATTTTATCAAGGAAAATAAATTTCAAGAACTAAAAGGTGATCCTACAAATAAATATCAGGATGAAATTAATAAAGTTGTAAAATCTTGTACAAAAGTTATTACTGATAATGTTCGTTTTAGAGCTTTTATGAATAATCCTAAGGCACCCACAATGAATGGTATTCCGAAAATTCACAAACCTAATGTACCTATTAGGCCCCTGGTAAATTTCAAATCTGCGCCTACTTACAACGTATCAAAGATATTGTCCAATATTTTGACTTCTGCTTTGAACCTTGAAAATAAATATACCGTTAAGAACAGTATTGATTTTGTTGATAAGGTCAGTCATGTAAAATTGTGTAATAAGACTAGGTTAGCCTCATTTGACATATGTAATCTATACACTAATATTCCAGTTGATGAAGTGATTAACTTAGTTAAGGAAAAACTTGTAGAACAACAATATGAAAAAATGTATGTAAATCAAATTGTAAAGTTGCTCAAAACTATCTTGAAACAAAATTACTTCCGTTTCAATAACAAATTTTACTTACAAAACGATGGTTTAGCTATGGGTAGTCCACTGTCAGCCATTTTATCAGAAGTTTATTTACAGTATCATGAAGACTCCATTTTAGATAAATTAAAAAAGGAACATGATATCATATTTTACACCCGTTATGTCGATGATATTCTGGTTTTGTTTAACGAGAAATCATGTAATGACTTAGATAATATATTAAATATACTTAATTGTCACCACCAGAAGCTTAGTTTTACCAGTGAATTTGAATATATGAATGAAATTAACTTTTTGGATCTAAAAATAATTCGTGATCATAACAAACTTTCATATAGAATTTTCAGGAAACCTACTCAAACCAATTGTACCATAAATAACAGTTCTGTCCATTCCCCGTCTCACAAAACAGCTAGTTTCAGAAGTATGTTATATAGGGCGTATTCAATACCATTAAGTGTTGCAGATAGAAAACAGGAAATAAATTTAATAAAATCAATAGCTATTGCAAATGGATACAAAGCATCAATGATTGATGAAATTGGAAGTAGAATAAAAAAGAAAATAGAAAACAAAATTCGAGACGATAGACGAACAACACTTAAAAAAGAAAAATCCGATAAAGAACAAAAGAAGTATGTATCCATCCATTACAATGGACCGTTTACACAAAGAGTTGGTAATAGATTTAAGAAATTCAATTTATCAGTAGCTTTTAAGACTTGTAATACTATGTCCAACATCTTACACCCGAATATTGAAAGTGAAGATAAATTTAATAATTCAGGAATATATAGGATTAACTGTAATGATTGTAATATGTTTTACATAGGTCAGACTGTAAATTTTAGCAAAAGATATAAAAACCATGTCTCTGCTTTTAAAAATAATAAACCTGAAAGATCTAATGTAGCTAAACACCTTCTGAATTGTACCCACAGTTTGAATAAAATAGATGAAAATGTAGATATTCTAAAATTTTGTAAGAAGGGTCGTAACATGAATGCTTGGGAAGAGTTATTTATTTTTAAAGAAAAATGTAAGGATCGTGATAAATTAATGAATGAACAGGTTAATTTTGATTCCGAAATAGTTTTTAATAATGTATTTTCAGCGAATAAAAGAAGAGAAGTAACAGACAATAGGAATTAACCAATAATATCACAGCAGCCGCCATTTTGACGATTCCAGCCAATGGGGTCACGTGATCATAGGCCTATAAATTGAGTTGTTGAACACCGTTTTTCATTCTTTTGTGAATCCCTCTGGTCTGAGGAAGGTGAGCGTGGTTCACCGAAATCGATCACCATAATATTTGTGCATTTTGTGCTTGTATTGTAGTATATTTGTGCATTTTGTGCTTATATTGTAATAAATTTGTGTTGTGTGACGTTTACTTGTACTGTATATGTACCAACACGTATTATGCTAATTAAAAAACTATTTAATTAGAGATAACATAAATTTACAATTCATTGAGAGAACAGGTTTGACTTGCCTTAGTAAAGTAAATGTCTAAATGAGGATTATGAAATTGAAGTGTCATCCTTAAATGCAGTTATTGTTTCAATTTATAGAACACCAAATGATTATAACCTCATTGAATTTTTTTATAATCTTGAGTCGCTAATGTTTCTATTACAGAGAGATATTTAAACAAAAAAAATGTTTATTGCTGCTGACTTTAATATTTATATTCTTAGTACAATAAATACCTCAAAAGATAGGGAAAAGGTTGAGATTTTAAGTTTAATTGATAATTATGGATACTGTGTAACTACACAGGAGCCAACTAGAATTTCAAATAGGACTAAATCATGCATTGATAATGTAATTATTAACAAATATTTCCATGAAAACAATCCAACTCTTGTGGACCTTGAGCTGGGATTGTCTGACCACAAGGCTCTTTTTGTATCACTTAATATATTAAAAATAACAATAAAGAATCCAAACATTTTAATATAAAAACCCAATGTAGAATTTTCTTTACTGCTAATGTGAATATATTTTGCAGGTCCACAAATAATCTTGATTTTAAGCATAGGAGAATTTTAATGTATACTTTAGGCAGTTTAGGGAGTCCTTTGATAGTTAATTTCCCTTTAAAATATTTTCTAATAAATTAGCTAAGAATGAAGTAGGTTCAGACACAAAAATTGGCTGATAAGGGGTATTCGTTAGATAAAGAGTGTTAAGTAAGTTGTTAAAAACCATTGATGACCCTCTCTTATTGACTTGTTATAAACGTTACAGGAAAATATTTAAATCAGTGTGTAACAAAGCAAAACAGATGTCTAATATGGCATACATACAACAAGCAAGCAATAAAGGTAAAGCTGTGTGGAGGATAGTTAAAGCTGATTTAGATGTTAAGTCAAACAACACAAATTGTTTGACTAAATTAAATCTGACAAGAATGTTATAATTTTATAATTAGTACTATAATTAAGGGCAATTCCTTTTACTTAAAGTGTTTTTATAAATAATTCTTAATATTTGTTTTTTATTGTTTCTGATAACCTGGGTTTTTGCTAAACTATGTTCTGATAATCAGGGCTTTATTGTACTAAATTATCTATTTGAATTAACACAATTAAACTAATAATACCAATATCAACTAAATTAAATAAGTAGTTCCAAACTAGACCATGGTTTTTTTTCGGGGGGGGGGGGGGAGGGGGAACTTCGAGTGAAGGCTCTTGTATTTTGCTTCATAGTCCAATTAAAAACTATTATTCAAACATTTTCAATAAGAGGTTTATTATTGAAGGTTTTTCAATCCTTGACAGCATACCAATATTGTTTTGCTTAAATTTAAGTGGCTGTTACATACATTAAAAAAATAAATCACCGAAAAACAGTGGTAATAACAGCTGGCTGTAATATTTACACTTTGATGATTGAAGGTATTCAGAATTTATTGTAATTTAGTCATTGTTGTAGTTTAGTCATCATGTTTGGTTTCAAAATCAATATAAACAAGGCAATTAGGATAACAGGACTAACAAAAACATGCATTGAAAATATTGTACCAAGTTTAAATTGGCCCATAATACAAGAACAACTTTTATGTAATAACATGAACCTCAGCTATCTGACCACAATCAGTAGGTTATTGAGCTGGCAGATCATCAATGGAGAATCCAGCTGATTGGTAAATTATGGAAAATGAGAGCAGCAATGAAAATAAAATAGGAGATCTAACTATACTTTTACTCGTTACTGATGTTATTCAGAGCAGATAATCATACTCTTTCATTTCCACTCAAACTATCATATAATGCCACATTATGTTTGATAGAATACTGTATCAAATCATTAGGAGCTACTCTCTTCTTTTCCCACACAAATTATTATAGATAATCCCATTACATCAGCTTAACTACATAGCAGTGAATCACTCTATCTCTTTTTTTTAAAAAAATTTTACACATGGCTGTTAATTTTTAATTTAAATTTACTTTAAAATTTATTTACAAATAGTTGTTGTGTACCAAAAATTAAATACCCAAAAACAGAGTTGTTAACAAAAGCGGTAAATAACTAGACGATCATCTACTGCTATCGTCTAGCTCTCTGCTAACTACATGTGACTTAACTTATGAGCAGTCACAAAAAAAGAATACTCATAAATTATAAAATATCCTCTTTATTATTTTATAATATGTTGATTGTTTAAAAATGTAGCTTTCAAACAGATATTTAACATTACGTGTAAAATAAAGGCAACAAATTCATAATACTTTTACTTTTCATACATCAAAACACATAACATTGGCTTGAAATTTGGGTTATAAAAATGTAAATTAAATTATGAATAACTTTTAAATACTATGAAATAATAATGGAAAGCAATAAATTATAAAACAAGCAAAACTACCCTTACCTGACAAATATTTGTCTATCAAATCACTGTATAAATTAACTTCACTATCTGCAAAATAACAAAATTATTTACACAATTACAACATTTGTGTTATAAATTAAAGAACATCTTACTACACTTACAGTGTAATATCATAAATCACCAGGTTATTACAAGTTTACCACTATCATGCAAAAGTGCTGGTTTTAGATTAGCATTTCTTGCATGATTACACTTACATGATAGCCAGCACTAAACAGTCAAGTAAGAGATTCTTGAGCCTGGTCTTAAAAAGGTTCAATGTTTTCCAAACATTATATTTATGGAGGGGCAACAATGTTGAAGAAATTCTAGCTTAATGACTAATTTAGTATCTTATTGTTCTTTTACATGATGATGATTTTAAATAGGGCCAGCATACTGTAATCCAGAAAAGCCATCTTTAATACCATTTACCAGATTGAGTAGGTACCTCGATTACTCAACAAAGGGCTAACAACACTAGTCACAAAGTTACTTTAACTGTAAGGGTTTTTTAGGGCCTTTGATATGATTATATACTTGAAGTGACCCCTTAAATGTGCAGATATGTCCTGTAGTTTCTTGAGTAAATACTCATGGTTCTATGTTTGTAGCCAGAATTGTTACAAAGGCTAACAACACAAGTTACAGAATTACTTTAACTGTAAGGGTTTGTTAGGGCCTTTGATATGATTATACACTTGAAGTGACCCCTTAAATGTGCAGATATGTCCTGTAGTTTCTTGAGTAAATACTCATGGTTCTATGTTTGTAGCCAGAATTGTTACAAAGGCTAACAACACTAGTTACAGAATTACTTTAACTGTAAGGGTTTGTTAGGGCCTTTGATATGATTATACACTTGAAGTGACCCCTTAAATGTGCAGATATGTCCTGTAGTTTCTTGAGTAAATACTCATGGTTCTATGTTTGTAGCCAGAATTGTTACAAAGGCTAACAACACTAGTTACAGAATTACTTTAACTGTAAGGGTTTGTTAGGGCCTTTGATATGATTATACACTTGAAGTGACCCCTTAAATGTGCAGATATGTCCTGTAGTTTCTTGAGTAAATACTCATGGTTCTATGTTTGTAGCCAGAATTGTTACAAAGGCTAACAACACTAGTTACAGAATTACTTTAACTGTAAGGGTTTGTTAGGGCCTTTGATATGATTATACACTTGAAGTGACCCCTTAAATGTGCAGATATGTCCTGTAGTTTCTTGAGTAAATACTCATGGTTCTATGTTTGTAGCCAGAATTGTTACAAAGGCTAACAACACTAGTCACAGAGTTACTTTAACTGTAAGGGTTTGTTAGGGCCTTTGATATGATTATACACTTGAAGTGACCCCTTAAATGTGCAGATATGTCATGTAGTTTCTTGAGTACATACTCATGGTTCTATGTTTGTGTAGCCAGAATTGTTACAAAGGCTAACAACACTAGTCACAGAGTTACTTTAACCCTAAGGGTTTTGTGAATATGCTTAAAAATCTCCAGTTTAATTAAACATAAAATAAAGCTGGCTGTGACAGCAAATGGAATGCATTCTGTAGTTCTACCTCATCCTAATAGATAAGAAGTCCCGGTAATATCGCCGTTGGAGGAGTGTTTCAATCTGCAGTAATCTAGTCACTCTGACAATCCCTACCCCTCCTAGACACACACTAAAGTATATTTTACCTAGGTTCAACAATTATGGAAAAACCTTTTCAACCTTTTTATAACAGTTGGAAGTTAAATTTCTTTGTTCGTTGCTCGGGTACACAATTTTTTTAGACATACTTGTTAAAATAATGTATTATAATCTAATATCTATATAGCCGCATGTGTAACTCACTGACTCACGTATACAAATTCTAACCCACTTCCAGATGAGCTAGAAACTTGAAATTTGGCACACTTGTAGCTTTTGCCGAGCAACCGACGGGAAAATTCCGAAAATTAAAAATTTTTAATTTTTAACCCTCCAAAAAAATCAAAATGGCGGACGGGAAATTTGAATTGTGTGCAGAGTTTTACTAACGGCTTAATTGTGGGCAAACCGTTGGTTGTAGAACAAATCTGACAGCATATTCCAGATTTGTAATTAAATTTCCTACAATTTTGGTCATGTAACATTTTTTTGTATTTTTGATAATAACTACGCAAAAAATTGTTAATTTTCACATTTCGTTCAAAAAATGTTATTTTTGTTTTGTTTTTCGTATTTTACTGCATTATAACGATAATTTAAGAACTTAAACACCTACACACTACTTAAATTTACTAATTTGTTATCAAAACTATTATTAAATTCGATTTTGCACTGTCCGTAACCTAGAAAAAATCCAAAATGGCTGACGTGAAAACGGGTATCTTTTTGCAGAGTTGAGGTTTTTGTTTTACTGAAACTTTAATTTTTAGTTTACTTAACACCAAATTATATATACCAATTGACAATAAAATTCTGCACAAAAAGTGTCCTGTGTGTTTTTGTGCTATATACAATAGTTTCCTCAGAAAAAGTCGGTAAACTTGAGTTCTTTCGAAAACACGTGATTTTTTTGGAATAGTTCCTCCCATTTAAGCATGATTTAAAGGAGCTAAAACCTTAAAACCCTACACGTTATTTACGTATAGAACTTTGCTATCAAACTGCTATAAACTTTGATTTTTCACTTTTTATAACCTAAAAAAAATTTCAAAATGGCTTACGTGAAATTGCTGTACTGTTTGCAGACTTGAAGTTTTTGTTTTACTGAAGCTGTAACATGTAGTTTAGATAGCATCTAATGAAATTTTCAACCTAAAAATTAGATGCTGTACAAAAAATGTAATGTACATACAAAATTCTATGTACCACAAAAGGTACATACTCTAACTTTCCTCACAAAAAGTTTATAAATTTGAATTTGTGCCTACTATCAACTTAGATAGTATCCAATAAAAAACTAAGGTAATTTCTTATGATCATCTTAGATAGAACCCCCCCCCCCCTCAGATCATATTGGAAGCCCCCTGTGATCAACGGATAATCACCCGTTATCATCTAAAATGGCGGACGGGAATTTTGAATTGCTGACCGTATACTTCAGATTTGTAATTAAATTTCCTACAATTTTGTTAAGAAGTAATTTTTTGGTATTTCTGATATTAACTATGCAAAAATCATCAAATTTCACTTCTCGTTAAAAAAAATTCTACTTTTGTTAGGTTTTTCGTATTTTATTGCTGTATTACGATAATTTAAGAACCTAAAACCCGTACACACTATTTAACTTTACTACTTTGTTACGAAAACTGCTATAAAATTTGATTTGTAACTTTTCATAACCTAGAAAAAATCAAAATGGTTGACTTGAAAACGCCGACCTGTTTGCAGAGTTGAAGTTTTTTATACTGAACCTGTAATATTTAGTTTGGAAAACATCTAATAGAATATTTAAATTATATACTTAAATGCTTTATATATAATACATTTCCTCACAAAAAGTAGGTAAATTTGGGTTTTGTCAAAAATATGTTACTCACTTATTCACTTACGTATTCAAATTGTGTACAAAACTTTACGGACATTTAAACTATATATAAAAACAGTTTGTATTAATTTTTGTTGCCTAAAGGCCAATCATATTTTTACGCTGTATTTTCGGAATTTGTTTGTTGGTTTAGGCACCCTCCAGCGGCTGCGATAAATGTTTTTAGAACATTTGGTAGACCGGGCCTTTGTCGATTGAAACGAGTCGGTGGAGCGTCTGCGAGAAACGTTTTTAGAACGGTTAGTAGAACGGTCTTCAGTCGATAGAACGGTCTTCAGTCGATTGGAACAAGTTCCACCGAGGTTATATAAGGATGACGCCGCATTTGATGCCTCAGTCTGCTGACACCCTACGGCCTCTACACGCTTGAATTACCTTCAGTACTGAACTGTTCAATTGTTTGGCTTTCTGCCCTATTGAAAACTGAATCGTTTTCACTGCATGGTGAGACGAATCTTCTATCATCGCTATTTTTCAACATAAACTCTAGGTTTATTCTCTCGTTTCTTTCAATTAATACGTTTTTATTGTGATTAATAATCAATCACGAATTTCTTTTGATTGTTTTCGAGACTTTATACTATTTTTTGTTTCCAATTTCTTCTTCTCCAATTACTTTAATTGTAATTTTACATTTTAACTCTACGATGGCTTCTCATCAACAGAATTTTTTTTGTGTTGCCGAGGGGTCCTTTCATCAGGGCAACAATGAACTCTTCACATGGAGTAGAAATGCTCAGTGTGTGGCTAATTCTGCTTGTGCCCTTGCATGGAAGAGTCTTGGTGGAAATTTTACGACAACTGCAATTGATGCAATCCTTATGAGTGGTGATCGCATTTACAAAACACTGCGTAGTGAGAATTGTACTGGTTATGGGCGGTACTTGTTCCCTGAAGAATTACCATCAGTCATTCATGTTTTGAATCAGTCAGTTTCTCTGTTACAACTAGAGCACATTTACGATGCACTTTATCCCCTAACGAAAGATGATTGGCATGACACTGTTTCGTCACTTGCTGAAAAATTACAAGACATATTGGCTGCAAATCAAAAAAATATCGGATTCCTTTTCACGGGTCAAACAGTTACTGTCTCCTTTTGGAGGGTAAATGAACTGCTGTATCTGTTTGATCCACATCCAGTGAATGAAAAGCGCTATTTTGATTTGTCCAATGATGGTAATAATCTGGCCCGCCTATTTCTGTGTGACAGCTACTTTTCACTGGCCAGTTTGTTGTTGTCGAATGCAGCTCTGGATGGAGTTGCAAGACAGTTCACTATAACTCAGCTGACTTTGGGAAAAACTGCCACACAAGACCTTACTATTGTCTCTGAAGAACCGCGAATTGATGACCCTCCAAACCAATTTTATGAACCAATCTGTACATCTAATCTAGACTCGCAGGAGTCTTATGTCGATGTTAAGTGTTATCACCCTTAAAAGAAATGTCTCCTTCGACCAGGCCATTATTTAACAAAATGCCCGGCAGACCTAAAAAGGTTAAGCGAGGACGTCCAAAGAGCTTGACAAGTACTCGACAGGAACAGCTTACAGATGCAAAAAAACGATACAGTAAAAATAAACCTCAGATAAATAGAGGTGCTGTAAGACGTTACACTAACCAGCATCCCGAGATCCACCGAGAAGCTGTCCGACGTTACACCGAGCAGAATCCCGAGATCAACCGAGAAGCTGTCCGACGTTACACCGAGCAGCATCCCGAGATCCACCGAGAAGCTGTCCGACATTACACCGAGCAGAATCCCGAGATTAACCGAGAAGCTGTTCGACGTTATAACGATCAGAATCCTGGAGCTTCCTGCCAGAGAGTAGAGGCTTTACAGTTTGATCAACGCTCATTTACAGTTTGAAATTACAAATAGATCTACCCACGGCCCTGTTCTTGGTGATAAGCAAACAGGTGTGGAAGTGCACGCTGTTCTCAGTACTGAGGATTCCGTCAATGATCCCCGGAAGTTGACTGTTTGGAAGAAGGGTTCTGCACGGCCATTTTCTATCGATCTGTTTGATCCTCTGATGGAACCATTTCAATATCCATTGCTTTATCCGCAAGGCAATTTAGGCTGGCATATCGGCATCCTAGACAATAATGGAAACAAGCTGTCTCAGTACAATTACTCACGTTGCCTCTTGCTTTCTGAGCCACGATTTTCTCACTATGGTCGGCTATCACAGGCTTGGCAGGTAGAAATGTTTGCGAGGTACGACGAGGAGCGGCTACGTTACATTAAGTTAAATGCCAATTAAAAGCTGCTGCTAAAAATTCCGTGCGGGTAGGGCCATTGGACGAATTACTCAATTTTCCTCAGGCTAGGAAAACAGGAAGACAGGTGATGGATGACATAAATCGTGACGAAACTGTCCAAGGCGAAGGAGGGTTGCAAGCTGGAAAGATCTACCTCCCAAGTTCATTTACCGGTGGGCCCAGGTACATGAAGGTTCATTACGAAAATGCAATGGCCCTTGTGTCTCGTCTGGGCTCACCTACTTTCTTCTTCACCTTCACGTATAGTGCAACATGGGAGGAAAACAAGAAAGCTTGCCCCTATGGTACTGGCCGAAGTGACCCTTCTACGGCATGCAGAGTCTTCCACATAAAACTTCTCGAGCTTCTCCGAGATCTGCGTAGTGGAGCAATGTTCGGCTGCCTAACTTATATCGTCTACGTCATCGAGATGCAAATGAGGGGATTACCTCATGCTCATATTGTGTTCAAGGTCGACGGAGGCGGTCCAGTTCAGGGATCCGACATTGATTCTGTTATTCGGGCAGATATTCCCTCGGAAGAAGAAGCCGGTGGTAGGCTCAGGGAGTTGGTGCTGAGACATATGGTTCACGGACCCTGTGGAACAGATTATCGCACCGACTTCTTGTGCTGGGACTCTGCCAAAGGTTGTTGTACAAAGTTTTTCCCAAAGCCTGCTTGCCGAAGTACACATGTAGATGAAAGGGGGTTTGTCCAGTACAGGCGAGATTACAATAATAAGGGGAACATAATATCAAGAAGAAAGACTATTGTTGTTCATGATGGGTGGGTTGTACCGTACAATGCCACACTTTTATTAAAATATGAGGCACACATAAACTTGGAGCTTGCGTCTACTCGTCGCGTAATCAAATACCTTTTCAAATATCTCATGAAGGGTGGTTCTCTTCAGAATGTAACTGTTACACCTTTCGGTAAACAGGAAGATGAGGTAGAGCATTACGTGACGAAGAGAATGATTGGTGCTAGCGATGCATGCTGGCGTCTCTTAGACTTTCCCATTTCAAAGCTAGAGCCCAGCGTTGACTGTCTGCCTGTACACCTTGAAGGTAAACAGTTAGTCATTTTCAGGCCAGGCCAGTTGGCAGATGCAACCGCTAAACCTAGTTCCAAGCTTATCGTGTACTTCAATAGACCTCAAGATCCAATTTTCCCTAACCTTACATACCAGTCATTTTATGAACACTTTATTGTACATACAAAAAAACCAACGTCAGGGACAGTGTACAACCATCCAGATGGACAGCATTTCATCACAGCTCGCCAACGGGGACAAAAAGTATGCAGACTGTTGTGGGTCTCACCTAACCGAGGTGAACTCTATTATCTAAGACTGCTTCTTATGTCCGTTCCTTGTCACGGCTACGCTGATCTTCTGTCTCGTGGCGGATCTGATTGCTGCACTTTTCAGGAAGTCGCCAGGAGGCTGGGCTTGGTACAAGACGAAGAAGAGTACTATCACGCACTGCGAGAAGCCTCTCAATTCATGCTTGGACCAAGACTCAGATCCTTCTTTGTTCTCCTATGTAATATGGGAGCTCCAGCGGCACTGTTGTGGAACTCTTTCAAGAACTCACTTTGTGAGGATCACTTAGAACGGAACCCTTCAGATCCTGAATTGGCAGTAAAACTATCATTGATAGATATTGATCGCAGCCTCCGCAGACAGGGATCAAGTCTGACTGACCATGGCCTGCCATATGTAGAAGATGACACGACTGAGTTGGGTAGAGAGTTGCTTAACTTCGGAGCTTTCAGAGGGCAATTGTTGAAGAGTGGGAGCCCAAGTTATCTGACGACCAAAGACAAGTGTTACATTACGTGCAATTGGTACTCTCAAGACCCAGTGACGCACATCTTTCCAGGACAATCTTCATTGATGGGCCTGGAGGATACGGAAAAACCTCACTCATTCGTGTCATCCTTGCATACGTGCGGAGTTGTCATCACGTCGCTCTTGCCGTGGCGAGCTCAGGTATTGCTGCCGGTAATTTGGCTGGTGGTACCACCGCACACAGCATGTTCCGGCTCCCTCTCGATCTTGGTGACGGCATGAGCGTGTGGAACATTACCAACGGGTCCCAACGAGCAGAGCTCATCCGAGCAGCACAGCTCATTGTCTTTGATGAGGCTCCAATGGCACACCGATTCATATTCGAGATCCTCGACCGGTCACTTCGAGATCTCATGAATACTAGTGTCCCATTTGGAAATAAGATCTTTCTCTGCTCAGGGGACTTTAGGCAAATAGCACCCGTTGTTGAAAAAGCTCGCACATTGTGTGATATTGCTTGTGTTTCACTTCGAGCATCATACCTTTGGCGACTTTTTAAAGTGTTCTCTCTGACGACTCCACACAAAACGACTAGCTCCCTTGACTATTCCAAATTCCTCCTTGGAGTAGGCAACGGAGCTATTCCATCCAAGATGTTTGGAGAAGGCCGTGATTGTGAGGACCTTATTCCTCTTCTTGGGCTAAGATATCTCACGACCATAACAGACTTGATCGGTGAGGTTTTTCCACCCCAAATTCTCTGTGACCCCGATCAATGTGCGAGAAGAGCGATACTTTCAACTATGAACGTGAACGTCAAAGAGATCAATGATCAAATCTTGAACTCTTTGGATGGCCAACTTCATGAGTTGATAAGTGCTGACACTATGGACAAGGAAAACGAAGATGATATGGTCGTGGATGTACAGCTATTACATCAAGCCACTGGCAAAGGCGTACCAGATCATGTCCTGCGACTTAAGGTTGGCTCCGTATGCCTTATCATGAGGAATTTGAATATTGCCGATGGACTCGTTAACGGCACTAAAGTCATTGTGACAGTGATTACCAAACGGCTAATCACTGTCAGACTTCCCGGAGGCACGCAACCTTTCGGTATTCCTCGAATCACCTTTAGGTTTGCGTTGGCCGAAGGGTCGCCGATTCGTGTCTGTCGTCGACAATTTCCCCTCGTGTTAGCGTACTCAATGACTGGCCACAAGAGCCAAGGCCAAACAATTGAGTACGTCGGAGTCGATCTTCGCACGGACTGCTTCACACATGGCCAGCTGTACGTCCTTCTCAGCAGAGTGAGAAGCCCTACTCATATCGTAGTCCTTGTCCAACCTGGAAGAGTCGTTGAAGGGGTCGCCTACGCAAAAAACATTGTGTACGGTGACCTTCTTCTATAAAGCCGATTGTGTCATTGGCAGTAAGCTAGGGGGTCTGCTTTAAAAAATTCCCCGTCGTAAGTTGACCGAACCCGAAAATGTACTTTACCAGGCAGTAGGCAAGGGGGCCTGCCTAAAATAAAACTCCCAACATTTTAGCTATTGTAAATACTAGGCAGTAGGCAAGGGGGTCTGCCTAAAATAAAACTCCCCAACATTTTAGCTATTGTAAATACTAGGCAGTAGGCAAGGGGGCCTGCCTAAAATAAAACTCCCCAACATTTTAGCTATTGTAAATACTAGGCAGTAGGCAAGGGGGCCTGCCTAAAAAAAAACTCACCAACATTTTAGCTATTGTAAATACTAGGCAGTAGGCAAGGGGGCCTGCCTAAAATAAAACTCCCCAACATTTTAGCTATTGTAAATATGGTCTCTACGTTTGCCGGCCTCCCCGCGGCGAGACTGGATATACCATTCATTCACTGAACGAATGGTTAACTAACATGCAAACACACATACTATTAATAGTTAAATTAACCTTTCAAACAATACTTTTTGAGGATTTAAATATTTTTTAAATGGGTCTCTACGTTTGCCGGCCTCCCCATAGCGAGACTGGATGGACCATGCTTCAGTTGATCGAATGGTTAACTAACAGGCAACTGAAATCAATTAATAACTTTAGTTTTTTAACATATTACTTTTAAAATCACTTTTTCCGTATGTTTTTTTTTTTTTTTTTTTTTTTTTTTTTTTTTAATAATGCACTATCACTTTTTTTATTATCACTTTTTCCGTATAAAAACCATGATTTTTTTAAAATACATTTTGTATACAGTGTATAGAAACCATGATTTTTAAAAATAAAGTTTTGTCCTGTTAAATAAATAACATTTTAACGGGAAATATTATCAGCAGTGAACTTTTTATATTCAACGAATTAGCCTGAACCCCAAGGGGGTTTGGGGGCGAAGCCCCCAACGAGCAAAGCGAGTAATAATAATGCACTTGAATAATACATAATTGAAGTAGTAATCAAAATTACTTCCCCTCAGCTACTGGGAGGGATGCAGGTTGCAGATAGTGAATGCTCTTTCAATCACACATGGTGAACAGCTGCAAATAAGGCTTTGCTAAACAAGCAGTCCGGATCGTGATGGCAGCCTTACTAGGGCGCTGGAAGGTGACTTGTGGCCAGCAAAATCTATATCTTTGGGGGAAGCTATGTGACATCAAATCCACTCTTTAGCTCCTTTAATCGAGATTAAGCATATTATCTTACCAAACAAGAAATACAAATCCTCAAGTAACACAGGCGTTGATTCGGCCTAGCCCTCAGCCGAAGTCAAACTGACAAGTGCTGTCGAGGACCTGTATTTATTACAACCCCACACATTCAGTTGATAAATAAACTAGGTCAGCATGAGTAGTCAGCCAACCTTGATCCACTATCACCGTCACTCTTACCTATTTACCGTATTAGATTTTTGGAAGGTAGCTCACTAGCGACTCCATGAGAAAACCAAAAATCTGTACTTTTATTCAAACAAAAGTTGCTAAAAAAACTGTTCACACCCTAACTAAATGAGCCATTAAACAACTGGCCGCATTCCAATTTCAAAAAGCTACACGCCTAAGAAAATAGCTATATCACAACTTCTAACTGGTTGAAAACTACAACCAACGTTTGCGAAATTTTTTGATTTTATATCCTTGTGTTACATATTATAGCTTATAATATTAATTCAATTGAAATAAGATAAATATTTAATAATGATAAAATAGATCTGCTTCAATTCAACTTAACTTCATTCATAAATTGTACAAGTATTCAAAATAATGGTGTCAACATCTTCTATGAAAATAGAATATATTTTGTTACACTAAATGCTAAGTATTACATCACAAAACTATGGACAGTTCACTGAAGTTAACAATTGACATATTCCTCTACTGAGTAAAGTGAGAAATCATTTTGCATTTCATTTGGTGTAAAATTGTTACCGGTATTAATGCACTTTGTGGATGCTTCTGAAACTATTATTTGTTGTTAAAATAGTGGTAAAAATGATATTATGTTAGTAGGGGAGGTCGTTTTCAGCTATGGAAAGCTTATTTTCAACAAATAATAAAATGTACCGATTAGTATTTTTTCATCAAATCAAAGACAAAAGTCAAGGATAGATTGGCAAACAATGCATTATTATGTTAGGTAACTGGTATTGATTTATCATCTGCATTCTTGTCCTAAGGTAATGTAAGTTGCAGGACACCGCTACTTCTACATACACTCCTTAGCTGAAAAGCCGAACTGAAGGGAAAAAACAGGCAACAACACAAAGATGACAAAGGCTTATGCAAGTTAACTGATTCTCAAGATAAGGCAGATTTTACTCAAGTATTCACTACAACGCAAATAAGATATATTAAGTGATACTCAGTCATGGAACTTAGAAATTTATAATTGCCTAAAACAAACGATAATGTAAGTGTCTAGAGAGTGCATGAATAACAAAACAAGATTTGTTAAAAAAGTGGATTTAACACTTTTCTTAATTAACTTACAAAGTGAGAATAAATTAATTATTCTCACTTTGGCTCGGAATAAAAACTACAATCCCAGAAATAATCTGATTTTACCCTCAGATTAAATATTCAAGATTTATAAAGTGTCTAAAAAGATTATAAATACAGTACATAAATGGGTTACTCTAAGTTCACCTTGCCAGCTAGAGTTAAATGAGTAGTACTCCTTGGTTACAGTTAGTCTGCAAGAAAAATTAGGCCTCATAATTCTAACCCAAACTTAATCCAGTGATTTACAAATTACAATATATGAGAATGATATTTTAAATTTGGCCCTAAGGTATTTTTTTTAAACATCACACTATGCTTTAATCAAGTTTTTTTTATCAAAAACTCATAAATTGTACTAACTCTGAATGTACTTTAAAAAAAGTTATGAAAAAAAGCCAAGAAAATTATGGAAATTCGGGAAAACAGAACAATTTTGTTTTCATAAATCTAGTGTTAAGGGTACTTACATTTAAGCATAATTGTGTTGTGATCACAAATATGGCAAAGAGTTTTGCAATTGAAACATTAATCAAGTTTATTCACAAAAAAACAAGTTTTACGAGCTTACAAATATCATAAATAAATTTACTTCTTGCGTAGACTATACATCTGTGTATAGGGGAGAATCACTCAGTAAGCCTTACGTAACTAAAATAAAAATCTAAATGAAATTCTTATACTGAATCATAAACAACTGTACAATAAATAAATGTAAATATAAAATAAATTAATAAATAAAACCGTTTTTAAATAAACCTATGATTAACAAGAATATAGACTAACAAAAATATATATAATTAAGTAGAGTAGTGCAAAATTTAAAAAAATATAAATTTTAAGAACATTAGGCCACACTGAAAGGATGTTGGTGCATGGACCAGATCGTCTCCATGTGTGCTGTTTCGACATTGTTTTCGTCTCATCAGGTGTAAATAGGTGAGAGTTTCTAACTCACCATTACACTACAGCGAACTGAGTTAATGTCATATAATTGTCTTCATTTTCTTGAAGTTATTATTGACATACAGTTCCATTAGAGTGGATGACGGAGAATAAACTCAACGTTCTTAAACTTACTCCACTACTAAGATCTTCGGACTAACAACCAGTCCATCTCGATAAATTTTAACTTATAAGAAAGAAAGTAAGGGGAGCTCACCAATTTTATTTTACTAAGTTCATTCAATAAAGGGAGGGTGGAGATAAACGATAAAGTTTACTAGTGAGGAGGTGGTGGGTGTGAGTTTATTATTGGTGGAAATATGTATATATATATGATGAGAGGATGAAAATGTAATGTTATATATAAGGGGCTCAATCAGTGCCTCAGCAGCCAATAAGAAGCCTCACCTTTCTATTGTAGACAGCAATACTGCTAACAACATTCAGAGTTATCTCCGGAGGAAGGTTACAGAATAGCCAATGGTCCAAATAATAAGAGCTATACAGCTGAAAAGAATGGGTAACTCGAGGTATTTGAATATTGTACATATTTTGTATTGAGAAATACATATTTTTAAGTATAAAAACTGATAGATTCTTTTTACAATAGCTGCCTTACATTTAAAACCGGGAATTCCAAAAATAGAAGGTTGGTAGAAAACATTATTCTTTTTCAACAGAGTTTTAATTTTTGATCTCTGGGTGACAGCAATAATCTGTAGTGCCGAAGAGGAGGACTACATTTAGTGCAAATTCCAAATAACATTACAGTAGTACTGACCCATCCAACCGTCCTACTGTAATCTACCTAACACGGTAGATTAATTTTTAGGATTTTTTATCTACCGTGTTATGTTAAGATAAAAATACACGGTAGATATAGGGGCATTGACCCACCCACCCTTACACGTACATAGCAGTTGGCTTAATAGAGCCATATTCTAACAGCAACTGCACATAGGCAAAATAAACAGTCCTGCAGTGATCCAGGCAAAGCAACTGACTTAGCTGCGTGAAAGCATAAATAAGTTACTTGATAAAAACCGCCGAGCACAGCAGAGAGGTCTACACTACTAGGCTGACTGCCTGCAACTGAAGCTTTGTCATGATATGAAACAGTGCTTGCGCGCATATTTTCAGTTCCCTCCACATCCCCAATAAGCTTGGCCGCCAGAGCTTCATTTGTTTAAGCGGGAGGACGGAAGGTCTGATATTTGTTGAACAGCCCTCGTATGTGCAATATATAAACATAGTTCTGATTGTATTCTAATTATTTACAACTAGAACCCTGAGTAAAATTTAAAAGAAAAAGGTTTTATGGAACACATTTTATATTGTAGGCTACTGTCTCACTACGACATACTATTTTACTACAGTAACATGTTTAGTACCGTAGTAAATTTTACAATTTTATTAATAGTACAATAATCATTTTTAACTTATAAGAAAGGTACCTATAGAAATATTTTCATATTAAGAGAAAAGGAAAAAAGCTATTGCATTATCAAATAACTATGAATGTTTTTAATTTATTTTTGTATTCAATATTGATATTGAAATAATTGACAATTTTAAGCAATTTGGCACAAGTGATGTGTGTTGATTACCATCTGCAAAATAAAAAAATATATAAGTTATTAACATAATACTTATTGAGTTCTAAATTACTGATGTCTAAATCCCAGTGTTAATCGTAAGAACAAATCAAACTCTTAAGAGCAGCAGTTTTAGAATAGAAGAAATAATATTTATTATTTAATAATTCATAATTCTTGATATAAATATATCAAATGGAGGAGCATTTCCTACTTACCATAGTATTAATTTTTTATTTTAAAATAAGTGTTTAGACAAGGAGAGAATACCTGCACTTGTTCATGTATATTGGCCTATTGTAACAATCTACGAATAACTAAGGTATGTCAGGTGACAGATTAGCCAGAAGTGTGCTGGTTTCAATAAGATTATTTTTGTTTACGTTAAGTCACATTAGGTTTTTGGTTAGCAAAAACTATTTAATCAAACCAGCCTAACCTTGTAAAACTTAACTTAAACCTAACCTAACACGATGTAACCTACCCTAATTTACAAAAACCAAACCTAAATGCAGACAATATTTACTAGCAACTGCTAGTAACGTACTTTTTTTGAGACAGCGATCCAAACCCATCATGCAAATTTTTAGTGTACCTCCAGGGATTTGAACCTGCGAGCCACTGCATATAAAGCAGAAGTGCTAACCACTAAGCTAGCAAGAGGACTAGCTTAGGTTTGGTTGGGCAGTCGTAAATTTGTTATTTGGTTAGATACATTTCCGGTGCTAAAACACTTAATAATGTATTGATTACAAAACCCTTTACATACTTGTGATCAAAATAAAAATCTGCACAATTAGCCAACTCACAACACTGTATTTATGAATTGTCAATACAATTACAAACAAAAATGGTCTATAGGCTCAAAACACTTTATATATGTTCCTCCAGAAACAAGCAATTTAATGGAGGTTTTAAGAGAAAAAACCTGAAAAAAAACAAATGTAGGCCCTAGTCTTTGTAAATTTTTACCAAAATATCAACAATACTCATATCAAATGAAATGGAGATGCAGACTATGATTATTTGAATGGCTCTTAGCCTATTAGTTAACCTATTACCATTCTACTTATTTAAACAGTTACAATGGAAAAAAATAAATTATGGTCATTTTAATAATTATTTAACAAAATTCAAATGTTGTTACATTTAAAATCCAAATAAAAGAGACACTAAGATATAAAGAACTTACATAATATTAGTGTCAATCATTAACGCACCAAGAATAACGTTGTGATGAAGAATTAATAACTAAGGTTATGTTAAAGAATGGAACAATCATATCAAAATAATATAATCTAAGGCTATAGAGGTGGTTTAAGTTTGGAAGATGGCGGGAATATCAGTTTCATTTTTTTATTTGCCTAATTTGGTTGGAGAACTTTGGGTAAATGATTTCGTAGGCTATATGCTTGGTTTTAAGAAAATGTTAGCCTGAAGAGGCACTATAATAAACTGAAATAGAAGTGGTGAGTCAAGGGCAACATTATTGACTGCTGCTGGTACTGCGCCTTCTGCTTTGTTGTTGTTTATAATTAAAAGTAACCCTACGGAACAAAACTAAACTCTGTTATGGCCTGTGGCATAGCAATGATTAGCCTCCTTGTAAAGATAAAACTATTTATAAATAATAATTGTTATATAAATAATTATAAAAATAAATAAACAAAATTATAAATGAAAGTTTATCAACTTGTTTTGGTCTAACTGTAAACAATGTTTGGTTTCAAAATAAAAACATTACACAAATATTCGATTCATTGTTGATGGCCTGCGAACAGCGCACGTACGACCGAATTTGTCCCCCACCACGCACTATCACTGCCATATGTTATTAGTGCAGTCACTACTAGAAGCATGTATCTGTCTTAACAACAATAATCGCACTTTCTGCCGTGTTTACATTGCATCTGCTATTGTTTTGTTTAATCAATTGAGTTGTATTGAAGTATTCTTAATGGTTTAGAAGTTTCTTAATGGTATACACGCCATTTAGTTTAAATGTTAGTGTAATTGTCAGTTCCACCAAACTTAATTAAATTTGTTCTAACCATAGTTAAAATATTTTACCATCATTGATATAAAATATTTTGTACGTGACTGTACCTCGCACCTCACTGCCGTTGGAGCGGAATTGTGGTGGAAAAGTAAACATTCTCTGTCCTCTCACGCCATTTAGTTTGCGTTTATGAACGACAAATAATACCAGCTGGTTTATTTTAAACCTGACATTGACCCGACAATTCTATTTGAGTTTATTATAGTTTATTATTTAAGTTGTCTCATTCTCATATAGTCTATATAAGCCAAGGGGTGACGTCAGAGGGAGACCTCCAACCACAGAATAAGTGTATTACTTACTCTGTGACTCCAACACAGTGTGCTGAACAATTAAAACTACATACTAAAAACCATTACTGTATTGATTTTAAGATTATTTTAGAATTATTTTAATATACGGTATTTCAATATTAATTTAAAGTAGCAAATTATCTTTTTTCAAGTTTTGTTAAGTTATACCATTGATTTTACTATACATAGAAGATAGTTCCATCCAATGTTAAATATTGAGGCACGGAAAATGGAAGCGACCGTGCTGCAACCTGTCGTCAATCAAGTTAAAGAGGTCGAAATTGCCTCCAGTTTCGACTGTTCGGTTGCACAACCTGTGAGCAGTAAAGGAACTAATCACTCCCTCTCATTCCCCATTCTCTCTCTCTCTCCTTTCTCATGAGACGAGCGTCCGATAGTACTTGTTTACTGTCGCCCCTCCATCTGTCTCGCCGATAGGCCTTGATAGAGAGTCAAGTCAAAGTGGGATATTATTCCGTTCTGTGGTTTGTCTTGCACGGAAAGGAATCGCGATCTTTTATTTAGGCCTTAGGGGTATGTGAATATGAAAAATTTTAGAGGACATATTTTTGTTATTTTGTCAATGTAAATAACAGTATGTTACAGATGTTTAGTTAAAACATTATGCATTATGTAAAATGATGTAAATACTGCGTATTGTAAGTTTATTGATATTTTAAGTAATTGTATATTTAGAAGTAGCAAGAAAAATAGTGGTAGTTCTAAATTGTTAAAGGCTAATTTTTTTTGTTAAGTCCCTGGATAACACCAAACATTTTACATAAATTTGAGGGACTTAAAAAATTATATAAAATTTCTACGAGAATACCATATGAAAGAGTTTTTCAAAATTATTTTGCAAAATATACTAATCAATTAAATAATGTGATCAATTTTACAAAAAAACAATTATTATTCAACATCATTGGAAAACTGAAAAGGTGATGTATCTGAGCAGTGGAAGGTAATAAATAACTTAACAAGTGGGTTTTCAAAGAAATAGTTGAGCTAATTGAATTGCCAAATTCTTGTCAATATTGCATTGTATAATATTATTGTTGTATTTTTAATTATAAATGAATGTTACTTTTGTTTAAAAGTAAATTGAACTATTTGTCATAAATACCACAATATTAAAATCTGCTTCCTTGGCACGCCGTGGACAGTGAAATGTGTGTGGTAGGCCTACTGAAAGTTTTAATATTCGTTGTTTTCCTCGTGTGTGAACTGTGTTTGTTAAGTTTTAATTAATTTGTGACGCGTCCCACTTGGACTTATTTGTGTTCATTAACCTGAAGATGCCGTTTATATAGTTTTGTTAGTTCTTGGCATTGTTTGTTCTGTTATAATTAAAAACGCCACAGAGTGCGGCTTTAGTTTATTTTGTTATTATTTAGACTCTGTAGTTACTTAAAATTAGTTATTTCTTATGTTATTGCTGGTCACGCTACTTTTGAAATTTTACCAGTGTAATTCCAGAGTGTCTTTACCAGAGAAATTTAAAATATAAATAAATTGCAGTTTATCCATACTTTCATATCTAGTAAAATAATAGAAATGTGTATGAAAAACAGATATGATAACTTTAATTATATTCGCCTTAGACATAATTTTTACAATGGTCTGATTCATTCAATGTTATAGAACGGAATTTTTGAAAGGGGGACATAAACAAAATTTACAATAATTTCAACCTGATTAAAATAGTGAAAATTGAATCCAAATAATCAGTAGTCTAGTTATATTCTATCACAATAATATTTCCTAACCAATTTCAATTGACATTGAGATTGTTTTTCTCAAGAAGTAATAAGAGTCACAACTCTTCATGATTCCGAAAAAAATGAAAACTGACCATTCACCAAACAATGAAATATTTTACAAACAATCATGCAATTACTTGGAACCAAATAATATGTTAATGTTACAGACAGTAATAGTAAAACAGACGTTTATAATAAAATGAAAAATAATGCTATTTTTAATTAAATGCCTATACAGTACATAGATTGTCTGAATCAGGCCATAAGATGAAAGCTATTTTTATCTTGCATAGAAGTAAATTAGTGGTTTGTTATGATTTTTTCTAACCCTATCATGAAATTTGAATCTCACCTGGGTTTTATATTTTGCCCAGTATTATTCTATATAAATATCATAGGCCTATTTCAATATCTATTTTGTCAAAGAAATAAATAATGTCACTTTTTTTTTTTTTTTTTGTATTTCACTATATTATATATTCCTGGAATATTTGCAGATTAATTTCATAATTGAAATGGGAGTCATTGATTGGATTTGAAAACAATTAAATTTTTAATCAATTGCCGAATATGAAAAAAATAATGATTGAGTACAACAGTCGATTTAATCACCTAATCGATGTTTAAAATGCAATAAATAAAGATTATTCAGATGGGCTATATAATATGAAAATGTTTATTAAATCAGCAGTAATTATCACCAGCATTGCCGATAAGTTAGCGGTCTATTCAAGTGTGTCTATTTACAAATACACGGTGTGTTAATCATATAAATCAATATGGTGTTTTAATTTATTCAGTTATAAATATTTCTTTATTAAATATGAATGTCACACTGAGTTTTACTGTATCAACAATAGTATCAACACATTATTCTTTATTATTCGAAAGAGATGCAAGCAAATATAAAAACAGAGAACCCGGATAAACGTTGGCCATATGGAATAACGTAAACAATTATCTAAGCAGGACGTTGTTTGTGTGTGGGACCTGAGGAAGGAGAGGGCGGGGCGGCTGTCTGGAGAATGGGAGAGTGGGTTAAGAGGAGGGAGGTGAGAGAGAGAGACGGAAGAGCGTGCGAGAGAAAGAGGAAATAGGGCTATGCGCAGCGCAGCGTGGGGCCTCAAAACAGTTTTGGGGCCTCGCCACAACTCTCCCATATGGATGGAGTATCTCTTTATATAGTAAAATCAATGGTTATACTTACTTAGTAAATACTAAATAATATCAATATTAAAATCAGTGACTTACGTCAAATAAATAAACAATGCATATTGTACTGTCATCGAGTACGAATATCATATATTTCACATTGTTGCGTGTTGTTTTGTTAACAGCAGTGAAAGGTAGAAAAAGAAAAAACATAGCTGAGGCCTTCCTATGACGTAATTGCTACCTGCGCGATATGGATGCGTACTTGTATGAGATAACCTCTGTATAGGAACCTTGGGCACTAGTGGCGTTTAATATTCGTAGCTCGTTGCTACAACTTCACGATACAGACTATTAATTGAATTATGTCGTTGGTAGGGATTGGACGCAAAGATTTACTGCCTGTTTTAAGGATGGGTGTCACTGTCAAGATGTAAAAATCTGCTGAAACATGCCATTTGGGTGAGAAACTGGGTTGGTTGTATGCAGAGAGCTAGGAGCTTCATCAACGCTTGTGAGAGAACTGGCTATAGAAAATGTATGAGTTGGTAAACTTTATATTTGAAGACTCTTGGAACTTGTTACACCATTAGTTTGTAAAATAAACCCCATTATGATATAAGCACAGTGACGGATTTACCACTAGGTAGCTGCCTAGAGCTGCAGGAAAAAGGGGCCGCAAATATTGTGCTAATGCGCTAAGTAAAGGGTCCATATGATTTTCCTACACGGCTACCTGATAGATTTAATAAAATTAATTTTATAAAAATAAAAATTAAAGTAAACTAAATACTAGGCTATAGACGAGTATTATTTACCAAAACACTAAAGATCGTAGCTAAGATACGAACTTCTGAATATTTTTTGTCATTGGTGGGGGGGGGGGAGGCGCAAAAACATTTGCCTACGGCCGCAAAAGGTCTAAATCCGTCACTGGAAAGGCAATTATCTGCAAATTCAAGCTTGGGTCATCATTTACATATTTAGATATATTGAAATATGTGTGGTTGGCGATGCATTTCACTTCGTAAAAGCATAATCATACCATTTAGCCTTATAAAGCTGATTTATAACCCGAAAATATGTAATTACCATCTCTCAAGGGCAAGGAGAGAATACTTGCTTCCAGATTTCATGAGTTCACTGCTGCAATACATTTGTCTGATGACATAAAAAATGTTCGTTCTGTGCCCTTCAAAACTGGCTCAGGCAGCTAGAATATACCACCAGAAGCTGTGAAAAAATCTGCTAAGGAAACATGCTATTTCGATGCGATCAGATTTAGTGGATGAGGGATTCTTGGAAAAGAGGGTTAGACTGAGAGACGGATAAAGAAGTCTTAAGCTGTTGATATTTTGATGGAGACTGTTGTGTTTGACCAGATCCAGATGAAATTCCAATAGGATAACCTCTAATAAGAAGATAGAAACCACCTTCAACAGTCCAAGGTCTTGAAAGGCGACTGTACAAGTATCATTATACAGAAGACTGGCCATGATCCTGACAGCTCGTTTTCGAGTACCAGTACTCAATGCACATTGCAAGCATAGAACGATGCCATTTCTGAGGTGGGACTCAAAAAGGACGTGTTATGCAACTCTCATTGCGTGTAATGTGCTGATATTTGTTATTCTTTAAGAAAATATCTATTTCATTAAGTTTGTTAACTAAAAAATGTGCCTAAAGACTACGCTGCTAACAATAATAACTTGCACGTGTTATTAGGCATTCATTTTATTTACTTAATCGTCAAGATTAACAAATACGTTATGAATTAAATAATTAAGCTAAAGATGTCATATCAGTAAATACAAATGTACGCTATAGAAGTCATTACAATTGGAACAATAAGTCAAAGTATTAAAATGAGGGTTAACTTAAGAATTAAATAATTCTTCCAATCTAAGTTCTGCAGTTTCTTCTTAATTCTGTTTGGGCTGCAACTCTTGAATGCATCGGAAGCTTATTGGGTATTGTTGGACCGACATATGAGGGTTTCCTCGTGAAATGGATATTCTATGTTTTGAAATATGATGGTCTTTGGCTCGACTTGTTTGGTGACGATGTACGTCTTTGTTTCTTACCAGCTTTTGCTTCAATGTGTATAGTAAAATTGTTATAACCGTAGACTCGGCCGTGCACTACTAACCTAAACCAATGAATGCAGCCCAATGAGTCATTCCTGCATCGAGTGACCTAATTTGAGCGAATGTTTGTAAGACGCCCTTTACACTGAGACTCTTCCTAGCCCTTACTTAACCTACCACCACTTCCAGAGTTCGAGTCTACCACTAATAAAATTGAACAATTCAATATAATTTCAATGATGTACATTGACACTACAGTGCAAACATTAAGGTTCTTGAATGTTTGCAACTTTCTCTAGGAGGGACGTTGGCCATGATTCTCACTATTTTGAAGAATTAAGTCATGTTGGAGGTTGCTAGCAGATGACCTGTCTCAGAGGATGATATCATACGTGAGACGGGCCTCAAACAGAGCATTATAAACAATTTTTACAGCAGAAGGTGTTGCGGTAAATCTGACTTTTTAGTACAAAAAGAGTTCAGTTTGGAACAAATAAAAATGGAAGAAATTGTAGAACAAAACCGTATAATACTAAATGAAAAGATCTAAAAAGTTTGTTGGCAATAGCACCCACAGACTCGTTACTTGAACTTCGCGTTTAGACTTTATCGTAATCACATGAGCTTCATCTTATCTGAGCGCTGACTCATAACAGTAAAAAAGGAAATTTTCTTATAACATATCGGGAAATATTCTCTATTCTTTTTATTATATAGATATGATACTCTTTTCAATTTTCTATAATTCTATATTCAATTTTCTCTTTTCGCATTTGCAGAGATAAAATATAAACTTGATCTCTTGTAGTGAGTGTGCTGATTTACTTCAGTGCATCAACATCGGGCTAATAGATGATAAATTTCTTAACTCGTTATCCCAAAAATGTTATTACGGTAAGATTTTTTTGGTTTGGATTCTTATTGATTATTCAGTTGAACTAATTCTTTAAAGAATTAGATTTTCTGCACAGTTTAATAGGTCTTAGTTATTTCTCATTTATGAGAAATACTATGACATCAATATTATTAATTTAATAAAACAATTTTAATATCCATAAGACTTGGTGTAAAAGCTTGAGTGAAACGTGACGTATGTAGTCTAACTGATTTTCGGGTGACCTTCAACTGTATCATTTGGATAATTTAAATTTTATAATAGTTTTCTTTCTATTGTCACTTACAATATCATCTATTATGTGGCCAAATTATTCACCTTTTAATAATTACAAATGCGATATTAAAATAATTTTACTGGTAACATTATTTTGATAGCTCACCAATTATTTTTAGGTTTGTTGTTAGTTAAGAACTGTTTAAATAATTTAGTTCAGGGTAACAAAATATAATATTAATAAATGTAAATAAAATAAAAATTATTGCAATAATCATAATGAAAATAATTTAGTGTTTATAGCCAAATCAGTGTAACTTCAAGTTTTGCACTTTCTTTTCTTTTTTTCTTTTAATATCGGAACATTAGTTATAATTGTTATTAATATTTTATCTTTGGGCTTAAAGTACTTGTAAATCAGGCTCATGCCATGATATCTCAAAACTGGTCAGTTAAATTAAATTTCGTTAAAATATACATATTTGATTAAATTAAAACAAGTAAAATTAAATTGCTTCACTTGATATTTAGTGGCGAAAAAACTAGTAAAACAGACCTAATTACGATTAAAGTTCCTGGTGTTAAACAAAGTAATTTTTACTCATCCTCTGAAAAATAGATTTTAATTGATGTTGTAAACCTAACAAAAATGTTCCATATCCTATTTTAAGTCTAATACAATTAAAAATTTACAACTGTGTTTGGATGTACAAGGATGTGATGCCTAAAGATAAGTTAGATCGAGATGAATTCATAAAGACATTTAAACATTACATTAAATATCTAATTCAATACTGTATTTTACTCGTTTGTCTTTATTCTTCAATAAAAATTTCATAATACCAAACAAATTTAAAATTGTTGAACTCCTCATTTCTTTGTTTATCACAAAGTTTTTAGCTTTATGTAATTCGAAATTAAACTTGATTTACACTGAGCATATTGTCTCGCAGTTTATCTTTCTTGTTGGTCAAAAGTGTAATTATTTTACACTGTATTTATTTTTCATTTTTATTGTATTATTGTTACTTATTTGATATACGATTTTAAAGTATTTCTCATATTGAGTAAGTTAAGGTTTACTAAGCGACCCCCCGCAGTGAGATGTGTAGTCTACGAGGATAGTATAAATTACATATTTATTTTATTTTTTAGGATTTTTCATTCGATTTTGCTTTGAGAATACATTAGATTTGTCTCAGATGCTAAGTTGATATTTAGACATAGTAATATTTTAACTTTTAATGACCTGTTAATTTTCCAATAAATAACATTGGAATGTGTTTGTCATAATACTTTTAAATATAGCTTGTAATTTTAAAAGGCCTTTGTATATATAATTCTTTATCTACACCCTCAAGAAATGTGTCTGTTTTGCATGTTTGAATGTGAATTTCATCCTAATTTCCATAAAATGTATGATTAAACATGCATATTATGTACTCAATTGAAATTGGACATATAACATTAAACAATTTTATTTATTTATTAATTTACAATATATAGTAACATTTGACTTTATAAAACTTATTATAGTTTATTTTTTAGTTCGAAAATTGTCAAAATATTTAAATATATTAGTATAACTGTGATGTTTTTAATATAAATATTTTACATAACACCATGATCTTTGTATAGTATGTTTCTAGGATCTGTTGGTAAACATTCTTGAAGTTGAAGTGGCATTTGTTTCGTTGGCTATGTGATGGACCATGAGAAAGTGGTTGGCAGCCGCTGCATGCAAGCAATGCAATTGCTATATGTCTTGTCAGTTTCAGTTAAGCAAGTGTGTGTTGGTTGAAGATGTTATTTAATTTGTTTTATATTATAAACGGTTCGGCAATTATTTTGTCTACAAGTTTGCAAGAGAAATGAGTGAACCAGTGTTTCGTTTTAATTTTACAGTCATATCTAATTAATTTTAGGCCTAAATGTTAAAACCATCATTTATAAAAATGACGGCCATCTTATAATAATTATTATAATGTTAATAATAATTCCATTTTATTTTTAATTTACCAGCGATGTTTTCTGCTCCATCAACATCAGAACAACAAATTTACGATTTTGAGAAGGAAGAAAATGCACTCAAATGGAAAGGACTACTCATCAGCGCTTTGCGCAAGGTAATCTTGATTATTGTGATAATGTTTTGGTTGACAGAAATGTATAAGCTAGGTCATCTTGTGTGATGGTAGTCCTAGCTTAAATGACTTAGATAAGTAATGTTGTTTAGTTGGGATTAATTTTATTATGATGAGATAATTAATAAACATGTTTCAATAAATTCCCTTCAGTACATAGCAGTTTAATTTATATCTCAAATTAGATACAGTATCATGAAACCATCTTTTAGTTAATTTACATAACTTATGCCTAGAATAATCATTTTCTTTCCCGATCATTATATTGTCTGATAACCACTTTGTTGGCAGTCTAATTCTTATGGTGGTCATCTCCCACCTCGAGTTATCTAAAATAGAAATTTTAAAACTAATGGTTTGAAAGTTTTCTCCGAGATCTACAGATCAGTAGTATTTTGGTTGTTGGGTATTGATTCAGTTTCGACTCACCTAACAACATTTTTAAACCTGATCTGAAATAGGTCGAGAGTTTGCTATATTATTATGAAAGATGCTCTTTATTCTTAGAAACCTTTTGAGTGCTGCGTTGTCTATGTACCACGGTAGATGTCCCATTATTATTGACAAGTGTTAGCGTTTACGTGATAAGAGGCCAACGTATTTCCTACATAACAGACAGGTATTTTTCAATATAGGCCTACTGGATACTATCCATGTCAGACAGGTATTTTTCAATATAGGCCTACTGGATACTATCCATGTCATTGTATTCAAAAGATAACCATTGGAGAATAGATTTTTGTCTATTTCGGTTGCTGTCTATCGATTGTTTATATTTTTTAGAAGTGATATCTCACTAGGTTAGGTTCGTTTGTTTATGTAATGAGAATTGTTGTAGGCTACTTGCTTTGTGTTGCTTATTTGTGAGGTGGTTTACTTGACTGAATTGAATCAAATATGTTAATAGTTTGTCTGTGTATAATATAGAACGTTGTATTACATTATTTTTCAGCTTTATTGTCTGTTTTTTACGATATTTGTTATTTTCACCATGGCCTATAAACATTGCTGATTACAACTTTAATTTTATAATCCAAAATTATTTTCAATACAGTAATTTATTTATTATAACAATGCATGTATATATAAAAAAGCATTTCAATGCAGTATCATATTTATTTGAGCAGTAATTTCTTGTTTGTTCAACATAAATGATTTAAATGTCATATGTTCAACTTTTTTTGCACGCACATTGATTACAAGATATTTCCTTTAATCCTTATTTTTTTAAAGTAAAACAACATGATTATATATAAAATTTATTCTAAATTTGTTGCTTTTTACATATAAACAGGTAAGAAAATGTAAACAAATGTTAAAGTACTCCTATTTCATGCAAAAGATTTACAGGGTGTCCAGCAACAGGGAAAATAGGGAAAACCTGGAAAAGTCAGGGAATTTTAAATGACCTGGAAAAGTCAGGGAAAAATCAGGGAATTTGAAACAAAACCTGGAAAATCCTAACAAGAACACCAGTGTGTTGTGATTTGTAATAGTCACTATATACTTTTGGGTGCGTTACAAAAAATCCTTTACTTTGTTCAATACTAAATGTTAATTTTACATGCCATTTAATATTCTAAATTATGAAAAAGCTTGATGCTTGTTCGGTCTCATACAGCTAATTTTATATCGCTAAAAGTTTAAAAATTACTGAAATAATTGTCTGATTAGTACTTGTTAAATAAGTCATAGACCTAAAATTTATGCTGGTTTTGGGGAAATTATAATATAGCGCCGTTTTTCAAGGCATTGAAAATTGTCATAATCTAACAATAGAATAAGAGGTATGTTTGTTTTTACTCAAGGCTAATTATAAATATTTTTTTAATTCTACCTCTACTTTTATAAAGTAGTTTAAAAAGAATAATTATTATAGGTAATAGTTTTGAATTTAACTATTACGGTTATCAATAAAAATATATGTGTGAAATATTGTTATTTCTGTAATTAATAATTGTAATTGACTGTAAATAACATAATGTATGTACATGGTGGTACAAAATGTTACTATTAAGTTAAATAGTAATATGTAAAGTAACGTATATGTAACTTAAGTCGATTTGGGGTCAGGGAAATTTTCTATGAAATCACGGATCGGTCAGGGAAATGTCAGGGAACTTCTTTAAGGAGGTTTACTGGACCCCCTACTAGAGTTACTTGTTTCAGAGATCTAGGTGTGATGATGTGCAGCAATTCATCCTTTAACTTGCACTTAAAAAGTATTGTCAAGAGTGCTTATTCTATTTTGGTATTCATTTGCAGACTTTCTAAGCTGTTCCCTGAAGTAAAAACCGTGAAATTTTTGTACATGACGTTAGTACACTCTAAACTGGAATTTGGATCATCTGTTAGGTCTTTGCCGTATAGTACCTATATTAATATGCTGAAAAAGGTATTAATAAGTAATGTTGTTTGCTTTTGTTGTATTACAAGACCTGTGGTGTACCCGACTATCCAATTTGGACAATAAGATATACAGATATGTTGGATTTGTTTAACCCTTTTTGGAAAAAAAAGAAAAAGTGCTAATTCTTTTTGTTTTCCTCACTTTTTAATTGCGACATGTAAAAGCTTTAGGCTGAAAATTTGGAGATATTAAAGTCTTTATAAATTTATTACAGATTTATAAAATCTGTTCTAATAAAGATACAAGGGAATTTATTTAACCAGAATGTTTGTAATTAAGTACTTTATCAGAATAAACGCCCAAAAAGTCATCTTATAATTGTCAAATATTTATATTTTGTCAAAAATGTTTATTTTGTTTTTAAAATTTATTTATGTTTTTTTACTACATTTACAGGTCGTAAAGAAAAAAAATATCTTATGTGTGTGAAACTGTGTTATTGAAGTTTAAACTTAATCACCTACGAACACAGATAAAGATTATAACAATCAGATTGAAAATTCAAAAATTATAACATGAAATGTTTTGTTAATACTATCAGATTCATCTGTTAAAATTAACTCTCTGTCTATTATTGTCAGTTCTTTTCATTGACGTTAAATTCCTACAGCTGGCTCCAGACATCAAAGAAAACATTCTCGAATGTCTGTATATTATCCCAAAGACGTAAAAGTTATCATAAGTGGTAAATTGGATGGGTAAAACTATACAATTGCTTAGTCAACTTAATTCTTTTCATATTTTTATGTAATGATAAGGTAGTCCTCACTTAGTTAAAAAATGAAAATCAAGTGTCGGAAAGCCATTGTTCACGTTGCAAAGCGACGAGAAGGTAACTGCCGCAGCGCGATGTATATGGGCGGCCTCAGTATACTAATATATCACTAATGGTACTAACTCTGTTTTCAACATCCAATTGTTGTTAAAT
The DNA here is from genome assembly GCA_035578905.1 of Stictocephala bisonia. Classification (NCBI taxonomy): domain Eukaryota; kingdom Metazoa; phylum Arthropoda; class Insecta; order Hemiptera; family Membracidae; genus Stictocephala; species Stictocephala bisonia. Next base: position 784,783 of record JAQJVL010000389.1, on the reverse strand, counting down.
ATTGGTATTTAGCATCCTAAAAATGTATTATCAAAGTATGAAAAGATTTTAGGTTGACTAAGTAATACTGTACAGTTACCATTGGATGTTATATATAACAAACTTCGAATGACAGGATATCGTCATTCAGTCCTTAACGTGAAATTTAGTAATGACCATATTTCGTCATTCGGTCCTTCAGGGAAAAACCCAAATGATAAAAAATATAGTCATTCAGTCCCCAAAGGGTTAAAATTGATTCACTTGTTGTTAGGAGAAAGGGGACAAGACTTTCCTCCAAGATATAGTAATAGGTGATTTGGATGACTCGGTTACGTTGAGCCAATCCAATGGCAAGTCCCTGTGTATGGGACCCGGGTCAGAAAGCCACTTGTCCCGCCCTTTGCAAGGACGGTAGCACATTCCAACTCACATTCGATTGCTACTATCTTGTAGTACAACTTTATCTGATGGACTGGACTTGGCTGTCAACAGGTGTTGGTTTAGACAAATGTGTTTGGTGGTCCTGCTATAAACCTTGTAAACTGATAATCTTATTTTTTTTAATTCATTTTCAAAATGAGTAGATTACAGCTTCATTGTTATTGATGTAATTATAACAGTTTTAATTAAGATTTTTACATATTTTCCTACTTTTTAAGTATATTTTGTTTTAAGTAATCATTTGTTTTAAATTGCTATTCTATAGGCACTGTTTTTTTAAAAGTATCAGTTACATTATTATAATTCTGTTTATACTCCAGCTTCCTCAGTAATTGGACATTCGGCCTGTTGAAGGAGCTTTTGCAGTAATTTAAGAAATTATTATGTATCAACTTGAGCTACTTGATTATTGTAGTTTAAATTTTACGTTATGTATCACATTAATTTTCAAAAATGTATTTATTTTTACAATGTACTGTGAAGTTGAGCGTTTGCTGTATTTGTGCATGATGCTGCAATAAAGTATTTATTTAAAAAAACTACTTTCACAGCGAATCCTAATCATGCGATTACTATATATGAGAATCAAGAATAATTTATTACTTCAAGTTGAAAGTACAAACAATATATTGTGTATAGTAAATTCCTTGGCCTAGTGACAGAACAGATGATACCACAACCTGTAACAATCAAAAATGTAATGTTAGAGTATAATAAGGAACACTACAAAATCAGTCAATCAAATCAAAAATAATTTATTTCGCACTTCTATATACATGTAGTCAACAAAAATAATACAGTAAGTTAATGTATATAAATAAACTGGCGTTGAGTAAATAGAAAAACTGCATACAAAATATTCTTAAACAAAAAGCTAAATTTAATCTCACATAGGAAAATCCCGTACATGAGATTGAGTCTACTACTATATTTGATATCTGGCATTGAAGGAGACTAGGCAGAACAACCTAATTAGAGAAGGTTTTCTATTTTATCCTACATTACACAGACGACAACCCCCCTCCCAATATAAGAATACAAACATTCAGCCACACTACTTAAACACACACGGAAGTGCACAACACGAACATATACAAACACTCTCACTACCCCACACACCCGTACGCTCATGGTAAAATCAGCCAACACAGTAGGAACCAAAAGGGCCTTTAAAGGCAAACCTGTCATGAGGTTCATTCATAGGTAATTATTATTATAACCTGCTTTCATCAGTAGAAAAGCTCTGCACGTAATAATTTCTATCTAGAATGATAACTGAAGACAATAATCATTGCAATTTCATAAAAGAATTTCCAGTTGATAATTTGAACTGACTGCTATGTAATGATTGAATAGCAACAGCCAAAATTCATACAAGAATCATTATAATAGGTTAATAAATAAATTATATATACATATATATTAGCAATAAAGATATTTGTATAATAATAACAAAAATGTGTTGTAGTAAATAAATAACAATTAATTATATAAACATTTATAATTAACTCAAGAAGAAAATGAATGAAGAATAATGGAAGCCAGGCACCCATTATTTAATGCAAATCTCGAATTTGTTATGATGGATATGTTGTTTGGTTATTTTGGTTTAGGTTTCTGAAGTGTTTTGATGGTTGAAATCTAATTCTTTTGTAGTTCAATATTCATGTTCAGCGTTAAAAATACATTAAATGACAAAAATTATAAAAAATAGCAATTTGTTAAAAAGTTAGTATGTCTACTTTTAATTTGTTTTTTGTATAGTCTCATTCGCTAGTCATATTCACCCATATCTTGATGATTGTCGTATTAATAATACATTAAATAAATTATTAAGAACATTTAAGCAAGTTTTGTTTCTTTCCCATTACATATTTTATTTAATGTGATTTTTCCATTTTAATGTGGTTTTGTGCTGAAAACAAATGTTGAAAAATTATTTTAGCCTTGGAAAATTACTTTTCTAGACAACACGAATAAAATACTTTTTAATTGTGAATACCCTATCACCCATATGTGCGATGATGATAAAAATAATGACACAATATAAATTTGAAATCACCAGAGATGGCGGACAGGTTGTTTTGGAGGCCAAACACCAGATTTTAACAGAAACCGCGAAATTTTGTTGAAGATAACTTAAATAAATATAGGATAGGGTTACTTAGCTAAAAATTTTGATTTTCAGGCTATAAAAATTGTATTTCAAAACAAATTTATATTTTTGTTCAATGTCAGGCAGGAGCTGTAAAGATTTTGTACTGGTATGCTAAAAAAGTTAGCAAGTGACTGAATTATCTCCAAAATGGAATTACTAAACTAGGGCTAAGCTAGGCCTACATTCTTTGCATATTATTATATTTTTCAAATTTGTTGGTTTTGATATTTTATGATTAAATTATGCAAACAAACTGCCGTCTTTTGCAGTATTTTTACGAGTTAGTGATAGCCTCCATAGGCTAGGTCTTTTATGTAGTACATCATTTTCTAACTAATTTGGTGTACAGAATTGATGTCAGTTACTCAATCCTAAAAAACATTCACTCTGGAAAACATTCTCTATCAAGATATACCATTGAAAAAAATCTAAAAATGTTTTTATATTTTATCATTTTATTAGAAATCCTTTAGTTTTCATGTGGATTTTTTATTTTGCACATGCTAACTTATTACCACATAGACTTCATTATTTTTTAACCACCATATAATTTACATTTTCTTTAAGAAAAAATATGGTTCTTATAAACAACTAGTTGTAAAAATCATATTACTGCCTTCTCCTAAAATCACAAATATATATATATATATATATATATATATATATATATATATATATATATATAAAACCTTACTGATACAAATTAGAGCTTCAGTCTTTCATGGAATAGAAAAAAATCCTAAAGAATCACTTTTTAATTCTTTAAAAACCCAAATACATTTTCATATTCTGCATAAAACTCTGCACATTTTGGCTGTTGTAACCCTTCAGTGCACATGTCCTGTAGTGAGAGTTCACATTTCTGAAAAATCAATGTTATATAAAAACTAATTTTTTCTAATGACTGTGGTTCCCAGTACCTTATCCCCTATCCTTAATAAATACATTAATTAGTTAAGAAAACAAAATATAAGTATTTAGTGGCGTCAATGAGAGCATAAACATGGTTGCACACTGCAAATGGCGCTGCTAGACAATGTATTAGCGAACTCACATTATTACACACGTTACTCTGTGCTCTGAAATGGCGAGGCCACTCCAATGGTTTTTAGTATCAAACTCTCAGTCCACGCACATGAATTGGTGTTACAGTTTCCTACACCAAAGGTACTGGAGGGTTAAATTCTTTACTGCAGATACGTGGTTACAGTTTACTACCTCCGCCCATCCTTCCTCATTACCACAGCTCGTGTAATGACAACCCTGATTTGTAATTGACATCTAGATCTTCCGGCACCAAGCAATCATTTTGATATTACTGCAACCCAGAGGATGCGCTGATGAACAAAATGTCTGGTGATTGTAGAAATGTTCTAAATAACATCTTGGCGCAGTCAGTACTGAAAACTGAAAGCATAAATTCTGCGAGAAATTTAGATATTGAGCAGCCTAAATACTTTCTATCACTTCCTATTAAAAAATGGAACATTACTCAGAAGAAATAATCTCTTTATTAACACTTTTTCTTGGTTGCTACAATAATCAATAGTGCAGTTATGTGATAACACGATCAAACACACTATTTTTGTATTTCAATGTTGTTTGTGTTGTGAATATAATTATTGCTTTCAGCAAATCTTTTTTTTTCTCTGACTTCATAGAAACTTCAGTTTTGATAGTGTATTTTGTGTATAGCTGCTTATTTAATTAAAACCAGTGTAGAATAAAGAGTATAATAAATGAATGGCCAACAGTGCTGTTTTTGACAAACAGCAGTTGATGAAAACAAAGTAAGAAAATAATACATTAATAAATTGATATGTTAGTTTAGTTTTATTCAAACGTTTAACATTTTCTTAAAGTAACAAAAATTATATTTGAACACAATGCCATCAATCAGTAAAGTGACTTAATAGCTACATTAACTATAGGCTTATTGTTGAGGGAAGATTCAACTCATTGAACATCCAATATGCATAGTTCACTCTGTTCTTGAATTCCTTTGCAATTATTAACAGAGTAACAATAAGAAATATCCCTTTGTGAGGAAAGTGGACAGTAATACTGTTTAGATAAAATCAAATAGTTTGTTTTAGTTACAAAGGTTGGGCGTTTTTAATAGGTTCTGGAACAAGTCCACCGTTCTTTATCTGCACGTGAGGAGGCTCTGGAATATGTGGAGAGTCTTATCTTCCGCCTTCTAGGTATGCTGTGTGCTGCTCCCAAGCCCCATAGCATTCAAGATGTTGATGAGAGGGTCAGACGAACTTTTCCAACTCCGATAGACAGATGGGCTCTCAAGGATGCGAAGGAGGCTTTGGAACGTGGCAAAAAGAAGTCTCAATCGCAGCTTGTTTTACCAGTTGAAAAAATCCATCAGTTACTGTGCAAGGTAAATCAAATTACGTTATTGGCTACAAGACATCAGTGCGATATTGTACCCACAGTTTCAAGTTTAGCATAAGTGTGCTACATTCGAAACAGAATAAAAACCATAGTGTCCAACATTAAAAAAGCAAATTAGAACTAACAACTAATTATGTGAGAGAGACCCAACAAACATAGGTCTATAAAATTATTAATTAACAGTTAGGCATAGTAGAACATCTTATAATTAGTAAGAGTAATAAATTAATAAAATTATGCAAGTTTAATAAATTATAAAAAATACTTCGAATAAGTTTTAATAGAAATAAGCATGCATTGAATAAATTTAAACAAGGAGGGAGCATTATAGTCAGAAAAACACAATAAATTAGTTGTAAAATGCCAGTAACTACATTTGTAAAACTTTCAAGATTGAGGTGTTATTGCATTTATAAACTCATTTAAATCAATTTATTGTCGTAAAACAAAAATTGCAAAACAATCGTCGTATTTACTGTGATAATACAAAATAAATCATTTATTGTACAAGGAATTCTCCAACTGCCGATTTTAAAATCTTTTTTACAACACTGTTATTAATAGTTCTAAATTAGTGTTTGCAATTTATTATACTATTTCTGAGTTAATACAATAACTATTATGTGTTTTACTAAATCTAAATTTGTCAATAGATAATTTAGTTAGATAAAACTCATTTGTTTTGCTGATTTAAATTACTCGTATTTAAACCAGGACTAATATATTATCATTTTGCACAATAGAGATAGACAGACTTCGTAATGAGGCAGTACCTTACTCATATTTAAACCAGGACCAATATATCATCATTTTGCACAATAGAGATAGACAGACTTCGTAATGAGGCAGTACCTTACTCATATTTAAACCAGGACTAATATATCATCATTTTGCACAATAGAGATAGACAGACTTTGTAATGAGGCAGTACCTTACTCATATTTAAACCAGGATAATATATCATCATTTTGCACAATAGAGATAGACAGACTTCGTAATGAGGCAGTACCTTACTTATATTTAAACCAGGACTAATATATCATTTTGCTCAATAGAGATAGACAGACTTTGTAATGAGGCAGTACCATACTAATATTTAAGTACTTAACTAAACTTATATAACCAATATTTATTTCTTAAATATATTTTTATTACAAGTTATGTATATTTAAATTAAAGAAATACATATTTGTAGACATAGAATTATCATCATTATAAAAATGTAACGAGAAGTTTCCACACAAAGCTCTTTTCAAGTAATTTAATCATTTATAATTATTTTCTAATAATCAGGATTTCAACATTAAACTTCCTCTGGAATGGAAATAATAATGATCTAGTAAAAATGTCCAAAACAAAATAGAGCAAGACCTGTTATCAGCACCACTTGACAGTGTTAATGAGTTTAACCTTCATTTTGCTTGGGACAGGTGGGTATGGTGTCTAAATTGCAGTAACTTGACAGAAATAGACAAGTAATTTTATTTGAAACAATCCACTTACAGGGTTTATTTATATTTTCCCATACCTTTTTTACATAGTATGTACTTGTGCCGTGACAGTTAGTGTTTTTATTATGATTTTACCTGGTAAGTAGATTTATAGGTAGCTATCTCATAGGTTAAGACACTTAATAAAATTGTTAAAACAGCTCAAGTTTCATGTTAGTATAAACCCAAATAAAAATATAGGTTTGAATTGAATTTTTCAATTGCTTTTGTTCTTAGTTAAGTTTGTATTATCCAATATTGGGAAGTTCAATAGGTATGATAAAGTTTTGGTTTAGGTCTATTGAAAAACATTGAGGTTAATTTTTCAGGTGGAACAAGATTGAATTCTTATTTACAAATGTACTTTAAGATAATATGACTAAAATGCCTGTAATTTGTTATAAAACCAGGTAAAAATGTTAGTTTATTATCTTTTTAGGAATATGTATCTGCCATCATATATTGATGATTCATTAAATACAGATTTAATGAAAAATAAGCTCATAGAAAACTACCAAAAGTCAAATATTGTTGCTATGGATTCACTCAAAAATAAAAATTCTAGTGGACATGACGAAGTGCCTATTACAGTGATTAAGGTGGTAAAATCCAGTTTAAGTGTAATTCTGTGTCACTTTGTGTGATAAATTCATCATTTGTTTCTGGGATTTTTCCACTCCAATTTAAAAAAAAGCATAAATAATACCATTACATAAAATGGTGATAGAAAGAACGTTCTTAATTATCTCCCAATATCTATACTGCCAACAATTTCCAAAATTTATGAAAAAGTGGTACATCTACAATTTACAGAATTTTTAGAAACAAATTATTTGTTAGATCAAAGCCAACATGGATTCCGACCTGGGAGATCTGTTATGAGTGCCGCCATATCGTTTATAGAAAAAATTATTGATTCAGTAGACAAAGGAAAGCATACACTGGAGTGTTTATGGACATTTCCAAGGCATTTGATAATGTTAGTCATCAAAAACTAATAGACAAATTAGAAACCCTAGGTGTAGAAAGAAATGCTCCTAGCTGGTTCTGGTCTTACCTTTCTGACAGATATCAATATGTGGAAATTACAAGTGTATTAAAAAATAATAGAATAATTAGAACCTCGTCCCATTATAATACTCTAAAATTTGGTGTACCTCAAGGATCCATTTTAGGTCCGTTGCTTTTTCTGTTACCTGGAGGTGATCGATAAGGTACTAGCACATGAGTTAGACACTAAACTTTGCCTGTATGCCGATGATGGAAATTTAGTGGCATCATCAATCTCTCTAGAAGAAGTAGAAATTTGTGCATCTGTGGAGTTAAACAACATTGGAAGTTATTTGAAAGCTCTAAATTTACTTCTAAACACACGAAAGACTAACTTTGTTCATTTTAAAACACCTCAAAATAAAACTTTTAAGGAACCCATTATAACTTATGATTCACATCAAATTGAAAAGAAAATTAGCACAAATTTTTTAGGATTAACAAGTGGATCAGCATCTAAATTGGAACGAACATGTGCATAACCTCTTAGTTAAGATCAATACTGGGAGTTTATGCACTATCAAGAATGAGCCTCTACTGCGATCTAAAAACCTTATGAATATATATATTTTGCCCATGTGCACTCACACATTTCTTATGGAATTTCCCTGTATGGCTCAACGACTAAAACTTACTTGGATAATATTTTAAAACAACAAAAAAGGTGTATCAGAATAATGCTTAAATTAAAACATGATGATTCTGCCAAAGACCATTTTAAAAACTTAAACTTTTTTACTGTTTACAGTCAATATGTTTTTGAGTGTATTCTTTTAACAAAAAATGAATTATCAAAGTTTAATAATACTAGTCATTTCTATAATACAAGATCAAAAAATATCTTTAACCATACTCACAGACTTAAGTTTTTTGAAAAATCCCACTTATATAGGAAACAAATTTTTAAAATATATACCAAAAACTATAATAACTGAAAATGTTCATAATTATGAAAAAAGATTAAAAGATTATTTAATGAGTAAAGCTCTGTACTCGTTTGAGGAACTTTCCACCTCTCTTTAATAAACAATTTTCCATGAATAAATTATGTTTTATTATTTTAATGTACTAAAATAAATTATTTTATTTAGTAGTTTTTATTGTTGTGAATTAATAGTTGGTTATTATTAGTTAATTATGTCGGCACTGGTGGCGCAGTGTTGTAACCCAGCTACATGGGGACAAAGTGTTTGGAAGATTGTAGGCGATAGGTTGTATGCTCGGTCCTCTTAATACCGGCATGGCGTCCGCTTGGTGGTTACTATCGGCGTGGACACTACTAGAAAAGTCTGGGGTGTCCATGTTGGGTGGTAATCATTGTGCGGATGTTGTGTGGGGGAGATAACTGAGCATCAGGCTTGTCATTAGCTGAAAATCAGACCAGCACTACGTGGTTCGGATTCCACGTAAAGCTGTAGGTCCCTTAGTTGCCCTGGCTGTTGGGCTATTAATAAATTGCCCTTTCTGAGGAACAGTTGAACTCAGTTAGTAACCAGACTACACTCATCCACACTCATCCTACACTCATAAAACCATTCATATTCGCCTTAAAATACGCACAACGTTGTGTCGGCGTCTTATATGTAAGAATAAGAATAAGAATAAGAATTATTTAATTAATATTTTATTGTTTTCATTGACTGCAGTAATTGAATCAGTGTAACTCATATTGTAAGTTAGAACCTTTAGACTTAAAAATCTTGACACTATTGATTGTATCCTATGTGCAAACACATGAATAAAGATTTATGAATATGAATATAAGTAATAGTTTCCTTACAGTCAAAACCATGAAAAGTAAACACAATCTATCTTTAAAAATCAGCAACATATGATGGCAGATACATATTTACTTGATATTTCTGTTGAATGGAATTTCAATAAATAATGTTTGTTTAATTAAGTCATAGGTGATAATTGAAATCACCAGAAGTCAAAATAAATTAGTTGACAGTATGATGGACATATTTACTTATTAATGTATTGTTGTAAAATAGTTTATAAACAATAAAAACATTTTTGTTATATCTTAAAAGACCTATTGTTTTTACATTTTTTATGAATTCTATGTTTACTGATGTATTTATTCCTTATTTACATTTTTAAACCAGTAAATAAGGAGCTAAAGCAGAGTGAACAACTAAGTAACAAAACTGGTCGGTTATTTTCTAAGACCCAAAACTTACAAACTAATTTTTGTTTGCTTGCTCAAAAAAATGTAATTCTTACCAATAAAAACTAAAAATACAGAAAATTCGATATTAAGTTATAACTGCCAAAAAAATAAAATAAATAAAAACGTTATTTGTTTGTAAAGGTTGACCTAATAGTATCTTGGTTGTTGCAGGAGTTGCTGAACTATAAAGTTGACTCACAAGTCACATTGTACATTGTTGCTGTTCTGGAATATATCTCAGCAGACATACTGAAGGTATGGTAGTAAACATTGATAATGAATACATGATACACAGGCTGACAAAAATTGGATTATCACATAGAGCTAATTGTATTAAATTCTTTAATAAGCTGAATGAGTCTGCCAGAGCTGTGTCAATTGTTATTTTTAGGAATATACTGTTTCAATGGCTGTTAGTTAATCCTCTCTACTCCATACAAGAATTCCTTAATTGTGACATTGACTTAGTTTTTTGATTCAATGTAGACGATTTTTATTTATCACTACTAATTAATTATAATATACTAATATTTTAAGTTGACTTGGGGATGGATGGATTTGTATGGAGTTTCTGACTGTACTATTGGAATTGTGTTGATTGGGATTTGTATTCAGCTATATTACTATGCCTATTTCACTTGTAACGTGGTCAATGGCAATAAAGTATTTGTATTTGTATGATAAACTGCAATTGCAATATCATAGAAAAGTGTACATAAGTTGTTTTAATTACTATTTAATGCGTAAAGAAATTTTCATAAGCCTATACAATCCACAGAACAAGTCTATCCAACAAATGGAAACAAAAGAAGATTTAATAGAAGAAAAAGAGACGTACAAAATCTAATTTTATGTGATCTCTTTACTAAAATTACTTCGATTTTGATTGTATATTTGTAAATATATATTTTCAGTGGCGATGAAGCACAGTTTTGGTACTTAGTATCTATTTAATTTTATCCTTCCCACCCACCCACTTAGTAAAGTAGCACTGACTGTCCCGACCCACTGATACACGTTCAGTGGTAATGATCATCCCAACCACCCATACTTGAACATTAAATAGTTGGCTGTAAGTTAAGATCCTTGCTATGTTTAGCTTGTTATATTTATAATAATAATAGTTTAATTCACATGTATAAACACTTCAACAATTTCCTGTTTTGGCAAATCTTTAAGCAGCATATATGAAATGAAAAATGCCTTCATTTATGTGGCGAAGTTAGGACTATTTAGTCCTATATGAATAATAATGTATTGTACAATCAACTTTGATTAACTGCATTAAAATAAATTTTCAAAGGAAAAAAACACATGTTGCTGATAAAAATAGATATCCTACTTGATCTAAAATTAGTTCCCATATTCGTATGGAACTGCTCTAAAATTGGGCCACGCATTACCTGCATGAAACTGTTCGGTGTATGAAGACCAATAGGTTAAAAAAATATAAACCTGTAAAAAATAAGCTGTCCGACTAACATAAAACAGTTAAAATAAATTTAAAGTTGTTTAACATCAGTAACCTTATCAGTATAAAATGCTATAACATGAACAATAATATTTTCATGTTACCATTATATCTGTTATTTTAGTTGGCTGGAAACTATGTGAAGAATATCCGTTATGTAGAGATCACATGCCAGGACATCAGAGTAGCAATGTGTGCTGATAAGGTAAATCATGTCAAACTACTTAGAATACAGAACCAATAAGTAGATAATGAAAGAGATTGTTGTAGGACCTAGGTGTGTGCTGTAAATACATAAATGTAATAAACTGTTATTTTCATGACCTTCGCAGTGAACATGGATGTGCCAATATGATGGAAATGTTATATCTTAAATAATTTAAACGATAAATAACATTTTGATATAAATGAAAATAACTGGTTATTACAAACAGGACATTGAGACCTTTCTTGCTGGATACAACTCCAGGTTCAGGTAGTGATCATGATTATTATGTAAGCATTTAATAAATACATCCTATATTTGTATAAGAACAGCTATTATAGGGGCAGTGAGTATTGAGGCTCATAAAGGGTCTAAACATTATGAGTTTAATAGTTATTTTGAAGAGCCTCAAAATGTAAACCTTACACTTAGTAATCGTAATTGCCACTCACGCTATTCTTCACCAACTGTGAAGACTGTAATCCGATAAGCTCCAGATAATGTAGTTACTAGTTACTATTTGCATTATACAAGGAAACGCCACCTCAAGAGATTTATTTAGTAACTCCAGAAGCACAGTTCTTTATTTTTAATTTTTTACTTCTCCTTTTTGAGATTCTGTTATTGTATTCACAATAAAAAACATTTGCAGGATGCTAAAATTTTCCATGATCTTCAATCTAGGATGCCGAATAGAAAATCTATATCTGAGTGAGAAGCTCATAACACAAAAGAAGCTCTCCAAAATATGGCACCATGGTTATCATATTCATTTCATAAATTTAACACTATATCAATATTAATAACTAAAGCTTTCGGTAACAACCGTGTCAAGGTGTTATCTACAATCTTTACATCACCAAACTTTTCGCCCATGATATGATGTGACCTCCTCAGTGGTTTATCAATATGTTTAAGCTTATGCCTTCTATGAACATGAATTCAAAAATTTTCCACCAAGATAAACATAGAACAGTTTTTGTAAGTAGCAAGCTTATTTTAAAGAAAAGTATTAGAAACTACAAAATATGAATTTAAAGTAAAGTGTAGCATATTAGTTTTTCTCCACAAAGAATGTGGGTTATAATACAGTTAGCTATTAGCATTATAATAATATCTGAAGTATTTATTATTGTGTAAGCAAGAAATTCTAGACCTAAATTTTAACTTTGAGTCACTTAGAGGTAGTAACATATTTGCCGTAGTCAACTCCAAGATATCCAAAATGTCCCAAATTCAGTGTGCAATTTATTTTAATAAACTTTAAATATTATTTTTAGCATATCTTTGTTTACAAATATGCAACTAGAATAAGAAATGTTAATCATATGTTGCAAGCTTGTATAATCATATTTCATATAAATAAAACAAATATTTGACCTGAGTAATAAACAATTATGTAAACAATACCTATAAAAAGGTAAATTCGTACTATTTTGACATTTGAACAGATATCCTAAAAATATACTCTTTAGCTAAAAAAATATTCAAAAAAATAAAGTAATTATTAAATTATCAAATATTAAATTAGATGATGACGAACAAAAATTGAATCACAAATTTGACTGTAGGATTTTTTTATTTGGTATATTTTGATTGAAACCTCATATTTGTAAACAAATCAACATAATGACTTGAATAAATGAAATAGGTATGAAAATATTAGCATAAGTTGATTCTTTAAAGCTTCACCAAGTTTGAATTACTCGTAGTAAAAAATAATCTGCTTATCAGAACATAAAAATTCTCTGTGTCCTACAATATGACGAAATCAATGTTTTGTTATATGTTGGGCTAGTCTTTTTTACTACTTTTATTTCAAGCTTATGAATTTATAAGTTATTTTGCCTAATTTATGCTTTTAGATTAATGGTGTTTTCATCTTGACAAAAATTTTCATTTTTGATCGTCATTCATGCATTAGATGGTCATTCTCATTATATAAGTAGTTCAGTGACTATTTTCTTAGCCTAGACAAATTATTTTAATTGATTGCTATTTTGATTTACTATATAGCTTGGCATTTGTTTTGATTTCACGCATCGCTCCCTGTTGGCTAGGTGGTAAGCATGACAGGAATGCTTGTTGAATTTAGATTGCTTTATAGCTTTTGTAGTTTGTTTTGTAGTATACATATTTAGATATCTCAAAATATAATTGTTTCGTAACGAATATTAAAAAGGTATGTAATATAATATATACAAACGATCTCATCTTGAGTGCAGTCAAAAGTAATCATTTTAATTAGTGAGCTGTTAGGTTATAGTAGAATAAGGAATAGGAAACATGCTTTTGAAGTAAGTAAATCTTTTTAATTTTGCTGCTTCACCAGTTTAGTTGGCAATTGGTGCATTTGTTCATTTGACCTGTATCTGTTAAAAAGCTACAGAAATCATTACAGAAACATGTCTATGCATTTGTGAGTGATTCAAATTGCTTAATTGAATGAGAATCTTGTTGACCGCAAAGAATACACTGGGATTTGATTTTGTATGGCTAAACAAGTAACAGCTGTTGAAATTCATGTGTCTTATGAGTATAGTTTATAGAGCAAAAATTATTAGTGGTGGAATGGTTGGGAAGTAGATCAGAGGTTTTATAGATGGCCACACATATTCATGATTTGAACAAAGGAGGTGACTGTATGCAGTCATCTTGGTCATCAGGGTTACTTCAACTTGGGAGGTATGCAATAAAAACAATTTTTTTGTAATAATAAACATTATATTCATGACAGCCAAAATATCCTAAATTTAATCTAGTATCAGGATATATGTATTATAAATGCATAAATTAAAATACAGTACCTCAAAAACTTCATACAATACACAAAAATAAAAAATTGTTACCATGGAAACAGTAATATTCGAAATTTCGCTTGAAATGTTTTATATACACTACAGTCGACAAAGTTCTAACATGTACTAAAGGTTAGTTAAAATCATGCTTTACAAATTAAATCAATTTGTTGTCTGTTTTATAAAAGTTAGTTACATATTTATCAATATAATAAATCTTTATAAATAAGAGGTACAGTCAAATAGTTCTCGGAATTGATGTCTAGAGACATACAGTGTAGTTGCCAGTGGGAATTACATCGTCTATCAGTTAGTACTACTCCTGGAGAAGGGATAAAGGTAGCGGAGTATCGCTCAGCCACCATTGTTCCTCCGTGGAGAGCACTTTTCGTGTATTTGCGCATTTAAATTGTCGTGTTTTGAACATTTATTTAATGAACAGTTAAAAAACATTAAATTTGGATTTTTACTTCAAAAGTCATCTTCTGGGACACTTAAAATTTCAATTCAAGCATACGGAATTAAGGCGATGAAGAAAATCCAATTTTACGAAAGGCACAAACGTTTTCATGAAGGTCGCATAAACATTGAAGATGACTCTCGTAGTGGACGCCCTTTCACTGCAACCACAGATGACAACATTGAGCAAGTTCCGCAAACTGTCCATGCAAACTGAGGAATAACAATTGATGATATCGCATATAAGGTAAATTTATCCACACAACAGTTCTTAGGTGCTTACAAGATGCCATTAGGAGGAAACTGCCTAAAAAATGAGCAGAAAAGAATTGGATTTTGCTGCATGACGATACCCCTGCACATCAATTCTTGTTAGTACGTAACTACCTAGTCAAGCACCCACGTTACCATGTTGGAACATCCTCCATATTCACTTGACCTCATACCGGCCGAATTTCTTATTGTTCAAACGGTAAAAACATCAATAAAAGGAAATCAATTTGCAGGTGCTAAAGCTGTCAGTAAAAATGCGATAAAAGTATTGAAATACATTTCAAAAAATAAGTGTCAATAGTATTTTGACCGTCAGTATGATCGTAGGGACAAGTGTATTGTTGTAGGAGAAGAGTATTTTGAAGGAGTATAGGTTTGTAAGATTTTATCTTTATCTAATAAACATATTTTAACCAATTATGATAACTTTTTGACTATACCTCATATATAAGAACATAACATAACCCATTATATGCAGTATTGTGCTAGGCCTACAGAAACTACGATCTTTGACTATAAATACCACATTATTCACTCACTCCCACACCTATTACAAAATAAACACTATATAGCACATTTTACCAATATACATATACTGTAAAACATTAAACAACAAATACTGTAAAACACTCAACAACAAACGCTGTTTATAAACAACAGTAATGATGAAGTGACCAGCTGACTGGCTTGTATTAGTTGTAACTTAACGTCTTCTTATTCCATCAGCTGTGGGTCTCCAAGCAATGAATCGCATATCACTGAAGACAGCAACTCATGTTGTGTTTAGAGGTATTAGAATCGTGCCGATGATGTGCAGTTCAAAACTTAATAAATGTTTTTCGCCGCTGCTGCTCGCAGTGCGTAATACCGCACCGTATCGGTTTACCGCACCGTGCCTGTTTGAGAGTTAAATTTAAATTTTCAAAAGTTATGCTGTCACTAGGTGCCAAAATGTTAACTGTTGTATACAAAACCAAATTTTTAGAGAGCAATTTCTTCAGTAGTTCAGTGACTAGAGTAGTGATTTTTGCTGCAGTCTTAAAGCTCCAACTTACTTATGGACCACTCTCATCACTCACAATGTTTTCTCCATAAACTAAGTAATCTGGTAATATCAGTGACTTTCACATCTTTAGACCTAAGAAAATGAATCATAATATGAACTAAGCAGCATAGAGTTTGTCACTCGGAGAAAACATTTTAATCACTCTCAAAACGTAAAGACAGTAAAATGTTCTTGTTATGTTGTTTGTGGCTCCTTAATAGTTTGGTTAGTAGGTACATTCACCAAATGTCATAATAGTTTTATAGCAGCGTAATTAAAAACTGTACTTACTTGTCACTAGAAAGCGACAAAAGGTCTGCAATGCATGAACAAATGACTTTTCAAAGGAGTGCTTTTGTAATAAAAGAGAGGGGGAGATATAAATATATTGTGCTTTGAATGCTTAAGCTGCTATCCATAATCAATTCACAACAAATACAATACAAATTATTTTCCTTGCAGATCATTTTATTTGGAATAACATGTTTTGATCTGGGAGTACTTTTATCTATATATAAGGCTTGGATTTGAGTCCAAAATTGGGTAAAGTAGTATTGGTTCTGAAGATATTGTCTTAATTAACCCTACCACCCTCAGTCATTACTAAGGGTGTTTGATTTTCAATCAGAGCCATGCACAAAATTTGCATAAATCAATTAGTCATGAATTTAATGTAAGTTATTCATGCTATGTCATGCTAAATTGCAACATATCTTGGATTTTGGATTAAGGTATCAGTTAATAAAATCACAATAATTGTATATGACAAAAAATGAAATTAATTGTTTAGTGCTGGAATCTAGTACTTTGATTTGAGTCATGTCGAAATGTTAATCATTTTCAGTACTTCAGACATTAGACAGGTGGAATATAAACTGAAACTGTGAGAAAAGGATATGTTTACCATTATTAAAAGCGACTAATAATAATAAAATAATAAATATAATTCAAAATTACTTACATATTGTATCAGTCAATCTATCCAACATTGGGTTGTTTGAAGGTTTGTCAAAAGTCAACATTGTCTAAAGTGTATGTAGGAGGATGTAACCATTCATGCAGAGTGATGACTACTTGGATATTCTGAGGGTTTGACAAATGTTATGTGTATGTAGGAGGATGCAACCATTCATGCAGAGTGATGACTACTTGGATATTCTGAGGGTTTGACAAATGTTATGTGTATGTAGGAGGATGTAGTCATTCATGTAGAGTGATGACTACTTGGATATTCTGAGGATTTGACAAATGTTATGTGTATGTAGGAGGATGTAGTCATTCATGTAGAGTGATGACTATTTATATATTCTGAGGCTTTGAGAAATGTTATGTGTATGTAGGAGGATGTAGTCATTCATGTAGAGTGATGACTATTTATATATTCTGAGGCTTTGAGAAATGTTATGTGTATGTAGGAAGATGTAACCATTCATGCAGAGTGATGGCTACTTAGATATTCTGAGGGTTTGACAAATGTTATGTGTATGTAGGAGGATGCAACCATTCATGCAGAGTGATGACTACACTAGAACCCTGATAATCCGAACTAATTGGGACCGGGCCTGGTTCGGATTACGGAAAATTCGGATTAACCGAAAAAAAGTTTATAAAGGGGAATTTGTTATATTAAACATTGTTAACGTGATATTTGTACACAACAATGCTACAAAGAGCATAAAAAAGCATTCCTCTAGCTTCTAAACATTTAATTTAAACGATTAATAAAAGAAAACGTAACAAAAATAACCTAAAGAACTGACTATCGTTGTTTTATAACCAAACACTGTACTACACTTGGCAGTAAATGGGAGTCTAGTTCGGGCAGTCAATGATAAATACTGTTCTGTGTAATTTCTAAGTTGATCGAGTTCACTAAATGTCCGTCGGGTGGCAGCATGATGATGATTGGGAAAGCAAAAAATCCGAGGGCGTTTAAGAATGTAAACATGAAGTCCCTACCGGTTTACTACACTAATCAAAAGCGAGCGTGGATGAACATGGCTCTATTTAAGACTTGGTTTCACAACCAATTTGTGCCGGCAGTCAAACGCTTCAACAAAGATAATGACTTTGCAAATAAGGCAATCCTATTTGTTGATAACGCTCCATCTCACCCAGACGTCACTGAACTTGAAAGTGGCGAAATCAAAACTATGTTTCTGCCACCCAACGTTACAGCATTGTTGCAACCAATGGACCAAGGAGTTCTCCAAGCAATGAAGCTAGCCTATCGCAAAAAGTTTCTCCGCACTCTTATAGAAGAAGATGCTACACTAACTTTAATGGAGAAAATCAATAGAGTAACGATAAAAGACGTTGCGTACTGGTCTGCTGAAGCATGGGATGGCGTTACTGAACAGGCAATTCGAAAGTCTTGGAGAAAGCTCTGGACTTCCCTTAATTTCGTCGATTCTCCAGATGACTGTTGTGATCAAGGACCCCTGCTTCAACTGGTGAGAGAAATTCCCGGTTGTGAAGACGCAAACAATGCTGACATGGACGAATGGGTGGCAGGAGATCCCGACACCCACGAGAATCTCTCAGATAAGGACATCGTAGCTGCGGTGAGTCGTCGAGAACCTGAGCCCGAGAGCAGCGATGACGATAACGAGGGAAGCGGCACCGGCGGCAGTGAGCTAGTATCGCACTCCGACGCAGCAGCCGCATTTGATCTTGCCCTAAGATACGCAGAGCAAAGCCCCGTGTCTACACCTACTGACCTATTGTTTCTGCGACGATGGCGCAGCACTGCTTCTAACAGGTTTTCTTCTTTAAAACAATTGAAGTTAACTGACATGACTAAACTTTCTTAAAATTTGTAATGTACTGTACTCTACTTTACTTGATATACATTTATATACTGCACTTAAAACCTAAATAAACCGTTTTCGTTGCAGAAACATGTACAGTACTGTTAATTGCTCATCCTTCACTCTAACTTGCTCTAAAAAAAAATCGGCGCAGGCCGCCGGTTCGGATTATCCGGAAATTCGGACTAACAAGGTTCGGATTAGCGGGGTTCTAGTGTACTTGGATATTCTGAGGGTTTGATAAATGTTATGTGTATGAAGGAGGATGTAATCATTCATGCAGAGTGATGACTACTTGGATATTTTGAGGGTTTGACAAATGTTATGTGTATGTTGGAGGATGTAACCATTCATGCAGAGTGATGACTACTTGGATATTCTTAGGGTTTGACAAATGTTATGTGTATGTTGGAGGATGTAACCATTCATGCAGAGTGATGACTACTTGGATATTCTTAGGGTTTGACAAATGTTATGTGTATGTAGGAGGAAGTAATCATTTAAGCAGAGTGATGACTACTTGGATATTCTTAGGGTTTGACAAATGTTATGTGTATGTAGGAGGATGTAACCATTCATGCAGAGTGATGACTACTTGGATATTCTGAGTTTTTTTTTCAAAGGTAATGTGTATGAATGAGGATGTAAGCGTTCATCTAGAGTGATGTTTTTTTTAATTCTTTTATTTTCTGAGGATTTAAAAAAAGTCATGTGTCATGGAAAATCTATCCATTTATGCCGAGTGATGATTATTTGGCTATTCTAAGGGTTTGACAAAAGTCATGTGAATGTAGTAGAATGTAACATTTCATAGACAGTGGTGACCGTTTGGATATTCAGAGGGTTTTTCAAAAGTCACGTGTATATAGGAGGTGTAACCTTTCATGCAGAGTGGTGACTGTTTGGATATTCAGAGGGTTTGTCAAAAGTAATGTTATGTGTGTTCTCCTACAATAGATAAATAGATAAGCATTTTATTTCACTAAAAATAATAACATTTTATAGATATTACAAAACAACGGTGGAAATACGAGGCGTGTTTTTAAAGTAAGTACCGTTTTTAAACTACGCCGCCGCAGCGCTGCGGTCGCCGTTTAGCGCATGCGCGCCGTGTAGCCACATCTGTTGGGAAGCCACAGACGCCATTACGGAACCATCCGATCGAGTCTACATCTGTTTGCGTGATTTTAAAATGACTCCACCTATTGAGAATCCCGCCGACTGTAAAGTGCGTGCTGTAATACGGTTTCTCTATGCTCAAGGCTTCAAAGCAGTTGACATTCATCACCAAATCAGTGAAGTGTATGGTGAAAACATTATGAGTGATGGAATGGTTCGGAAATGGGTTAGGGCTTTTAAAGATGGCCGTACAAACTTCATGATGAGGAACGAAGTGGGCGACCTTCAGTCGTTACCGATGATCTGATTTAAAAAGTGGACTGTAATGTGAAAGAGAAGAGACGATTCACGATTTCGTCCTTAGTGAAACGTTTCCTGCTGTCTCAAGAAGTGTTTGGTGATGAATGTCAACTTTGAAGCCTTGAGCACAGAGAAACCGTATTACAGCACGCACTTCGCAGTCAGCGGGATTCTCAATAGGTGGAGTCATTTTAAAATCACGCAAACAGATGTAGACTCGATCGGATGGTTCCGTAATGGCGTCTGTGGCTTCCCAACAGATGTGGCTACACGGCGCGCATGCGCTAAACGGCGACCGCAGCGCTGCGGCGGCGTAATTTAAAAACGGTACTTACTTTAAAAAAACGCCTCGTAGTTCACTACCAGCCAGACATATATAAATAAAAATATACTGGCTTGTATAGAAGTATATAAATAAAATAAACCTATGTTTTATACACAATTATTAACTTAAAACTATAAACAATACAAAGACACACTTTTATAAACTAAATTTCCTAACATTTGAAGCCACAACAAATAACGTAAAAAAATATTAAATGGGTACTGTAATCTGCTAAAAACTAAAACCTAAAACTTGGACACAGTATACATAAACTAGCACACACTCATAAGCACACGTCATTCTTACATAAAGCATTCCTCAAAGAGACATTGTCATCACACATTCATACACTGCGCATACAGACTACATGAAAGATCACACTTGCATTCAGACTTACAAAAAGCCATGCCCGTCTCCTCACTCGCACGGATCGTTTAGGATACACAAAGGAAAAACACGTATCTGGTCATAAACATTCATATATGCACACACCTAGCATTTAAACAATGGGTGCAAGCACAATGACTGTATGTTACACGTACCAAACAAAATATTCAACATATGCACGCACGCACACACACATCTCACGCACATTCACACCTCACACATACCTCACCAGACACTAAAACAAAAATACATAAATAATAAAAAAATAAAGTTATTTTTATGTAGGAGGATGCAACCATTCACGCAGATTGATGACTATTTGGATATTCTGTGGGTTTTACAAATGTGATGTGTATGTAGGAGGATGCAACCACTGATGCAGAGTGATGACTATTTGGATATTCTGAGGGTTTGACAAATGTGATGTGTATGTAGGAGGATGCAACCACTGATGCAGAGTGATGACTATTTGGATATTCTGAGGGTTTGACAAATGTGATGTGTTTGAAGGAGGATGCAACCACTGATGCAGAGTGATGACTATTTGGATATTCTGAGGGTTTGACAAATGTGATGTGTATGTAGGAGGATGCAACCACTGATGCAGAGTGATGACTATTTGGATATTCTGAGGGTTTGACAAATGTGATGTGTTTGAAGGAGGATGCACCATTTATGCAGAGTGATGACTATTTGGATATTCTGAGGGTTTGACAAATGTGATGTGTTTGAAGGAGGATGCACCATTTATGCAGAGTGATGACTATTTGGATATTCTGAGGGTTTGACAAATGTGATGTGTATGTAGGAGGATGCAACCACTGATGCAGAGTGATGACTATTTGGATATTCTGAGGGTTTGACAAATGTGATATGTATGTAGGAGGATGTAACCATTCATGCAAAGTGATGACTATTTGGATATTCTGAGGGTTTGACAAATGTGATATGTATGTAGGAAAATGCAACCATTCATGCAGTGATGATTATTTGGATATTCTGAGTGTTTCTTTTAAGTCATGTAGGAAGATATAACCATTCATCCAGAGTGACAGCTTTTTGGATAATCTGGGGGTTTGTTAAAACTTGTGTATTGCTAATTATCTGGAGAAAGTGAGGGTTTACACACGTAGGGTGATCTTTAGGTTAATTGAGAGTTTAGTATACTGAGGGTAACCTAAGGGTTTATTGATAGTTTGGTGTTTGTGGAATGATCTGTGGTACGCCAAGGGTTATGTTGTGAAAAAGAGGGACCATAATAAAGGAACTGACATTATCACTGATGTAGTCAGTCATTCATTAATTCATTGATTATTACTTTTTGCATGCATATTAGTGTTGCTATAAATATTGTTTGCTTATTTTGGGTTATTCATTTGTGAACATGTTTTATGTACTTGCAAATTTTTGTTTAAAATATTGGGCCTAAATTATAGCTATTTACAGGTAATATTATATATTATAAATGATCATTCTTCCAACGTTTTCCTACAAAATGTATTTTTGCGGAGAAATGTTATCAAAAGCAGCGAATCAGTTATCAGAAAGAGCTTGTACAACACAGATATGTAATTTAAAATCATATTTAAAATCATATTTGCCTACATTATTAAAAAAAAACTGCATGACATTACGTTTTGAAAAATCAGTTTTTAAAAAAAATTATCCCCTTTTAGATCCCATCTTTCCTAGCAAATCATAATGTTTAAGAAAGCACTACCTGTACAGATTCTATCATTGTTAGAGGAAAGATATAAAATGATTGTTTTCAAAATCTCTTCTTGATTATTGTTAAAATATAGAAATGGGGATTCCTAGAATTCTTAAATCGTAGTATATGCATTTTGCTTACTGCTCTACTGCCAGCTCTGAGAAAATGTATGATTGCAAAAGCAATTGAAAATATTACTAATTTTTTATTAAAGATTTGTTTTATTTTTTCTTCGTCCTTAAGGAACTGTGGAAAACATAAAAGGAGTAATTTTATTCAGGATCATTCGTAGGTGTAAATGCTAAAATGAGGACTTATGTTCCTGAGAGTTGAATTATTTATAAAATTACAAAGTACTTATTTTATATAGAACGAGGCGGTGTCATTAAAGTGCGACGGCACTACCAGACAAATCAGTTTTTTGATATCAGAGTCAAAAAATCAGCTATACTTCTACCTCTTACTCTTTCCTGATAAATTTTGGTGTTCATTGTTTGTAAAGCAGTCAGCAATGCGACACATAATAAGTTCTGTTGTGGATAGTTTTTTAATGTTGAATCATTTTATTATTTGTATGTATAGTATGGTTTAAGCCTGTTTGTTCACTGTTAAGTTGATAAGTGTCCTATTGATGGATGCTGTGCAATTGTCTATCTCAAATATCTTACACATTGAAATCTCATTTTTATATTTGCACAAGATGTCATAAACATCAATCACAAAGAAATTATGTTTAAAAAATGTTGAACATTGTACATGTTCTGTTGGTTGTACATGCTACGTGGAATGTGTGTTAAAGAAAGTAACTATGTTTTTACTCACAAAAAATATCAAACCTATAATAAAACTGTTCAGTCTTTCAAATGAGGATGAAATATATGCAAAATTTATAATACCAATGCAAGATGAGGACAAAGGACAAACCATTAGTTTTAATGTCCTCAAGTCTTTTTCTAAGTATATCATAGGCAAAGGAGATCTGTGGGACTTTATCACACCTACAAATGTAATATATTACAACTGTGTATTTTGCCATAATTTAATTTGAAAATAAACTTAAAAACTTCTCAATAATATGTGATTGAAGAAGATCGTAGATTGAATATTTAAAATAATTGGGTAAGTCAAGTCTAAATAATTAAAACAATAAGAAAATGACTTGCTCACAGTGACCACCCAAGCGATCTAATCCTAGCTGACAAATAAAAAACAAAAAATAACTTTTTTGAAATTTTCTTTTATTGAAATCAAAATTAAAAATCACTTTATTTACATAGTCTTTAAGACCAGTAGTTGTATCAATAAGATACAATTCAATTGAAAATAAAAAATGGTAACAATATTAATATTATTTGTTTTTGTTGCAATAGTTTATAAAAAAAATTAAAAAGTCTAAAATTTATAGTGATGCGGAGTCACCTGATGGCGGAGACATAAAGTAGTAGAATAAGCCCATGGAGAAAATGTTTTAGCAGGAAGACTAATGCTTTTACATATGGAGAAACATATAAACTAACTTAAAGTATTTTAAAATCAGAAACAATATTATTCAATGCAGTATTCCAACAAGAAAAAATAATAAGGCCAGGCTTACAAAAATTAATATTTGTCAGTGACAAATTTGTATCTATACAGTAATGCCAAAATAGCATGCTGCTGTCAGACAAGGGGTACACCTCGCTGCCATTTCAATAACAGTTGACTGCAGTGCGTTACTGTTCTCACAATTATTGGCTTACAATTATGTATGCAGACGCCACTGTCAATGTTTGTTTATTGTTCACATCCAATCCTTTACTCAGAGGATAACTTTCTTTTACAGTAGATTCAGCCTTTTATTTTTTCAAACATGTAAAATAATAGAGAAGAGATCCCTACAATTACATGGAGAAAGGCATAAATTTATAGATAATTCTGTGACCAGTTTTGGGACAGGACAGTGGATTGGATTGCAGGAACTCTTATATTGCCTTTAACACAGCGTATGAATACTGTTACGTATATCAATGTGTGATCTAGGCCTACCAAAAATGAACCATTTGGCAATTAAAAAAAAGGAACTAGACTGTACACCTAAAACTGGGTATACAAAATACAAGTTTGTTTGTTGTGAAGAAAATCAAATCACTGCAGCAACAAACACTGTTTATTGCATGATAATTGGAGCTCACCTGAGGTACATATTAGCTATGAGAGGTGGGACATAGACAACAAATGTTGAACTATAGACTAAAGTGCCCTCAAAGGGCTTGGATAGATAGAAAGGTTTAGAAAAGCATTTGAAGTTTTGAATAATCCAAAAGTTTTAACATTTCAAGAAGTTGTATTATTTCAAGATAGAACAAAACTCCTCACAAGACAATGTACACCAGGATCATACAAAACATGATGGCCTCCGCACCTTTCGAAATCACTATCTTTGTGAATCACAATGTTTACCCAATGTAAAAAAACAGCAGGTGCATTTATCTAGCTAGAAAAAAGCCCAAATATTTCCTCAAGATTACGCTTATAATGAATTGTTTTTCCTGCTTTTGGTTTATGACATTTATATTTGGCATTTCAGGCTATGTCAGCCGTTAAATATATCCATTGATGCATGCAATTTGTTAATAAATAATTGTAGAGTTGTAAAATATAAACCAATGAAAATGAATTGTTTGAAAATTTAAAGAATAATGAAAAATAATACACGTTCAGTAATAGTATGGTTTCTGTTAATAAACTCACTTATTGTTACATATGTTTTGATTTGATTAGCAGTGCAGAAACTGTGTTGTATATCTTGGACAACACAGGGCATTAGACTTAACTGTGAACAAACAGTAGAATACTATACAAAAATGAGGATTATTTCTATGTTAGTTCTAAAAAACTTCAATTAAATACTTTGGTTAAAGACATTAATATATTTAGTAACAACCAATATAGACATTCTGGGATGAGGTAGTTCTGAAAAGCCAACTACACTTCAGGCTATGCTGAGATAAAAAGATGAACTACATAATTTACAGTAAAGTGTTGAATGTTTGCCACTGAAAGTAAATATAAATTATTTTCCAGGTTTTAATGGACATGTTTTGTCAGGATGACAATACCCTAAGTGCAGCTTTCGCAGAAACTGAGTCGGCTGCTAAGTGCCCACGCACTTCTCTCTCATATGAGGAGGTTGTAAAGGATCTAATATCGGATGAAAAACAACATCTTCGGGATCTTCATATGATAATGAAGGTTTTTCGTGAGGAGATATGCAGGTTGACACCGCCTGATGATTATAAGGTAAACCTATGTAAACAGAAATATTTACTATCTGAAGATTAATGGGAAATGCCCAACTTATTAGCATGAATTTTTTCAGCTATATATTTTACTGATGACTAAGCACTTACAATTCAATAAATTTTGTTGAAACAATAAATTATTTTTAATAAATACAGTACAAATGAACGTCATACAACATAAATATGTTACATTATAAGCAAAAAATGCACAACTATACTACAATGCAAGTACAAAATGCACAAATATATTACAATATAAGCACAAAATGCACAAATACTATGGTGATCGATTGCGGCAAACAACGTCTACATGTTGTGCTTATATTATTATATTTTTGTGCTTATATTGTAATATATTTGTGCATTGTTATTTGTTCTGTACATATTTTTGTTGTGTGACATTCACTTGTACTGCATATGTACCAACACATGTTAATCTAATTAAAAAACTATTTTTAATTAATGTCCAATTAGTAGAAATAGTTTATTAACTAGCATTTGCATGTTTGTAGAAATTACAAACAAATGGCACAAATTTGTAAAACTAAAATAATAAAATGATTTAATTAGTTTGTAATGAAACCATTAAAAAATGACAAGTAGTTTGATTGGTGCTACTACCTATCAAAGTAATCTAAAAACCTTTTGACAGGTTGAACGAGACATTAACTTCAGTGTGTGTGTGGAGCAGTGGTAAGGGCTGATGAAAGCACTCCATTGGGTCGAATTTTTTTACTATTCAGCCCTTTAATTTTCATATTATTATCTGGTCAAAGTTATATTCTTATTCACATGAAGATATCAACCTCATGTAAACCAGGAAAGTGAAATAAAGGTTCATTAAATAGATTTCTTAACCTTCATATTACCTGCAAAGAAGACCATAGTCCAATTTAGATAGTTAGGCTTCTATTGTACATGATAACTTTATGCATACAAGCCAATAACTTAACATTACTATGTATTACATTTTAATCAGCTCAAAAAAAGTCAATACAATCTGTGATTTTTTTTAGATTACAATTGTGCCATCAAGCAATAAAATTAATGGAAACCTTTCTCTAAAATTATTGGAGATCACAACATTCAGGGGTTCTTCTATCTAAGTCTATAATCAATTTTTTTTAAATGTTTGTCTAGTTCTATAATCCGAACCTGGTTTTTGGTCCAATCTTCTGCATTTTTAAGACTTGACAGAACTTCATAAAAAAACTATTAAGCCTATTATTTGTTGTTTTATAATTGCACATATTTGTCATAAAAATGATACATACAAATACAACAATTACCTAATCTTGAACTTTACCTATATAAGTATATAGCTAAGATAACAAAATCATTCACAAATCGAAATAATAGACACCTATATTTTAATCTCTCAACACAAGCTTTTGTATGGATAATGGATTTAAAACTGAAAAAATCTCAGTATAGAATAACTCTCCCTCAGCCATTGACATGTGACAGAGTTAAGAGAGCAGTGTCAATCACCTGTTAAATACATTGATAGTAAAATTGTCGGCACTGGTGGTGCAGTGCTGTAATCCAGCTACTTGGGGACAAAATGTTTGGGAGATTGTAGGCGATAGGTTCCATGCTCTGTCCTCTTAATACCTACACGGTGTCCGCTCAATGGTTGCTGTCAACATGGACAATACTAGAGAAGTCTGGGGTGTCCATTTTGAATGGTAGTCAAGGTTCCGAAGTTGTGTAGGGATGAGAACTGAGTGTCAGACTTGTCAGTTAGCTGAAAATCAGACCAACACTATGTGGTTCAGATTCCACATATAGGTCCCATAGTTGCCCTGGCTATTGGGCTATTAATAAATAGTCCTTTCTGAGCTAAGTTGAACTCAGATAGTAACAATGACTACACTTGTTCATATACACTTATCACACTCATTCACCCCTCATATTCGCCCATATCTCTACAATCGGCATCTTGGAGTGAATAATAAAAATGAATGAATAATGAATGCTGTTTGATCTTTAGTGCAAAGTCTTCTTGGCCTTTCTGATATAGCTTTCAATGTAATATGGTTAAGAACAATTTTATGATGAATGGTATCTTAAAAACATTATATGTAACAGTTCAAAGTAAATATCACAAAATTAACAATCATAATAAATTTGATGTCAATAAATAGACACGATGGATTGTAAGAGTTATAACAACTTAAATTGTCAGAAATGTTGTTTAGTGGTAAATAAGTAGACTACTAAGAGAGTTTTTCCTGTTGTGCAAGAAGTTTTTAAAAGATTTATTGATTAGTAATGAAAGAGATTTATTCATTGTTTAGGTTCACCCTTGAATTTTGTTCTTTACATTACAAACTGTTAATTCTTATTCTAAACATTTTGCTTCTATAATATTACTATCATTATTGTTAACAAGTAATTGCTTGCAGGACATTTGTTCAAGACTTGCAAGCTCATTTTGGATACATTCTTAGTCCAAACTATAGGTATATTAAAATAATCTTCATTTATAATTTTGTCTAAATGTTAATTACAAAATATTTGTTTTTAAACCTTTTAATTTGTTCTAGTTATTTGAATTTCATCTGTTTCTTTAACGATAGGACTAGTTGGTTCTGGACAGTAAAAAAGTTAAAAGTATTTAGCAAGTTCTCTACAGTTTTCTTTATTTTTAAGGGTCATATTACTTTATTCTTTTAAAAAGTGAGCATTTTGAGGTTGGTATCTTGTAATATTGATTTTTGAATGTCTTGTACAATTTTTCTGTTTGATTTTTCTAAAGACTTTCTAAATGTACAAGTTGATCCTTTTCATACTTTATTTTAGTCAATCTGATTAATGTTCTTTATTTATTTATTTTTTTTTTTTAACTTCTTACAGTTAAAAATGAATTGTATGTGTCTTCTGGTTATTTTTACTATTCCAGTTCTTGAAAATAAGAGTAAGAAATAAAAAAAAAGTTTTTCTAGTATTTTTCTTTGATGATGGTGTTGTACCCTAAACTTTAACCCTCTAAAGATTAAAGAAAAATATTTTGAAATATGTACTGTTGTTGAGGAGCATTCCTGCAAGATATAATGGAATAATATAGTTGATATGTATTCTTATAGTGATATAATTGAAGAAAGGCATTTAGCAAAAACAGAACAAACAAATATTTACTAGGTCTTGTTGATGGAACTTACGTAAGAGTTAAGACAACAGAGCTTGTGGCCTACCACCACAGCTTGTGGCCCGCTTATACAAGAACTTGTTTGTTAAGTGTCAATATATCGCCCACTTGCCATGCTCTATTCAGGAACTGTTTAGATGTGTTATCATCCACTAACTAATAATATAGAATACATTAACAATCATTCAAAATTCAATATCTGTACTAGTTACAAATGTTGTATGTTAGTTTTATGACTAATAAACATAAATGTTATTAATTTAAAACTAATTAAAACATTAACTGCCGATCTGGCCCAAATAACACGACAACTGCGTCTTTAAAGCAATGACCATTGGGAATTTTGGCTACACAGTATTGCATAGCAGTTAAACACTCCACAAATTCCATATCTTGATTTTGTTGTATGATATTCTTCAAAACAAAACTCCAAATTATCTGTCCGAGCAATTTGTTTACTTGTCTCAAGTTAGCATAAGTAGAACCAGACATGGAGAATAAAAGCTAGCTAGCTAGTTCTAGTTTACTGCTCCACCACTTTCATTAGATCTTTCATTGCATGCAGACTCTAGAATACACTGCCTGATAGTATCAGATCTAATGTTAAGCATAATCGGTTTGGGGCGGAGGCAAGGTGTTTTCTGCTGCGGGCCTCATGAGAGTGGTGGCTGGTGGCACTGTAGCTTGGCGGTGATGATAATAGGTGATTATATTGATTAAATTACTTTTTTTAATTGAATAAATAACTTTAGATTTATTTGAAATAGACTTTTTTCAACACCTCTAAACTTTTATTTGAAAAATGTATTTCTTTAAAAATCAAGCAAAAAATGTCAAACACGCTTTGAAAAGTAATTGGACAATTTTCAAGGCCTGAGAAATGTAATAAGCAAAGATGAAAGCAAGCTAGAATAACCAAAACTTCAAATGACCAAGATGTTATAAATTACTTCCATCGTTATAGGAAAATGTTTACAAGCTTTACAGGCTTATAAGGATGATTAAAAATGAAACAAACAGGAATAGAGACATTTGTGGCTTAGTCAAGGCAAAATTAGGCACATTCTGTGATAATCAGACTAATTTCCCTCATACAAACGAGGATGTTTTAGATGCAGCACAGTTTGGTTCCAGACCTAAATTCACCCATGGCTATTATTATGACATTTTCTGATTTCATAGTACGAATTCATCTATGACAGACTTGTGAGGAGTGTTTCAGATGCCTTGGATGGATCGCTGCTGGTATTTTCTGTGATTTGTCCAGTTCTTAGGATTGTACATCCCATGAAATTTTGATACAGAAACTTTTATTACAATTTTTCTGATTAAGATTTAAATTGGGATAAAATCATACCTTTCTAATCGTAAAGAAAGAATAGTTATAGTAAAATACTTCATAAAACCACATCCGCTTGGAAAGAAATAAAAAAATTGTGTTCCTTTGGGATCTATTTTAGGCTTCCTCCTTTTCTTTATATAAATAAATGATTTATCTGATAACACAGCATCTCATCTCACACCGTTTGCTGATTATATGTCAACCATTATTAAAGTTAAAAGTTTACAACAACTCATAACAACAAATTCTATGTCAGATGGACTAAATTGGTTCAATACTAATTGACTCAAATAAAAAATTACCAAAACCCAAATTATAAAATTGGTAATTATATTAAACAGGGGCCTTGTAGATTTGTTGTCTGATTTTTTTTCATAGTTGATACATAGCTAAAAAACAAGAATATGACAAATTTCCAGTTTTTATCAGTGGAAAGCCGGGAAAATTACGAAAATGAGGAAAAACAGAAAACATTTGTTTTCATAAATATAGCGATGTGGGTACTCAAATTGTACAAAATTTTTGCCTGATCATGAATGTGGCAAGGGTTTTACAATCGAACCATTATTAAACACGTTAGTGCCAGAAGTGTGCCGATTTCAGTAAGGTTATGTTTGGTTTTTTTAGGTTATGTTATGTTTGGTTAGGTTATGTTAGGCTTAGTTAGGTTATGTTAGGTACACCTAAGTTAACCAACCTAACACAACCTAAACAAATTCAACATAACCTAACTTATCAATACTCAACCTAGCAATATCCTAACAGAACGTAATCTTACTGAAATCGGTACGTTTCTGGTGCTGACATGCTTATTAATTGTTCGATTGTACAGACCTTGTCATATTCATAATCAATACAAAATTCTGCATAATTTGAGTACCCACATTGCTATATTTCAGTTTTCCGCATTTTCGTAATTTTTCTGGCTTTTCTACCAGTAAAAATGATCATATTATTTTTTCTTAGCTATGTATCTACTATGAAAATCACTTTTAACCAGAAAATTTACAAAGTTCTATATAATTACCATAAAATTAAGACAAATCAAAATAAACAATCAAAAATTGTTGAAATTTTCTTTCAACATTCAGATTTTGTATTAACTATTTTAAGTTTTTGGTCTAGCAAATCGATACTCATCTAGACTGGGTAGTAAGATCTGCTTTCAAATGCTGATTTCAAGAAATATAATTGATTTAAAGACTAGGTTAGTGATATACTACAGAAGCAATATTCAAAATCCAGAAAAAATAATTATATTCATGATATTTATTTCACACAAAAAAAATCATGAACTCCTAAACTTGAATGTCACAAGTATGAGAACATTCTGATCTGATAATGTCATCAATTCTTTTATGTACTTGGATCCACTTATAAAGGGAGAACAGGTACTCAGTTTTATTGTATTAGTTGAATTGACTAGTAAGGGTATACAAAAATGTACTCTTGCACACTCCCTGTGAGGGACGTTGGTAATGTATTGTATCTAAGAAGTTGCTCTTAATAACAGTTTTTGAACTTTAGCTCTATTATTATAATTGGCATATCTAATTAATGTAAATGAGTGTAGCTCAGCTAAATATACCTGCTGTAATGTACAGTACAGATAGAATGTTTGTTTAGAAACAAACAGGATCAACAAAATACACTAAAAAGAGATTGGCATACACACAGTACAGTTAAATTCGAACATCATGTTTTAGCCCGCTGATGGTAAAAAAGATATCTCTACTATTGGGTTGTTGACTTTCCAGTAGAGTCAATCTACGGTGGCTTGTTAGTTTAGGAAACGGCTGCCTAAAGAAAAAACTAGATTAGTATAGGCATGTGGTACAGTTGGGACTGAAGGTAAGCAAGTTTTACGGATAGAGATCTGTTCCAGGGAAAGGATGCCAGTAGAATGTGCAAGTGCTTGTAACTTGCTTAAGAGTTTGAAATATTTGCAAACCTACATAATAATATCTGTTGTTTTGTTCAATTTTACATTTAAATAAAATAATTGGAGTCCTGCATAGTTTGTTGAGAGGGGATGGATGTTTGTTCAATAGAATTTTGTTTATTTTGTTTAAGTTGGACTCTATGTTTTGCAACATCACCGACATATATGAGCTGACTGTGACATTACTAGGCTTGATTGAAGACATGCTGGAGATGTGTGAAGAAAAGCAAGTACCTACAATTGGCAGCTGCTTTGAAGAACTTGCTGAGGTTCGTATATTTGAGCAACGTTATCAAAGGGCCAGGGATGCGTACAAGACAAAGAAAAATAACGTAACAAAATTATCAAAATAAATGAAACGATTATAAATGTTGGTAGTTGTCGTTTAGTTTGTCATCTTGGAATAGATAGAAAGTAGGACTGAACAATCAGTTTCTATTGTATTTGTAATCAATCATGTCTTTATTTACTCAATCATTTCAAATGGTAATGGCATTACTTGAGTCTTACTGACGGCGCAGAAATTATGTGTACCCAACTTTGAAGGTTGTTGTAAAGAAACTAAGAGGCCTACGAAAAACCCAATCACACCCATTGTTTTACACATTTAATTGTACGTTTTAACATATTCATTTTAATTTTAAGTTCTAATAATTTTTATCCTAGTTGCAACATGAAAAGGACTGAAATTTTAACTAGTTTTCACTGTATATCAACTTAACATTTTTATTACTCAAAAATCTATCAATGTATCGACAGGAATGTTTTATAAAATTCATAATTTTAAATTTTGAAGAGAATAAGTGTTTATTGATTGCCTGAAACATTTTCGTAGCTTCTAGAGGTTGAACAATTAATTACTTGGTCAACGAGTAACTAATTGACCCACCAAGTAATTAACCCACCCACCACCCATACACGTACAGTGTTATTAACCCATCCGCCCACCCATACACGTACAGTGGTATTAACCCATCCGCCCACCCATACACGTACAGTGGTATTAACCCATCCGCCCACCCATACACGTACAGTGGTATTGACCCACCTGCCCACCCATACACGTACAGTGCTATAAAAGGTGGGTGGGTAAATAACTTGATTTAAATAAATTTGAAATCTCTGCATTTACTTACACAAATGAAAGTAATGCATCGTATCTATACTTGAAGATTACAATGTAACCAAGTAATTAATTTTAAGACCTCTAGAAACCAAGAAAATATTGTTTCATAAAATCGATAAGAACTTTTTTCTTCATAAGTTAAAATCCTAATAAATATTAAACTTATATAAAACATTCCTGTCAACCATGTATCAAAATACAAATGTGATAAATTAATGGGTTTTGGAGTAATACAAGTGTAAAGTTGATGCACAGTGAAAATTAGTTAAAATATCAGTACTTTTGATGTTCCAACTAGGATAAAAATTATTGAAAATTATGATAAAAATTGAAAATGCATATGTTATAAAGTAATATTACGAATAAAACAATGGTGTGATTGGATTAGTCATAGTCCTTTTAGTTTCTTAGTAAACAGCCTCGAACTTGGGTACACATAATTTTTGCGCCAACAGCAGTGGTACACAGCCTTTATGTGACAGGCTTGCTGAGTGGTATTGTTAATATTTAGTTTGTTTTAGGTCGGTAAGAAGATAAAGTAATAAATAGGTCTCTAGTAATAATAATTTCAAAATAGAGTACTTTTGTTATTGTTCATTTGGAGTTTTATCATTTGTACTTTGTTTGAATTTATTTATTTATTTATTTTTGTGAATGCTACATAACAGCAATGCCAATTACAATGTAGCATTAATTATTATACATCTAACAATACATGCAGCTGAGTAAGAATTCTTGATAAAGTTCTTCGATCAGTCCAGCTCAAAACATTTCCAATTTAAACCATAATACACGAACCATAAGATAATTATAAACATACATATATATATATGTGTATATATATATATATATACCGTATAAACAATATAACTTAGGCTATAAAAAAGATGTACACTAAATACGCTTAACATGCAAATGAGCATCCCGTAATAGTACAAATAAACGAGTGACAGTATCAGTTAACCAGTTGATAATATGCACAAACAATATAACTTAGGCTATAAAAAAGATGTACACTAAATACGCTTAACATGCAAATGAGCATCCCGTAATAGTACAAATAAACGAGTGACAGTATCAGTTAACCAGTTGATAATATGCACAACAATAAAAATTCAACCAACATAAATAAAATTTATAAAAAAACTTAACAAAATATAATATTAGTGTAATAACGAATTATATAACTAAAACATTATGCAAACTCTCAATTTTAATGGAATGGTGAAATAAATCTATTGAGGGAGAGTAAATGTTATACAGCCTGGACATAAGATTGATAGGGGAGTAATAACCTAAGTTGGTACGTGAGTGCCGCGGAGTGAGCAGGAAGGAGCAGCGAGAGTTGTGCCGAGGCACAGTGAAGTCCAGCTGAGACAACAGGCGGCTGTCGTCCAGCTCGCCGCGCGCCAGTTTCTGCAGGTACATCAGTGCACACGCGTCTCGTCTTTTGGAAAGGCTCACTAATTCAAAAACACTTAATAATTGGCTATAAGGTATCAAAGTGGCAGGAATTCTAAGTGATTTAAAATACAAAAATCTTAAAAATTTGTTTTGAACATTTTCAATCATATCAGAGAGATAATTAACGTGTGGATACCATATTATTGACCCGTACTCTAATTTTAACCTTACCAACGAAAAGAATAAAAGCTTGAGTGAGTTCGGCTTTGTCAAAAAAAATCCCGTTCTTCTAATAAACCCATCATGGAATAAGCTGATTTACAAATGGCTATAACATGCTCTACAAATGAAAAATTTGAATCAAATATAATTCCCAAATCTTTAAAACTTGTCTTTAATGATAACTGTTCACCACCAATAGAGTAATTAAAACGAATAGTATTTCTCTCAGTTTTCTTAGTAAACGTCATTACAGCACACTTTTTAGCATTAAATTTTAAATGTTTGGTGCTCCATGTGAACAGCGAATGTAAATCCTCTTGCAATAGGTGGCAATCTAACAAACTTCTAATTTTT
Organism: Stictocephala bisonia; assembly: GCA_035578905.1. Lineage (NCBI taxonomy): Eukaryota > Metazoa > Arthropoda > Insecta > Hemiptera > Membracidae > Stictocephala > Stictocephala bisonia. Next base: position 749,355 of record JAQJVL010000389.1, on the reverse strand, counting down.
TTGAATATTTTTATATCATCGGCATATAACAAAATTAAACTGTTCTTTACACATTTAATGATATCATTAATAAATATTAGAAACAGTAAGGGACCAAGGTTTGAGCCCTGAGGTACGCCTGACTCAACAATAAATTTTTTGGACAAAAACCCCTAAAAAAAAACATATTGTTTCCTTCTGTACAAGTAAGAAGCAAACAATTTAAGAGTGTTTTCAGTTAGACCAAAAAAGTTTAACTTACTCAGAAGGGCTAATGCAGTGACTTTATCGAAAGCCTTGGCAAAATCGGTATATACTACATCAATTTGGGCGTTATTGTCTAGCTGACATACAGTACTGAGTGAAATTTAGAAGATTGGAGTTTATTGACCTGTTAGGGAAAAAACCATGCTGGAATTCACTAATATGACTCTTTACGTGGAAAAATAATCTATTGTAAATAACCAATTCGAATACTTTAGCAGGCGAGGATAAAAGAGGCGTGAATTGCAATATAAATGAAAATAAGCTTTGGGTTCATCAATATATGCCAAATTATCTTTAGTGATTGTTTATAATAATTACATCACACAGCCAATTAGTAGAAATTGGCAATGTTTTGCCAGCAGTATCTCAATATTCAAAATATTTTGGCTACCAACAAGTTTGATCAAATATAAATAAATAATTTTTATGATATATATTATTTATTGCAGTTCATACAATTTGTATATATGAGTTCAACCAAAAATGTTGTTGCAAGAATACAATTACACAAATTATTTTGAATTTATGTAGTCAGGAATTTTATATCTTAATAATCTTTACTCCCATATCAGATTCTATATGTTTCTCTTACCTTTTCATAAATTGGAATGAGTTATAACTTCAGTTATTACCTGAGACAAATTATAGTATCCTAAGAATAATTTAGTAGTTTAATACTAAGAAACTAATGAATTTGGTTTGTTGTAGGCTGCAGAGTTTGATGTGTATGGAAGGTATGCAAAAGACATTGTCCAGGCAAGTTGCCGTGAAGCACTGTCTAACTTGATAGCCAACCCTGAAGTCTCCCATGCATTGCAATCTGCAGGTCATGGTTTTCGCGAAGCTGTCAAATACTACCTTCCAAAATTGTTGTTAGCCCCAGTATGGCACTGTTTCCTGTACTTTGAATACATAAAGGTACAGTTTCATTTGTTACGTTAGTGTAATACTGCTGAGTAGATCATTTATCTTAATTCACGTTTTTAGTCATATAAAACACATTTAGTCATTTATAATATGTAAAAAGTTAAAATTAAAAATAAAAACATGTATGTTAAATTATGTACAAAAACTGTTATAAACTAAATTACAAACATTTTAATAATTTCAAAGCCCAAAAGAAATTAATCACTTGAGAAATAGCTCAGTACCACCTGTACTTAGCTAATCTGTTAAAGTTGGCTCTTTAAAAAGAACATAAGGCATTTTTCCACATCAGCATTAAAAGACTATTGATAATAACCCTCAGCTCTTGATAAATCCTAGAGACCGAGTATAGGGCTAAATCTGGTCACCATATAGTATTGAGAAGCAGGACACAGGTCACTGTATAGTATTGAGCAGCAGGAAATAAGTCATCATATAGTATTGAGGAGCAGGACATAGGTTACTGTATAGTATTGAGGAGCAGGACGTAGGTTACCGTATAGTATTGAGGAGAAGGACACAAGTCACTGTATAGTATTGAGGAGCAGGACATAGGTCACTGAATATTATTGAGGAGCATGATATAGGTCACTATATAGTATTGCAGAGCAGGACATTGGTCCCTGTATAGTATTGAGGAGCAGTACATAAGTCACCATATATAGTATTGAGGAGCAGGACACAGGTCACTGTATAGTATTGAGGAGCAGAACATAAGTCACCATATATAGTACTGCAGAGCAGGGGATAGGTCACTGTATATTATTGAGGAGCAGTACATAAGTCACCATATATAGTATTGAGGAGCAGGGGATAGGTCACTGTATATTATTGAGGAGCATGATATAGGTCACTATATAGTATTGCAGAGCAGGAGGACATTGGTCCCTGTATAGTATTGAGGAGCAGTACATAAGTCACCATATATAGTATTGAGGAGCAGGGGATAGGTCACTGTATATTATTGAGGAGCATGATATAGGTCACTATATAGTATTGCAGAGCAGGACATTGGTCCCTGTATAGTATTGAGGAGCAGTACATAAGTCACCATATATAGTATTGCAGAGCAGGACATAGGTCCCTGTATAGTATTGAGGAGCAGTACATAAGTCACCATATATAGTATTGAGGAGCAGCGGATAGGTCACTGTATATTATTGAGGAGCAGAACATAGGTCACTGTATAGTATTGATGAGAAGGACACAAGTCACTGTATAGTATTGAGGAGAAGGACACAGGTCACTGTATATTATTGAGGAGCAGAACATAGGTCACTGTATAGTATTGATGAGAAGGACACAAGTCACTGTACAGTATTGAGGAGAAGGACACAGGTCCCTGTATAGTATTGAGGAGCAGTACATAAGTCACCATATATAGTATTGAGGAGCAGCGGATAGGTCACTGTATATTATTGAGGAGCAGAACATAGGTCACTGTATAGTATTGATGAGAAGGACACAAGTCACTGTATAGTATTGAGGAGAAGGACACAAGTCACTGTATATTATTGAGGAGCAGAACATAGGTCACTGTATATTATTGAGGAGCAGAACATAGGTCACTGTATAGTATTGAGGAGCAGAACATAGGTCACTGTATAGTATTGAGGAGAAGGACACAAGTCACTGTACAGTATTGAGGAGAAGGACACAGGTCCCTGTATAGTATTGAGGAGCAGTACATAAGTCACCATATATAGTATTGAGGAGCAGCGGATAGGTCACTGTATATTATTGAGGAGCAGAACATAGGTCACTGTATAGTATTGATGAGAAGGACACAAGTCACTGTATAGTATTGAGGAGATGGACACAAGTCACTGTATATTATTGAGGAGCAGAACATAGGTCACTGTATAGTATTGATGAGAAGGACACAAGTCACTGTATAGTATTGAGGAGCAGGACACAGGACCCTGTATAGTATTGAGGAGCAGTACATAAGTCACCATATATAGTATTGAGGAGCAGGGGATAGGTCACTGTATATTATTGAGGAGCAGAACATAGGTCACTGTATAGTATTGAGGAGCAGGACACAGGTCACTATATATTATTGAGGAGCAGAAAATAGGTCACTGTATAGTATTGATGAGAAGGACACAAGTCTTTGTATAGTATTGAGGAGCAGGACACAGGTCACTGTATATTATTGAGGAGCAGAACATAGGTCACTGTATAGTATTGATGAGAAGGACACAAGTCACTGTATAGTATTGAGGAGAAGGACACAAGTCACTGTATAGTATTGAGGAGCAGGACACAGGTCCCTGTATAGTATTGAGGAGCAGTACATAAGTCACCATATATAGTATTGAGGAGCATGGGATAGGTCACTGTATATTATTGAGGAGCAGAACATAGGTCACTATATAGTATTGCAGAGCAGGGGATAGGTCACTGTATAGTATTGATGAGAAGGACACAAGTCACTGTATAGTATTGAAGAGAAAGACACAAGTCACTGTATAGTATTGAGGAGCAGGACACAGGTCCCTGTATAGTATTGAGGAGCAGTACATAAGTCACCATATATAGTATTGAGGAGCAGGGGATAGGTCACTGTATATTATTGAGGAGCAGAACATAGGTCACTATATAGTATTGCAGAGCAGGACATTGGTCCCTGTATAGTATTGAGGAGCAGTACATAAGTCACCATATATAGTATTGAGGAGCAGGGGATAGGTCACTGTATATTATTGAGGAGCAGAACATATGTCACTATATAGTATTGCAGAGCAGGACATTGGTCCCTGTATAGTATTGAGGAGCAGTACATAAGTCACCATATATAGTATTGCAGAGCAGGGGATAGGTCACTGTATATTATTGATAAGCAGAACATAGGTCACTGTATAGTATTGCAGAGCAGGACACAAGTCACTGTATAGTATTGAGGAGAAGGACACAAGTCACTGTATATTATTGAGGAGCAGAACATAGGTCACTGTATAGTATTGATGAGAAGGACACAAGTCACTGTATAGTATTGAGGAGAAGGACACAAGTCACTGTATAGTATTGATGAGAAGGACACAAGTCACTGTATAGTATTGAGGAGAAGGACACAAATCACTGTATAGTATTGAGGAGAAGGACACAAGTCACTGTATAGTATTGATGAGAAGGACACAAGTCACTGTATAGTATTGATGAGAAGGACACAAGTCACTGTATAGTATTGAGGAGAAGGACACAGGTCACTGTATAGTATTGATGAGAAGGACACAAGTCACTGTATAGTATTGAGGAGAAGGACACAAGTCACTGTATAGTATTGATGAGAAGGACACAAGTCACTGTATAGTATTGAGGAGAAGGACACAGGTCACTGTATAGTATTGATGAGAAGGACACAAGTCACTGTATAGTATTGAGGAGAAGGACACAAGTCACTGTATAGTATTGAGGAGCAGAACATAGGTCACTGTATAGTATTGAGGAGAAGGACACAGGTCACTGTATAGTATTGAGGAGAAGGACACAGGTCACTGTATAGTATTGATGAGAAGGACACAAGTCACTGTATAGTATTGAGGAGAAGGACACAAGTCACTGTATAGTATTGATGAGAAGGACACAAGTCACTGTATAGTATTGAGGAGCAGAACATAGGTCACTGTATAGTATTGAGGAGAAGGACACAGGTCACTGTATAGTATTGAGGAGCAGAACATAGGTCACTGTATAGTATTGATGAGAAGGACACAGGTCACTGTATAGTATTGAGGAGAAGGACACAAGTCACTGTATAGTATTGATGAGAAGGACACAAGTCACTGTATAGTATTGAGGAGCAGAACATAGGTAACTGTATAGTATTGAGGAGAAGGACACAAGTCACTGTATAGTATTGAGGAGAAGGACACAAGTCACTGTATAGTATTGATGAGAAGGACACAAGTCACTGTATAGTATTGAGGAGCAGAACATAGGTCACTGTATAGTATTGAGGAGAAGGACACAGGTCACTGTATAGTATTGAGGAGAAGGACACAGGTCACTGTATAGTATTGAGGAGAAGGAGACAAGTCACTGTATAGTATTGATGAGAAGGACACAAGTCACTGTATAGTATTGAGGAGCAGAACATAGGTCACTGTATAGTATTGAGGAGCAGAACATAGGTCACTGTATAGTATTGAGGAGAAGGACACAGGTCACTGTATAGTATTGAGGAGAAGGACACAAGTCACTGTATAGTATTGAGGAGAAGGACACAGGTCACTGTATAGTATTGAGGAGAAGGACACAGGTCACTGTATAGTATTGATGAGAAGGACACAAGTCACTGTATAGTATTGAGGAGAAGGACACAGGTCACTGTATAGTATTGATGAGAAGGACACAAGTCACTGTATAGTATTGAGGAGCAGAACATAGGTCACTGTATAGTATTGAGGAGAAGGACACAAGTCACTGTATAGTATTGAGGAGAAGGACACAGGTCACTGTATAGTATTGAGGAGAAGGACACAGGTCACTGTATAGTATTGAGGAGAAGGACACAAGTCACTGTATAGTATTGATGAGAAGGACACAAGTCATTGTATAGTATTGAGGAGCAGAACATAGGTCACTGTATAGTATTGAGGAGAAGGACACAAGTCACTGTATAGTATTGAGGAGAAGGACACAAGTCACTGTATAGTATTGATGAGAAGGACACAAGTCACTGTATAGTATTGAGGAGCAGAACATAGGTCACTGTATAGTATTGAGGAGAAGGACACAGGTCACTGTATAGTATTGAGGAGAAGGACACAAGTCACTGTATAGTATTGAGGAGAAGGACACAGGTCACTGTATAGTATTGAGGAGAAGGACACAGGTCACTGTATAGTATTGATGAGAAGGACACAAGTCACTGTATAGTATTGAGGAGAAGGACACAGGTCACTGTATAGTATTGAGGAGAAGGACACAGGTCACTGTATAGTATTGAGGAGAAGGACACAAGTCACTGTATAGTATTGATGAGAAGGACACAAGTCACTGTATAGTATTGAGGAGCAGAACATAGGTCACTGTATAGTATTGAGGAGAAGGACACAAGTCACTGTATAGTATTGAGGAGAAGGACACAAGTCACTGTATAGTATTGATGAGAAGGACACAAGTCACTGTATAGTATTGAGGAGCAGAACATAGGTCACTGTATAGTATTGAGGAGAAGGACACAGGTCACTGTATAGTATTGAGGAGAAGGACACAGGTCACTGTATAGTATTGAGGAGAAGGACACAAGTCACTGTATAGTATTGATGAGAAGGACACAGGTCACTGTATGGTATTGAGGAGAAGGACACAGGTCACTGTATAGTATTGATGAGAAGGACACAAGTCACTGTATAGTATTGAGGAGAAGGACACAGGTCACTGTATAGTATTGATGAGAAGGACACAAGTCACTGTATAGTATTGAGGAGAAGGACACAAGTCACTGTATAGTATTGAGGAGCAGAACATAGGTCACTGTATAGTATTGAGGAGAAGGACACAGGTCACTGTATAGTATTGAGGAGAAGGACACAGGTCACTGTATAGTATTGAGGAGAAGGACACAAGTCACTGTATAGTATTGATGAGAAGGACACAAGTCACTGTATAGTATTGATGAGAAGGACACAAGTCACTGTATAGTATTGAGGAGAAGGAAACAGGTCACTGTATAGTATTGATGAGAAGGACACAAGTCACTGTATAGTATTGATGAGAAGGACACAAGTCACTGTATAGTATTGAGGAGCAGAACATAGGTCACTGTATATTATTGATGAGAAGGACACAAGTCACTGTATAGTATTGAGGAGAAGGACACAGGTCACTGTATAGTATTGATGAGAAGGACACAAGTCACTGTATAGTATTGAGGAGAAGGACACAGGTCACTGTATAGTATTGATGAGAAGGACACAAGTCACTGTATAGTATTGAGGAGAAGGACACAGGTCACTGTATAGTATTGATGAGAAGGACACAAGTCACTGTATAGTATTGATGAGAAGGACGCAAGTCACTGTATAGTATTGAGGAGCAGAACATAGGTCACTGTATAGTATTGATGAGAAGGACACAAGTCACTGTATAGTATTGAGGAGAAGGACACAGGTCACTGTATAGTATTGATGAGAAGGACACAAGTCACTGTATAGTATTGATGAGAAGGACACAAGTCACTGTATAGTATTGAGGAGCAGGACACAGGTCACTGTATAGTATTGAGGAGCAGAACTTAGGTCACTGTATAGTATTGAGGAGAAGAACATAGGTCACTGTATAGTATTGATGAGAAGGACACAGGTCACTGTATAGTATTGATGAGAAGGACACAAGTCACTGTATAGTATTGATGAGAAGGACACAAGTCACTGTATAGTATTGAGGAGAAGGACACAGGTCACTGTATAGTATTGATGAGAAGGGACACAAGTCACTGTATAGTATTGATGAGAAGGACACAAGTCACTGTAGAGTATTGAGGAGCAGGACACAGGTCACTGTATAGTATTGAGGAGAAGGACACAAGTCACTGTATAGTATTGATGAGAAGGACACAAGTCACTGTATAGTATTGAGGAGAAGGACACAGGTCACTGTATAGTATTGATGAGAAGGACACAAGTCACTGTATAGTATTGATGAGAAGGACACAAGTCACTGTATAGTATTGAGGAGCAGGACACAGGTCACTGTATAGTATTGAGGAGAAGGACACAAGTCACTGTATAGTATTGATGAGAAGGACACAAGTCACTGTATAGTATTGATGAGAAGGACACAAGTCACTGTATAGTATTGAGGAGCAGGACACAGGTCACTGTATAGTATTGATGTGAAGGACACAAGTCACTGTATAGTATTGAGGAGCAGGACACAAGTCACTGTATAGTATTGATGAGAAGGACACAGGTCACTGTATAGTATTGATGAGAAGGACACAAGTCACTGTATAGTATTGATGAGAAGGACACAAGTCACTGTATAGTATTGAGGAGCAGGACACAGGTCACTGTATAGTATTGATGAGAAGGACACAAGTCACTGTATAGTATTGATGAGAATGACACATGTCACTGTATAGTATTGATGAGAAGGACACAAGTCACTGTATAGTATTGATGAGAAGGACACAAGTCACTGTATAGTATTGAGGAGCAGGACACAGGTCCACTGTATAGTATTGATGAGAAGGACACAAGTCACTGTATAGTATTGATGAGAAGGACACAAGTCACTGTATAGTATTGATGAGAAGGACACAAGTCACTGTATAGTATTGATGAGAAGGACACAAGTCACTGTATAGTATTGATGAGAAGGAAACAAGTCACTGTATAGTATTGATGAGAAGGACACAAGTCACTGTATAGTATTGATGAGAAGGACACAAGTCACTGTATAGTATTGATGAGAAAGGACACAAGTCACTGTATAGTATTGATGAGAAGGACACAAGTCACTGTATAGTATTGAGGAGAAGGACACAGGTCACTGTATAGTATTGATGAGAAGGGACACAAGTCACTGTATAGTATTGATGAGAAGGACACAAGTCACTGTATAGTATTGAGGAGCAGGACACAGGTCACTGTATAGTATTGAGGAGAAGGACACAAGTCACTGTATAGTATTGAGGAGAAGGACACAGGTCACTGTATATTATTGAGGAGAAGGGACACAGGTCCACTGTATAGTATTGAGGAGAAGGACACAAGGTCCCTTGTATTGTATTGAGGAGAAGGACACAGGTCACTGTATAGTATTGAGGAGGAAGGACACAGGTCACTGTATAGTATTGATGAGAAGGACACAAGTCACTGTATAGTATTGAGGAGAAGGACACAGGTCACTGTATAGTATTGATGAGAAGGACACAAGTCACTGTATATTATTGAGGAGAAGGACACTAGTCACTGTATAGTATTGAGGAGCAGAACATAGGTCACTGTATAGTATTGAGGAGAAGGACACAGGTCACTGTATAGTATTGAGGAGAAGGACACAAGTCACTGTATAGTATGATGAGAAGGACACAAGTCACTGTATAGTATTGATGAGAAGGACACAAGTCACTGTATAGTATTGAGGAGAAGGACACAGGTCACTGTATAGTATTGATGAGAAGGACACAAGTCACTGTATAGTATTGATGAGAAGGACACAAGTCACTGTATAGTATTGAGGAGCAGAACATAGGTCACTGTATATTATTGATGAGAAGGACACAAGTCACTGTATAGTATTGAGGAGAAGGACACAGGTCACTGTATAGTATTGATGAGAAGGACACAAGTCACTGTATAGTATTGAGGAGAAGGACACAGGTCACTGTATAATATTGATGAGAAGGACACAAGTCACTGTATAGTATTGAGGAGAAGGACACAGGTCACTGTATAGTATTGATGAGAAGGACACAAGTCACTGTATAGTATTGATGAGAAGGACACAAGTCACTGTATAGTATTGAGGAGCAGAACATAGGTCACTGTATAGTATTGATGAGAAGGACACAAGTCACTGTATTAGTATTGAGGAGAAGGACACAGGTCACTGTATAGTATTGATGAGAAGGACACAAGTCACTGTATAGTATTGATGAGAAGGACACAAGTCACTGTATAGTATTGAGGAGCAGGACACAGGTCACTGTATAGTATTGAGGAGCAGAACATAGGTCACTGTATAGTATTAAGGAGAAGATTATAGGTCACTGTATAGTATTGATGAGAAGGACACAGGTCACTGTATAGTATTGATGAGAAGGACACAAGTCACTGTATAGTATTGATGAGAAGGACACAAGTCACTGTATAGTATTGAGGAGAAGGACACAAGTCACTGTATAGTATTGAGGAGAAGGACACAGGTCACTGTATAGTATTGATGCGAAGGACACAAGTCTCTGTATAGTATTGATGAGAAGGACACAAGTCACTGTATAGTATTGAGGAGCAGGACACAGGTCACTGTATAGTATTGAGGGAGAAGGACACAAGTCACTGTATAGTATTGATGAGAAGGACACAAGTCACTGTATAGTATTGATGAGAAGGACACAGGTCACTGTATAGTATTGATGAGAAGGACACAAGTCACTGTATAGTATTGATGAGAAGGACACAAGTCACTGTATAGTATTGAGGAGCAGGACACAGGTCACTGTATAGTATTGATGAGAAGGACACAAGTCACTGTATAGTATTGAGGAGCAGGACACAAGTCACTGTATAGTATTGATGAGAAGGACACAAGTCACTGTATAGTATTGATGAGAAGGACACAAGTCACTGTATAGTATTGATGAGAAGGACACAAGTCACTGTATAGTATTGAGGAGCAGGACACAGGTCACTGTATAGTATTGATGAGAAGGACACAAGTCACTGTATAGTATTGATGAGAAGGACACAAGTCACTGTATAGTAATGAGGAGCAGGACACAGGTCACTGTATAGTATTGATGAGAAGGACACAAGTCACTGTATAGTATTGATGAGAAGGACACATGTCACTGTATAGTATTGATGAGAAGGACACAAGTCACTGTATAGTATTGATGAGAAGGACACAAGTCACTGTATAGTATTGATGAGAAGGACACAAGTCACTGTATAGTATTGATGAGAAGGACACAAGTCACTGTATAGTATTGATGAGAAGGACAAAAGTCACTGTATAGTATTGATGAGAAGGACACAAGTCACTGTATAGTATTGAGGAGAAGGACACAGGTCACTGTATAGTATTGATGAGAAGGACACAAGTCACTGTATAGTATTGATGAGAAGGACACAAGTCACTGTATAGTATTGAGGAGCAGGACACAGGTCACTGTATAGTATTGAGGAGAAGGACACAAGTCACTGTATAGTATTGATGAGAAGGACACAAGTCACTGTATAGTATTGAGGAGAAGGACACAGGTCACTGTATAGTATTGATGAGAAGGACACAAGTCACTGTATAGTATTGATGAGAAGGACACAAGTCACTGTATATGTATTGATGAGAAGGACACAAGTCACTGTATAGTATTGAGGAGCAGGACACAGGTCACTGTATAGTATTGAGGAGAAGGACACAAGTCACTGTATAGTATTGATGAGAAGGACACAGGTCACTGGTATAGTATTGATGAGAAGGACACAAGGCACTGTATAGTATTGATGAGAAGGACACAAGTCACTGTATAGTATTGAGGAGCAGTACACAGGTCACTGTATAGTATTGATGAGAAGGACACAAGTCACTGTTATAGTATTGAGGAGCAGGACACAAGTCACTGTATAGTATTGATGAGAAGGACACAAGTCACTGTATAGTATTGATGAGAAGGACACAAGTCACTGTATAGTATTGATGAGAAGGACACAAGTCACTGTATAGTATTGAGGAGCAGGACACAGGTCACTGTATAGTATTGATGAGAAGGACACAAGTCACTGTATAGTATTGAGGAGCAGGACACAAGTCACTGTATAGTATTGATGAGAAGGACACAAGTCACTGTATAGTATTGATGAGAAGGACACAAGTCACTGTATAGTATTGATGAGAAGGACACAAGTCACTGTATAGTATTGAGGAGCAGGACACAGGTCACTGTATAGTATTGATGAGAAGGACACAAGTCACTGTATAGTATTGAGGAGCAGGACACAGGTCACTGTATAGTATTGAGGAGCAGGACACAGGTCACTGTATAGTATTGATGAGCAGGACACAGGTCACTGTATAGTATTGAGGAGCAGAACATAGGTCACTGTATAGTATTGAGGAGCAGGACACAGGTCACTGTATAGTATTGATGAGAAGGACACAAGTCACTGTATAGTATTGAGGAGCAGGACACAGGTCACTGTATAGTATTGAGGAGCAGGACACAGGTCACTGTATAGTATTGATGAGCAGGACACAGGTCACTGTATAGTATTGAGGAGCAGAACATAGGTCACTGTATAGTATTGAGGAGGACACAGGTCACTGTATAGTATTGATGAGAAGGACACAAGTCACTGTATAGTATTGAGGAGAAGGACACAAGTCACTGTATAGTATTGATGAGAAGGACACAAGTCACTGTATAGTATTGAGGAGCAGAACACAGGTCACTGTATAGTATTGAGGAGCAGAACACAGGTCACTGTATAGTATTGATGAGAAGGACACAGGTCACTGTATAGTATTGAGGAGCAGAACACAGGTCACTGTATAGTATTGATGAGAAGGACACAGGTCACTGTATAGTATTGAGGAGCAGAACATAGGTCACTGTATAGTATTGAGGAGCAGAACACAGGTCACTGTATAGTATTGATGAGAAGGACACAAGTCACTGTATAGTATTGAGGAGCAGAACACAGGTCACTGTATAGTATTGATGAGAAGGACACAGGTCACTGTATAGTATTGAGGAGCAGAACATAGGTCACTGTATAGTATTGAGGAGCAGAACACAAGTCACTGTATAGTATTGATGAGAAGGACACAGGTCACTGTATAGTATTGAGGAGCAGAACACAGGTCACTGTATAGTATTGAGGAGCAGAACACAAGTCACTGTATAGTATTGATGAGAAGGACATAGGTCACTGTATAGTATTGAGGAGCAGAACATAGGTCACTGTATAGTATTGAGGAGCAGAACACAGGTCACTGTATAGTATTGATAAGAAGGACACAAGTCACTGTATAGTATTGAGGAGCAGAACACAGGTCACTGTATAGTATTGATGAGAAGGACACAGGTCACTGTATAGTATTGAGGAGCAGAACATAGGTCACTGTATAGTATTGAGGAGCAGAACACAGGTCACTGTATAGTATTGAGGAGCAGTACATTCTTATTCTTATATATGAGACGCCGACACAACGATTGTTGTATTTTAAGGCGAATATGAATGGTTATATGAGTGTAGGATGAGTGTGGATGAGTGTAGTCTTGTTACTATCTGAGTTCGACTGTTCCTCAGAAAGGGCAATTTATTAATAGCCCAATAGCCAGGGCTTTTTTTCCAATTCAATTCAAATATTCTTTATTCAAAGTTTGCATAGTATACTAAGAATAGTGTCATGATAATATAAATTTTACCTTAAAAACTATTAAACCTAATTAAACTATATTATTAAACTATTTAACCTTAGAACTAGAATATGTTCTTCTAAAGGTCTACAATTTTGTAATACTGTATAACAATGTTATGTTTTTCAAAATTACAACATTATTACAATCCACAATTATACTATCATTTAGCTGTCTCAAATACCTCATCTGTTGTATATGGAGCGATATTGATTAAGTACTTTTTTAATTCTTTCTTAAATACTTTATTTGATTGGATGTTTTTTAATTTACAAGGAAGCATTTGCAGAAATTTTTGACCAGAGTAGCTTGTCATTTTTTTATAAAATTCTAGATTGTGTCGTTGTGTGATGAGACCCTTACCCCTGGTATTGTGTCCATGAGAAGAGTGCTCCTTGCCATGTTCTTTTATGTACATAATAGAGTTTAAAATGTAGAGTCCATACACGGTTAATATATTGATGAGAAGGACACAAGTCACTGTATAGTATTGAGGAGAAGGACACAAGTCACTGTATAGTATTGAGGAGCAGGACACAGGTCACTGTATATTATTGAGGAGCAGAAAATAGGTCACTGTATAGTATTGAGGAGCAGTACATAAGTCACCATATATAGTATTGAGGAGCAGGGGATAGGTCACTGTATATTATTGAGGAGCAGAACATAGGTCACTGTATAGTACTGATGAGAAGGACACAAGTCACTGTATAGTATTGAGGAGAAGGACACAAGTCACTGTATAGTATTGAGGAGCAGGACACAGGTCACTGTATTTTATTGAGGAGCAGAACATAGGTCACTGTATATTATTGATGAGAAGGACACAAGTCACTGTATAGTATTGATGAGAAGGACACAAGTCACTGTATAGTATTGAGGAGAAGGACACAGGTCACTGTATAGTATTGATGAGAAGGACACAAGTCACTGTATAGTATTGATGAGAAGGACACAAGTCACTGTATAGTATTGAGGAGCAGGACACAGGTCACTGTATAGTATTGAGGAGAAGGACACAAGTCACTGTATAGTATTGATGAGAAGGACACAAGTCACTGTATAGTATTGATGAGAAGGACACAGGTCACTGAATAGTATTGATGAGAAGGACACAAGTCACTGTATAGTATTGATGAGAAGGACACAAGTCACTGTATAGTATTGAGGAGCAGGACACAGGTCACTGTATAGTATTGATGAGAAGGACACAAGTCACTGTATAGTATTGAGGAGCAGGACACAAGTCACTGTATAGTATTGATGAGAAGGACACAAGTCACTGTATAGTATTGATGAGAAGGACACAAGTCACTGTATAGTATTGATGAGAAGGACACAAGTCACTGTATAGTATTGATGAGAAGGACACAAGTCACTGTATAGTATTGAGGAGCAGGACACAGGACACTGTATAGTATTGATGAGAAGGACACAAGTCACTGTATAGTATTGATGAGAAGGACACAAGTCACTGTATAGTATTGATGAGAAGGACACAAGTCACTGTATAGTATTGATGAGAAGGACACAAGTCACTGTATAGTATTGATGAGAAGGACACAAGTCACTGTATAGTATTGAGGAGCAGGACACAGGACACTGTATAGTATTGATGAGAAGGACACAAGTCACTGTATAGTATTGATGAGAAGGACACAAGTCACTGTATAGTATTGATGAGAAGGACACAAGTCACTGTATAGTATTGATGAGAAGGACACAAGTCACTGTATAGTATTGATGAGAAGGACACAAGTCACTGTATAGTATTGATGAGAAGGACACAAGTCACTGTATAGTATTGATGAGAAGGACACAAGTCACTGTATAGTATTGATGAGAAGGACACAAGTCACTGTATAGTATTGATGAGAAGGACACAAGTCACTGTATAGTATTGATGAGAAGGACACAAGTCACTGTATAGTATTGAGGAGAAGGACACAGGTCACTGTATAGTATTGATGAGAAGGACACAAGTCACTGTATAGTATTGATGAGCAGGACACAAGTCACTGTATAGTATTGAGGAGCAGGACACAGGTCACTGTATAGTATTGAGGAGAAGGACACAAGTCACTGTATAGTATTGAGGAGAAGGACACAGGTCACTGTATAGTATTGAGGAGAAGGACACAGGTCACTGTATAGTATTGAGGAGAAGGACACAAGTCACTGTATAGTATTGAGGAGAAGGACACAGGTCACTGTATAGTATTGAGGAGAAGGACACAGGTCACTGTATAGTATAGATGAGAAGGACACAAGTCACTGTATAGTATTGAGGAGAAGGACACAGGTCACTGTATAGTATTGATGAGAAGGACACAAGTCACTGTATATTATTGAGGAGAAGGACACAGGTCACTGTATAGTATTGAGGAGAAGGACACAGGTCACTGTATAGTATTGATGAGAAGGACACAAGTCACTGTATATTATTGAGGAGAAGGACACAGGTCACTGTATAGTATTGAGGAGAAGGACACAGGTCACTGTATAGTATTGAGGAGAAGGACACAAGTCACTGTATAGTATTGATGAGAAGGACACAAGTCACTGTATAGTATTGAGGAGCAGAACATAGGTCACTGTATAGTATTGAGGAGAAGGACACAAGTCACTGTATAGTATTGAGGAGAAGGACACAAGTCACTGTATAGTATTGATGAGAAGGACACAAGTCACTGTATAGTATTGAGGAGCAGAACATAGGTCACTGTATAGTATTGAGGAGAAGGACACAGGTCACTGTATAGTATTGAGGAGAAGGACACAGGTCACTGTATAGTATTGAGGAGAAGGACACAAGTCACTGTATAGTATTGATGAGAAGGACACAGGTCACTGTATGGTATTGAGGAGAAGGACACAGGTCACTGTATAGTATTGATGAGAAGGACACAAGTCACTGTATAGTATTGAGGAGAAGGACACAGGTCACTGTATAGTATTGATGAGAAGGACACAAGTCACTGTATAGTATTGAGGAGAAGGACACAAGTCACTGTATAGTATTGAGGAGCAGAACATAGGTCACTGTATAGTATTGAGGAGAAGGACACAGGTCACTGTATAGTATTGAGGAGAAGGACACAGGTCACTGTATAGTATTGAGGAGAAGGACACAAGTCACTGTATAGTATTGATGAGAAGGACACAAGTCACTGTATAGTATTGATGAGAAGGACACAAGTCACTGTATAGTATTGAGGAGAAGGAAACAGGTCACTGTATAGTATTGATGAGAAGGACACAAGTCACTGTATAGTATTGATGAGAAGGACACAAGTCACTGTATAGTATTGAGGAGCAGAACATAGGTCACTGTATATTATTGATGAGAAGGACACAAGTCACTGTATAGTATTGAGGAGAAGGACACAGGTCACTGTATAGTATTGAGGAGAAGGACACAGGTCACTGTATAGTATTGATGAGAAGGACACAAGTCACTGTATAGTATTGAGGAGAAGGACACAGGTCACTGTATAGTATTGAGGAGAAGGACACAGGTCACTGTATAGTATTGAGGAGAAGGACACAAGTCACTGTATAGTATTGATGAGAAGGACACAAGTCACTGTATAGTATTGAGGAGCAGAACATAGGTCACTGTATAGTATTGAGGAGAAGGACACAGGTCACTGTATAGTATTGAGGAGAAGAACATAGGTCACTGTATAGTATTGATGAGAAGGACACAGGTCACTGTATAGTATTGATGAGAAGGACACAAGTCACTGTATAGTATTGATGAGAAGGACACAAGTCACTGTATAGTATTGAGGAGAAGGACACAGGTCACTGTATAGTATTGATGAGAAGGACACAAGTCACTGTATAGTATTGATGAGAAGGACACAAGTCACTGTAGAGTATTGAGGAGCAGGACACAGGTCACTGTATAGTATTGAGGAGAAGGACACAAGTCACTGTATAGTATTGATGAGAAGGACACAAGTCACTGTATAGTATTGAGGAGAAGGACACAGGTCACTGTATAGTATTGATGAGAAGGACACAAGTCACTGTATAGTATTGATGAGAAGGACACAAGTCACTGTATAGTATTGAGGAGCAGGACACAGGTCACTGTATAGTATTGAGGAGAAGGACACAAGTCACTGTATAGTATTGATGAGAAGGACACAAGTCACTGTATAGTATTGATGAGAAGGACACAGGTCACTGTATAGTATTGATGAGAAGGACACAAGTCACTGTATAGTATTGATGAGAAGGACACAAGTCACTGTATAGTATTGAGGAGCAGGACACAGGTCACTGTATAGTATTGATGTGAAGGACACAAGTCACTGTATAGTATTGAGGAGCAGGACACAAGTCACTGTATAGTATTGATGAGAAGGACACAAGTCACTGTATAGTATTGATGAGAAGGACACAAGTCACTGTATAGTATTGATGAGAAGGACACAAGTCACTGTATAGTATTGAGGAGCAGGACACAGGTCACTGTATAGTATTGATGAGAAGGACACAAGTCACTGTATAGTATTGATGAGAAGGACACAAGTCACTGTATAGTATTGATGAGAAGGACACAAGTCACTGTATAGTATTGATGAGAAGGACACAAGTCACTGTATAGTATTGATGAGAAGGACACAAGTCACTGTATAGTATTGAGGAGCAGGACACAGGTCACTGTATAGTATTGATGAGAAGGACACAAGTCACTGTATAGTATCGATGAGAAGGACACAAGTCACTGTATAGTATTGATGAGAAGGACACACGTCACTGTATAGTATTGATGAGAAGGACACAAGTCACTGTATAGTATTGATGAGAAGGAAACAAGTCACTGTATAGTATTGATGAGAAGGACACAAGTCACTGTATAGTATTGATGAGAAGGACACAAGTCACTGTATAGTATTGATGAGAAGGACACAAGTCACTGTATAGTATTGATGAGAAGGACACAAGTCACTGTATAGTATTGAGGAGAAGGACACAGGTCACTGTATAGTATTGATGAGAAGGACACAAGTCACTGTATAGTATTGATGAGAAGGACACAAGTCACTGTATAGTATTGAGGAGCAGGACACAGGTCACTGTATAGTATTGAGGAGAAGGACACAAGTCACTGTATAGTATTGAGGAGAAGGACACAGGTCACTGTATAGTATTGAGGAGAAGGACACAGGTCACTGTATAGTATTGAGGAGAAGGACACAAGTCACTGTATTGTATTGAGGAGAAGGACACAGGTCACTGTATAGTATTGAGGAGAAGGACACAGGTCACTGTATAGTATTGATGAGAAGGACACAAGTCACTGTATAGTATTGAGGAGAAGGACACAGGTCACTGTATAGTATTGAGGAGAAGGACACAAGTCACTGTATATTATTGAGGAGAAGGACACTAGTCACTGTATAGTATTGAGGAGCAGAACATAGGTCACTGTATAGTATTGAGGAGAAGGACACAGGTCACTGTATAGTATTGAGGAGAAGGACACAAGTCACTGTATAGTATTGATGAGAAGGACACAAGTCACTGTATAGTATTGATGAGAAGGACACAAGTCACTGTATAGTATTGAGGAGAAGGACACAGGTCACTGTATAGTATTGATGAGAAGGACACAAGTCACTGTATAGTATTGATGAGAAGGACACAAGTCACTGTATAGTATTGAGGAGCAGAACATAGGTCACTGTATATTATTGATGAGAAGGACACAAGTCACTGTATAGTATTGAGGAGAAGGACACAGGTCACTGTATAGTATTGATGAGAAGGACACAAGTCACTGTATAGTATTGAGGAGAAGGACACAGGTCACTGTATAGTATTGATGAGAAGGACACAAGTCACTGTATAGTATTGAGGAGAAGGACACAGGTCACTGTATAGTATTGATGAGAAGGACACAAGTCACTGTATAGTATTGATGAGAAGGACACAAGTCACTGTATAGTATTGAGGAGCAGGACACAGGTCACTGTATAGTATTGATGAGAAGGACACAAGTCACTGTATAGTATTGAGGAGCAGGACACAGGTCACTGTATAGTATTGAGGAGCAGGACACAGGTCACTGTATAGTATTGATGAGCAGGACACAGGTCACTGTATAGTATTGAGGAGCAGAACATAGGTCACTGTATAGTATTGAGGAGCAGGACACAGGTCACTGTATAGTATTGATGAGAAGGACACAAGTCACTGTATAGTATTGAGGAGCAGGACACAGGTCACTGTATAGTATTGAGGAGCAGGACACAGGTCACTGTATAGTATTGATGAGCAGGACACAGGTCACTGTATAGTATTGATGAGCAGGACACAGGTCACTGTATAGTATTGAGGAGCAGAACACAGGTCACTGTATAGTATTGATGAGAAGGACACAAGTCACTGTATAGTATTGAGGAGAAGGACACAAGTCACTGTATAGTATTGATGAGAAGGACACAAGTCACTGTATAGTATTGATGAGAAGGACACAAGTCACTGTATAGTATTGAGGAGCAGAACACAGGTCACTGTATAGTATTGATGAGAAGGACACAGGTCACTGTATAGTATTGAGGAGCAGAACACAGGTCACTGTATAGTATTGATGAGAAGGACACAGGTCACTGTATAGTATTGAGGAGCAGAACATAGGTCACTGTATAGTATTGAGGAGCAGAACACAGGTCACTGTATAGTATTGATGAGAAGGACACAAGTCACTGTATAGTATTGAGGAGCAGAACACAGGTCACTGTATAGTATTGATGAGAAGGACACAGGTCACTGTATAGTATTGAGGAGCAGAACATAGGTCACTGTATAGTATTGAGGAGCAGAACACAAGTCACTGTATAGTATTGATGAGAAGGACACAGGTCACTGTATAGTATTGAGGAGCAGAACACAGGTCACTGTATAGTATTGAGGAGCAGAACACAAGTCACTGTATAGTATTGATGAGAAGGACATAGGTCACTGTATAGTATTGAGGAGCAGAACATAGGTCACTGTATAGTATTGAGGAGCAGAACACAGGTCACTGTATAGTATTGATGAGAAGGACACAAGTCACTGTATAGTATTGAGGAGCAGAACACAGGTCACTGTATAGTATTGATGAGAAGGACACAGGTCACTGTATAGTATTGAGGAGCAGAACATAGGTCACTGTATAGTATTGAGGAGCAGAACACAGGTCACTGTATAGTATTGAGGAGCAGTACATTCTTATTCTTATATATGAGACGCCGACACAACGATTGTTGTATTTTAAGGCGAATATGAATGGTTATATGAGTGTAGGATGAGTGTGGATGAGTGTAGTCTTGTTACTATCTGAGTTCGACTGTTCCTCAGAAAGGGCAATTTATTAATAGCCCAACAGCCAGGGCTTTTTTTCCAATTCAATTCAAATATTCTTTATTCAAAGTTTGCATAGTATACTAAGAATAGTGTCATGATAATATAAATTTTACCTTAAAAACTATTAAACCTAATTAAACTATATTATTAAACTATTTAACCTTAGAACTAGAATATGTTCTTCTAAAGGTCTACAATTTTGTAATACTGTATAACAATGTTATGTTTTTCAAAATTACAACATTATTACAATCCACAATTATACTATCATTTAGCTGTCTCAAATACCTCATCTGTTGTATATGGAGCGATATTGATTAAGTACTTTTTTAATTCTTTCTTAAATACTT
The DNA here is from genome assembly GCA_035578905.1 of Stictocephala bisonia. Classification (NCBI taxonomy): domain Eukaryota; kingdom Metazoa; phylum Arthropoda; class Insecta; order Hemiptera; family Membracidae; genus Stictocephala; species Stictocephala bisonia. The sequence continues at coordinate 728,370 of JAQJVL010000389.1, read as the reverse complement.
TATTTGATTGGATGTTTTTTAATTTACAAGGAAGCATTTGCAGAAATTTTTGACCAGAGTAGCTTGTCATTTTTTTATAAAATTCTAGATTGTGTCGTTGTGTGATGAGACCCTTACCCCTGGTATTGTGTCCATGAGAAGAGTGCTCCTTGCCATGTTCTTTTATGTACATAATAGAGTTTAAAAATGTAGAGTCCATACACGGTTAATATATTGATGAGAAGGACACAAGTCACTGTATAGTATTGAGGAGAAGGACACAAGTCACTGTATAGTATTGAGGAGAAGGACACAGGTCACTGTATAGTATTGAGGAGAAGGACACAGGTCACTGTATAGTATTGAGGAGAAGGACACAAGTCACTGTATTGTATTGAGGAGAAGGACACAGGTCACTGTATAGTATTGAGGAGAAGGACACAGGTCACTGTATAGTATTGAGGAGCAGGACACAGGTCACTGTATAGTATTGAGGATAAGGACACAAGTCACTGTATAGTATTGAGGAGAAGGACACAGGTCACTGTATAGTATTGAGGAGAAGGACACAGGTCACTGTATAGTATTGAGGAGAAGGACACAAGTCACTGTATTGTATTGAGAGAGAAGGACACAGGTCACTGTATAGTATTGAGGAGAAGGACACAGGTCACTGTATAGTATTGATGAGAAGGACACAAGTCACTGTATAGTATTGAGGAGAAGGACACAGGTCACTGTATAGTATTGAGGAGAAGGACACAAGTCACTGTATATTATTGAGGAGAAGGACACTAGTCACTGTATAGTATTGAGGAGCAGAACATAGGTCACTGTATAGTATTGAGGAGAAGGACACAGGTCACTGTATAGTATTGAGGAGAAGGACACAAGTCACTGTATAGTATTGATGAGAAGGACACAAGTCACTGTATAGTATTGATGAGAAGGACACAAGTCACTGTATAGTATTGAGGAGAAGGACACAGGTCACTGTATAGTATTGATGAGAAGGACACAAGTCACTGTATAGTATTGATGAGAAGGACACAAGTCACTGTATAGTATTGAGGAGCAGAACATAGGTCACTGTATATTATTGATGAGAAGGACACAAGTCACTGTATAGTATTGAGGAGAAGGACACAGGTCACTGTATAGTATTGATGAGAAGGACACAAGTCACTGTATAGTATTGAGGAGAAGGACACAGGTCACTGTATAGTATTGATGAGAAGGACACAAGTCACTGTATAGTATTGAGGAGAAGGACACAGGTCACTGTATAGTATTGATGAGAAGGACACAAGTCACTGTATAGTATTGATGAGAAGGACACAAGTCACTGTATAGTATTGAGGAGCAGAACATAGGTCACTGTATAGTATTGATGAGAAGGACACAAGTCACTGTATAGTATTGAGGAGAAGGACACAGGTCACTGTATAGTATTGATGAGAAGGACACAAGTCACTGTATAGTATTGATGAGAAGGACACAAGTCACTGTATAGTATTGAGGAGCAGGACACAGGTCACTGTATAGTATTGAGGAGCAGAACATAGGTCACTGTATAGTATTGAGGAGAAGATTATAGGTCACTGTATAGTATTGATGAGAAGGACACAGGTCACTGTATAGTATTGATGAGAAGGACACAAGTCACTGTATAGTATTGATGAGAAGGACACAAGTCACTGTATAGTATTGAGGAGAAGGACACAAGTCACTGTATAGTATTGAGGAGAAGGACACAGGTCACTGTATAGTATTGATGCGAAGGACACAAGTCTCTGTATAGTATTGATGAGAAGGACACAAGTCACTGTATAGTATTGAGGAGCAGGACACAGGTCACTGTATAGTATTGAGGAGAAGGACACAAGTCACTGTATAGTATTGATGAGAAGGACACAAGTCACTGTATAGTATTGATGAGAAGGACACAGGTCACTGTATAGTATTGATGAGAAGGACACAAGTCACTGTATAGTATTGATGAGAAGGACACAAGTCACTGTATAGTATTGAGGAGCAGGACACAGGTCACTGTATAGTATTGATGAGAAGGACACAAGTCACTGTATAGTATTGAGGAGCAGGACACAAGTCACTGTATAGTATTGATGAGAAGGACACAAGTCACTGTATAGTATTGATGAGAAGGACACAAGTCACTGTATAGTATTGATGAGAAGGACACAAGTCACTGTATAGTATTGAGGAGCAGGACACAGGTCACTGTATAGTATTGATGAGAAGGACACAAGTCACTGTATAGTATTGATGAGAAGGACACAAGTCACTGTATAGTATTGATGAGAAGGACACAAGTTACTGTATAGTATTGAGGAGAAGGACACAGGTCACTGTATAGTATTGATGAGAAGGACACAAGTCACTGTATAGTATTGATGAGAAGGACACAAGTCACTGTATAGTATTGAGGAGCAGGACACAGGTCACTGTATAGTATTGAGGAGCAGAACATAGGTCACTGTATAGTATTGAGGAGAAGAACATAGGTCACTGTATAGTATTGATGAGAAGGACACAGGTCACTGTATAGTATTGATGAGAAGGACACAAGTCACTGTATAGTATTGATGAGAAGGACACAAGTCACTGTATAGTATTGAGGAGAAGGACACAGGTCACTGTATAGTATTGATGAGAAGGACACAAGTCACTGTATAGTATTGATGAGAAGGACACAAGTCACTGTATAGTATTAAGGAGAAGGACACAGGTCACTGTATAGTATTGATGCGAAGGACACAAGTCTCTGTATAGTATTGATGAGAAGGACACAAGTCACTGTATAGTATTGAGGAGCAGGACACAGGTCACTGTATAGTATTGAGGAGAAGGACACAAGTCACTGTATAGTATTGATGAGAAGGACACAAGTCACTGTATAGTATTGATGAGAAGGACACAGGTCACTGTATAGTATTGATGAGAAGGACACAAGTCACTGTATAGTATTGATGAGAAGGACACAAGTCACTGTATAGTATTGAGGAGCAGGACACAGGTCACTGTATAGTATTGATGAGAAGGACACAAGTCACTGTATAGTATTGAGGAGCAGGACACAAGTCACTGTATAGTATTGATGAGAAGGACACAAGTCACTGTATAGTATTGATGAGAAGGACACAAGTCACTGTATAGTATTGATGAGAAGGACACAAGTCACTGTATAGTATTGAGGAGCAGGACACAGGTCACTGTATAGTATTGATGAGAAGGACACAAGTCACTGTATAGTATTGATGAGAAGGACACAAGTCACTGTATAGTATTGATGAGAAGGACACAAGTCACTGTATAGTATTGATGAGAAGGACACAAGTCACTGTATAGTATTGATGAGAAGGACACAAGTCACTGTATAGTATTGAGGAGCAGGACACAGGTCACTGTATAGTATTGATGAGAAGGACACAAGTCACTGTATAGTATTGATGAGAAGGACACAAGTCACTGTATAGTATTGATGAGAAGGACACAAGTCACTGTATAGTATTGATGAGAAGGACACAAGTCACTGTATAGTATTGATGAGAAGGACACAAGTCACTGTATAGTATTGATGAGAAGGACACAAGTCACTGTATAGTATTGATGAGAAGGACACAAGTCACTGTATAGTATTGATGAGAAGGACACAAGTCACTGTATAGTATTGAGGAGCAGGACACAGGTCACTGTATAGTATTGAGGAGAAGGACACAAGTCACTGTATAGTATTGATGAGAAGGACACAAGTCACTGTATAGTATTGAGGAGAAGGACACAGGTCACTGTATAGTATTGATGAGAAGGACACAAGTCACTGTATAGTATTGATGAGAAGGACACAAGTCACTGTATAGTATTGAGGAGCAGGACACAGGTCACTGTATAGTATTGAGGAGAAGGACACAAGTCACTGTATAGTATTGATGAGAAGGACACAGGTCACTGTATAGTATTGATGAGAAGGACACAAGTCACTGTATAGTATTGATGAGAAGGACACAAGTCACTGTATAGTATTGAGGAGCAGTACACAGGTCACTGTATAGTATTGATGAGAAGGACACAAGTCACTGTATAGTATTGAGGAGCAGGACACAAGTCACTGTATAGTATTGATGAGAAGGACACAAGTCACTGTATAGTATTGATGAGAAGGACACAAGTCACTGTATAGTATTGATGAGAAGGACACAAGTCACTGTATAGTATTGAGGAGCAGGACACAGGTCACTGTATAGTATTGATGAGAAGGACACAAGTCACTGTATAGTATTGAGGAGCAGGACACAAGTCACTGTATAGTATTGATGAGAAGGACACAAGTCACTGTATAGTATTGATGAGAAGGACACAAGTCACTGTATAGTATTGAGGAGCAGGACACAGGTCACTGTATAGTATTGATGAGAAGGACACAAGTCACTGTATAGTATTGAGGAGCAGGACACAGGTCACTGTATAGTATTGAGGAGCAGGACACAGGTCACTGTATAGTATTGATGAGCAGGACACAGGTCACTGTATAGTATTGAGGAGCAGAACATAGGTCACTGTATAGTATTGAGGAGCAGGACACAGGTCACTGTATAGTATTGATGAGAAGGACACAAGTCACTGTATAGTATTGAGGAGCAGGACACAGGTCACTGTATAGTATTGAGGAGCAGGACACATGTCACTGTATAGTATTGATGAGCAGGACACAGGTCACTGTATAGTATTGATGAGCAGGACACAGGTCACTGTATAGTATTGAGGAGCAGAACACAGGTCACTGTATAGTATTGATGAGAAGGACACAAGTCACTGTATAGTATTGAGGAGCAGGACACAGGTCACTGTATAGTATTGAGGAGAAGGACACAAGTCACTGTATAGTATTGATGAGAAGGACACAAGTCACTGTATAGTATTGATGAGAAGGACACAGGTCACTGTATAGTATTGATGAGAAGGACACAAGTCACTGTATAGTATTGATGAGAAGGACACAAGTCACTGTATAGTATTGAGGAGCAGGACACAGGTCACTGTATAGTATTGATGAGAAGGACACAAGTCACTGTATAGTATTGAGGAGCAGGACACAAGTCACTGTATAGTATTGATGAGAAGGACACAAGTCACTGTATAGTATTGATGAGAAGGACACAAGTCACTGTATAGTATTGATGAGAAGGACACAAGTCACTGTATAGTATTGAGGAGCAGGACACAGGTCACTGTATAGTATTGATGAGAAGGACACAAGTCACTGTATAGTATTGATGAGAAGGACACAAGTCACTGTATAGTATTGATGAGAAGGACACAAGTCACTGTATAGTATTGAGGAGCAGGACACAGGTCACTGTATAGTATTGATGAGAAGGACACAAGTCACTGTATAGTATTGATGAGAAGGACACAAGTCACTGTATAGTATTGAGGAGCAGGACACAGGTCACTGTATAGTATTGAGGAGCAGAACATAGGTCACTGTATAGTATTGAGGAGAAGAACATAGGTCACTGTATAGTATTGATGAGAAGGACACAGGTCACTGTATAGTATTGATGAGAAGGACACAAGTCACTGTATAGTATTGATGAGAAGGACACAAGTCACTGTATAGTATTGAGGAGAAGGACACAGGTCACTGTATAGTATTGATGAGAAGGACACAAGTCACTGTATAGTATTGATGAGAAGGACACAAGTCACTGTATAGTATTAAGGAGAAGGACACAGGTCACTGTATAGTATTGATGCGAAGGACACAAGTCTCTGTATAGTATTGATGAGAAGGACACAAGTCACTGTATAGTATTGAGGAGCAGGACACAGGTCACTGTATAGTATTGAGGAGAAGGACACAAGTCACTGTATAGTATTGATGAGAAGGACACAAGTCACTGTATAGTATTGATGAGAAGGACACAGGTCACTGTATAGTATTGATGAGAAGGACACAAGTCACTGTATAGTATTGATGAGAAGGACACAAGTCACTGTATAGTATTGAGGAGCAGGACACAGGTCACTGTATAGTATTGATGAGAAGGACACTAGTCACTGTATAGTATTGAGGAGCAGGACACAAGTCACTGTATAGTATTGATGAGAAGGACACAAGTCACTGTATAGTATTGATGAGAAGGACACAAGTCACTGTATAGTATTGATGAGAAGGACACAAGTCACTGTATAGTATTGAGGAGCAGGACACAGGTCACTGTATAGTATTGATGAGAAGGACACAAGTCACTGTATAGTATTGATGAGAAGGACACAAGTCACTGTATAGTATTGATGAGAAGGACACAAGTCACTGTATAGTATTGATGAGAAGGACACAAGTCACTGTATAGTATTGATGAGAAGGACACAAGTCACTGTATAGTATTGAGGAGCAGGACACAGGTCACTGTATAGTATTGATGAGAAGGACACAAGTCACTGTATAGTATTGATGAGAAGGACACAAGTCACTGTATAGTATTGAGGAGCAGGACACAGGTCACTGTATATTATTGATGAGAAGGACACAAGTCACTGTATAAGTATTGATGAGAAGGACACAAGTCACTGTATAGTATTGATGAGAAGGACACAAGTCACTGTATAGTATTGATGAGAAGGACACAAGTCACTGTATAGTATTGATGAGAAGGACACAAGTCACTGTATAGTATTGATGAGAAGGACACAAGTCACTGTATAGTATTGATGAAGAAGGACACAAGTCACTGTATAGTATTGAGGAGCAGGACACAGGTCACTGTATAGTATTGAGGAGAAGGACACAAGTCACTGTATAGTATTGATGAGAAGGACACAAGTTACTGTATAGTATTGAGGAGAAGGACACAGGTCACTGTATAGTATTGATGAGAAGGACACAAGTCACTGTATAGTATTGATGAGAAGGACACAAGTCACTGTATAGTATTGAGGAGCAGGACACAGGTCACTGTATATTATTGAGGAGAAGGACACAAGTCACTGTATAGTATTGATGAGAAGGGACACAGGTCACTGTATAGTATTGATGAGAAGGACACAAGTCACTGTATAGTATTGATGAGAAGGACACAAGTCACTGTATAGTATTGAGGAGCAGTACACAGGTCACTGTATAGTATTGATGAGAAGGACACAAGTCACTGTATAGTATTGAGGAGCAGGACACAAGTCACTGTATAGTATTGATGAGAAGGACACAAGTCACTGTATAGTATTGATGAGAAGGACACAAGTCACTGTATAGTATTGATGAGAAGGACACAAGTCACTGTATAGTATTGAGGAGCAGGACACAGGTCACTGTATAGTATTGATGAGAAGGACACAAGTCACTGTATAGTATTGAGGAGCAGGACACAAGTCACTGTATAGTATTGAGGAGCAGAACACAGGTCACTGTATAGTATTGAGAGCAGAACACAAGTCACTGTATAGTATTGATGAGAAGGACATAGGTCACTGTATAGTATTGAGGAGCAGAACATAGGTCACTGTATAGTATTGAGGAGCAGAACACAGGTCACTGTATAGTATTGATGAGAAGGACACAAGTCACTGTATAGTATTGAGGAGCAGAACACAGGTCACTGTATAGTATTGATGAGAAGGACACAGGTCACTGTATAGTATTGAGGAGCAGAACATAGGTCACTGTATAGTATTGAGGAGCAGAACACAGGTCACTGTATAGTATTGAGGAGCAGTACATTCTTATTCTTATATATGAGACGCCGACACAACGATTGTTGTATTTTAAGGCGAATATGAATGGTTATATGAGTGTAGGATGAGTGTGGATGAGTGTAGTCTTGTTACTATCTGAGTTCGACTGTTCCTCAGAAAGGGCAATTTATTAATAGCCCAACAGCCAGGGCTTTTTTTCCAATTCAATTCAAATATTCTTTATTCAAAGTTTGCATAGTATACTAAGAATAGTGTCATGATAATATAAATTTTACCTTAAAAACTATTAAACCTAATTAAACTATATTATTAAACTATTTAACCTTAGAACTAGAATATGTTCTTCTAAAGGTCTACAATTTTGTAATACTGTATAACAATGTTATGTTTTTCAAAATTACAACATTATTACAATCCACAATTATACTATCATTTAGCTGTCTCAAATACCTCATCTGTTGTATATGGAGCGATATTGATTAAGTACTTTTTTAATTCTTTCTTAAATACTTTATTTGATTGGATGTTTTTTAATTTACAAGGAAGCATTTTGCAGAAATTTTTGACCAGAGTAGCTTGTCATTTTTTTATAAAATTCTAGATTGTGTCGTTGTGTGATGAGACCCTTACCCCTGGTATTGTGTCCATGAGAAGAGTGCTCCTTGCCATGTTCTTTTATGTACATAATAGAGTTTTAAAATGTAGAGTCCATACACGGTTAATATATTGATGAGAAGGACACAAGTCACTGTATAGTATTGAGGAGAAGGACACAAGTCACTGTATAGTATTGAGGAGCAGGACACAGGTCACTGTATATTATTGAGGAGCAGAAAATAGGTCACTGTATAGTATTGAGGAGCAGTACATAAGTCACCATATATAGTATTGAGGAGCAGGGGATAGGTCACTGTATATTATTGAGGAGCAGAACATAGGTCACTGTATAGTACTGATGAGAAGGACACAAGTCACTGTATAGTATTGAGGAGAAGGACACAAGTCACTGTATAGTATTGAGGAGCAGGACACAGGTCACTGTATTTTATTGAGGAGCAGAACATAGGTCACTGTATATTATTGATGAGAAGGACACAAGTCACTGTATAGTATTGAGGAGAAGGACACGAGTCACTGTATAGTATTGAGGAGCAGGACACAGGTCCCTGTATAGTATTGAGGAGCAGTACATAAGTCACCATATATAGTATTGAGGAGCAGGGGATAGGTCACTGTATATTATTGAGGAGCAGAACATAGGTCACTGTATAGTATTGATGAGAAGGACACAAGTCACTGTATAGTATTGAGGAGAAGGACACAAGTCACTGTATATTATTGAGGAGCAGAACATAGGTCACTGTATAGTATTGATGAGAAGGACACAAGTCACTGTATAGTATTGAGGAGCAGGACATAGGTCACTGTATAGTATTGAGGAGCAGGACACAGGTCACTGTATAGTATTGAGGAGCAGTACATAAGTCACTATGTATAGTATTGAGGAGCAGGGGATAGGTCACTGTATATTATTGAGGAGCAGAAAATAGGTCACTGTATAGTATTGAGGAGAAGGACACAAGTCACTGTATAGTATTGAGGAGCAGGACACAGGTCACTGTATATTATTGAGGAGCAGGATATAGGTCATTATATAGTATTGCAGAGCAGGACATAGGTCACTGTATAGTATTGAGGAGCAGGACATAGGTCACTGTATAGTATTGAGGAGCAGGACATATGTCACCGTATAGTATTGAGGAGCAGGACATAGGGCACCGTATAGTATTGAGGAGCAGGACATAGGTCACTGTATAGTATTGAGGAGCAGGGCACAGCACACAAGAATATGATACATTGTTAACATAGTCTACATGAACCAGTTTTAAGTTTTGCCAATGATTGAGGGATGGGTAAAATTTTACTATTTACTTGTACAAAGATAGATGGAAAGTATCTACTATCTTGGGTAAGTAACACTTATCTGAATTCTGGGTTCTTGGAGAGACTATGAGCATATTTAGTGTTTTGGGGATTTTGGAGTCAGCCATCATGTCTGGCCATCAAAAAGCAGAAGGGAGTAATGGTACAGAAGTGCTCCAAATGATGCTAGTATAATTAAAGTGGCCTTTTATACTCTTAGTTAATTTTTATCAGAGCAATCTTTTTTACATCTATGCAGTATGATGTTTCAATTGAAATTATAGAATTAAGACAAAGAATATGGATAGAGGTTCTAATGTTGGGTAGTAAATCAGTGTCCGGGTGTTTTTTAGGGGAGAGAACTGAGTATCAGGCTTGTCAGTTATCTGAAAATCAGACTAACACTACATGATTCGGATTCCACATAAAGATGTAGATCCCTTAGTTTCCCTGGCTATTGGGCTATTAATAAATGGCTCTCTCTGAGGAACAGTTGAACTCAGCTAGTAACCAGACTACACAGGTTATGCACGTTCATCCTACACTCATGTATATAATCATTCATATTCAACTTAAAATATGCAAACATTTGTGTCGGCATCTCATATGTAAAAATGTAAAAAAGAATGAATATAAGAATGGTCCTCAACCTTCAGCATATCTCTTGCTTTGTATATTTTTAGAGAAACTAGGACTTCTTTATGTACAATAAGTAGTTTTTATATCTTCCTTCCTCCCTTTATATTGGTTTAGAGTTTTTAGGGCAATAGAAGATAGTCTTGCATGTATCCTAAAAATTTTGGCAATTTTTTATAAAAATTGGTTTGCAAATTCTCTTTTGGTGAATAGGGAACCAGTTGTGTTCTAAATTTAGAAAAATATACGAGGTTTAACTTCAGCATATAACTCCTTGCCTGGAATCATTACATAATCCCTGTTCCTTAGTTGTGGTTCTTAGATGGTAGGATCAGCAAACAGTCTTAAGGATAATTCCACTTATATACCAGGAAACCGCCTCGGCTACTCGTTTTTTCAAATAATAAATTATTTAGTACCTGTACAGGCTAAGTGTTACGTGTTTTTTGTTTTCTCGTGACAAATTGTGTAAAATGACTTTTTGTCAGAATGTTCGAAGCCAGATGATGAAGTGTTAAGTACTTCTAAACAGCTGTAGCTTACAGTAACATTGGATACCCGACGGAATTTAAGGTAACTTTAAAACCATAGAGTCTTAAGGAAGTAGCTTACCTAGAAATGGGTTATAACTCCTAAGTCACTCAGTGGTAATGGTAAGTTTCACAGTGTTATATCCATACTTTTTGAGTTCATGAAAATGATCGTGATCTATTGTTTTCCATTTAAATCTGATATTCTTTGGAGAGAAGTTTATAGGCAGAAACTGTTTCTTAGAAATAAGTATCTGCTTATAAACTTCTACAAACACAATTTTGGACAATGTTGGCGAAAGAATAATAAAGTAATTTCTTGTTATACTATAAAATCATACAATTTGGAAACTCATTACTGCCTCCATAATTACATTAATGTTTACATTGAATGTTCTGATTGTTCCAGGATCTTTCAGAGTTAACTCCGGTCCAAGGGGATAGGGAAAGTTTAGAACAAGTGGAGGGGCTTCTCAGGCCATTGCAAATGGACCTAAATAAAACTATGACAAATGTTCCTAAAAGGTAGGCCTATTTACTTTTGTTGACTGCTAAAAAAATAATTAAAATCTTTTGACATTCATAGCCATTAGATTGCTTACTGTTTTATATACATATAAAGATAACACTTAGGAATATTTTTTTGATGTTTAATAATCAAAATCAATTTCGGTCTTGAAAGACCATCTTCAGTTATATAGATACAAGAGGTTATAAAAATACTTAATTGTACAATTATTTTAACAGCTATAAAAAATGTAGATGGATAAGTTGTAGATCTCGTTAAACTTTATAATTTTGCATCTTAATCTTTATTTAATCTTTACTAAATCTTTATTCATTAATTTTTTTATAAAATTTCAAGCGATGTAACTAATGATATGAGTCAACTAGATAATGTGTCCATATTAAAAAAAACGTTAAGCTAAATAATTGTTAATGATTTTAAACAAAATGCATACAATTTATTAATGTACAAGGTTGTATTCAAAACTAAGTGGAACAGTATAGTAAGAATTACAGTACACTCTCCTAGTGAAACAAATGTTTACTACTCAAACTCCACCAATCAGTATTGGTTATTTGAATCATCCCACATTATGTATGAAATCTACAAATAAAAATCACATGAATTACTTTAGATATATTTACTCGGGACAGAAACCAATCACAGATGACTGGTTGTCCATTGCTATAGAAACGGTTAAGCTAAGTTTCATTTTTAACTTTTTTATTGAACATACATTTAAAGAGAAATTGTCGGAAAATCAATAAAAAAAGAGAAATTGAAACAATATAGATTATATTTTTATAAACATAACAAGTATTTTTGTATGATTTAAAACATTAACCATGTTTTTTTCTATATATTAAAATTTATTTCTTTGCAGAGAGACTGTGAGAACTCCAGGTCGAGTGCGGCGCCAGGCAGCTTTAGAAAAAACGAACGAACTACAGAGAACTGTTGAAGGATGGGAAAGTAAAGAACTGAGCCAGTGTTGTAATGAATTTATTAGAGAGGACTTTTTGTGTAAGCTGAGGCAGGCAGGAGGCAGGCGTCTTACTGAGAGAAAGGTATTTTGAGCAATCACAGTATTGTATTTTGTCTTTTGTTTAATTAGTTTTGTTGTTGTTGTAATCTCTTCATTTAAGAGTAATAAAATATCAAGCCTTGATGTTATTGAAATATTGTAGAAAACTTGTTCTCAATTCATTCTCTTACACTTTGAAAATATGATTCCCAGTTAATATTTAGGGAACTATGAAATATTAAACCTTTAGAACAATAATTAAATAATTGTGGTAATACAGCGACTGTCGTTCTGAAGCCGAGTTGTTTCTATTGGAGTCCCTTCAAAAATGATATAGAAAGGCTCAGGGCTCGTCTCATGCTGTGACATCAATACTTGTGGTTAGTTTATAGGTAGGGATGTGTTGATTCTCAATGCCTATTGTTGAATCCACTGATTCTCAGCACTGGAATCAGAATCTAGGATCGATCTTAAAGTTCAATTCCAAATAGCGATTCCAACCGCCGGCCTTTTTTCAGTAAGGAAAGAGTATCAAGTTCAAAATGAATTGTCGATTTTTTATAAACATTATTCAGCCTAGTCACATTTTCTTTTATATTTCCTCATCAAAACGTTGATTATTGGTGAATTAATTTATCAGGGTTCCCACCCAACCATGAAAACCGTGAAACAGTGAGTTATGTGTAAGTGGAAAAACCTTGAATAAGCTGTGAATTCCATTAATAAACCTTAACAACTACCAAATGTATGGTATATAAATCTAAATAACTCGTCAGAAAAATACAAAAGTTGTTTACTGTCGCAAAAACATGCAGAAATTTACTACTTAATATTATAATCGGCGATGCAATACATAATTTGGTCTTCATACGCCGCGTGATGGATGCATATATGAGTATGTGACAAGATCATATTTGGTTGGCGAGTGAAATATAATCTACATAAACAAATGATAATAATTGTTCACTAAGCCAGGAATTAATGTAATAAAATAGGAGAGGTTGGATATCAACAAACTTACCCACAAAGACAAGTTAACGTATTATTGTATTGAAAAGCTATGCTGTAGCATTCCAGAATTTTCATGATTAAATGCTGAAATACACTCATCTCAAAAATAATATCAGGCATTTACCCTCTAGGTTCTAAATGTCTCATTCTAAAGTACGTATAGAAAATTGTATTAATATATATATATATATATATATATATATATATATATATATATATATATATATATACACTAAACATAGTTTTGTTAAAAATGTACAGTATAAATGATATTTTTGTTTAAATGTATTGAATAATATTTTGTAAAATAAAAGTATTTCTATTTTATTGTTATTATCATGTCTGATTTAGTTATAATTGAGTAGGGAACATTGAAACTACACGTTTTGAACAGAAAGTGAAAGCTCTGTATAATTGTAGGTGTACCTGTTTGATGGAGTGTTGGTTCTGTGTAAACCCAATAATAAGCGAACCTCTGTCTCTGTAGCTGCTCAAATAACCAACACAACACCAGGAGAGTATCGGCTAAAAGAAAAGTTCTTCATTAGGAAAATTGAAATAATTGATAGGGAAGACACTGAAGGTATGTAAAAATGTATATTTCTCATAATAATTCATTAGTATTCCCTCTTTTCATTGAAACATTGTAGAACTCCTAATACTTTGATAGTGATACCAAATTGCATGCCACCATAAACAAGTATTTAAAGTGTCAGGTGGCAAATTTCAACAAGATGGAATAGAAAAACTGTAGCCTATCAAGTAAAGCGCCTCAATTTGAATAGTAATGATAAAGATAAATAGTGTCTTTCCTTGTTCTTTTTCACTTGTTAACTTTCTATTTTAAAACATCTTCACTTTCTCGACAGCTGTCCTACCTATGCTATGAATTATTTAATTGGAATTACCTACTTTTGTGTATCTAGGCAGTAAGCCTCCTAAACACATTCACTGCGGTGGCGCATGGAGACGCGTAATGCGGGGTGCGGGGCTGCCTTGCCCGGCTCGGCACCATGACCGCACACTTAGATATTTCAACGTATTGACAAGTACAATTCATTCATGTGCAATTCATTAAATATTTTAAGTTCATATGTTATGTATTTACTTTATTTAATCCTTTCAACCCACTAGTTCATTCCATTTCAGTAGATTTATTCATCATCAGAAGCCGTAATAAACAAACCTTAATTTCCCGTTATGTCTTCAAACTGTAAACCTACTGTCATCTTTTTTAGTAATTCTCATATTCTGTTAAACAATAAACATCTCGCGAGGTTAGCCATGTTACAACTACTATAAATAACATAAATATTTAGACTAGAAACATATACATTATATACACCATTTACTGTACAGAGGCATTAAAAATAAATAAATAAAAAATAATATCACCCTGAAAAAAACCCGAACGCAATGTTGTTTACACTGTGTTCCCTGTGCAATGCTAATATTACACTGACACGAAATGGCTGCCGCTGTCGAATTACTGATTTATACATCATCAGCTTGTATGCGGTGACCGTCATGTCGTAGATATACGTCACCTGTAGTGTATGTGTTAATAAATACTATTGTATACTATACTATTTTAGTAATATAAGTATACCAATACTTATCTTTACAAATCAATACTAAATGTATTCACTAGGAGTTAGAAGAGAGGATGGGATACCAATGTTAATTTGTTGGGTGTATTATCTTAACACATTCGCTGCGAAGGCACACAGCGTACGACATCATGGCTGCACGCTTACCTATTTAAACATTTTTACAAGTAAAATCGATTTATGTGCAATTCATACAATATTTTTAGTTCATATTGTGGTATTTACAATATTTAATCATCTTTAACCCATCGAATCATTCCATTCCAGTTCATTTATTTATTAATCAGAAGCTGTAATAGATAAATCTGAATCTCCCGTTACGACTTCGAACTGTAAACTCACTGTCTTCAGACTCGCCAGAACTCATATTCTCTTCAAAAAGCATCCCTCGTGAGGGTCCAGCCATGTTATAAACATCAGAAATAATCTAAATATCTACAGAAATGTAAAAACTGCATATGTACTATATACAGCTTGCACAATACTTAGACAAAAATAAAAACGCCATGCCAAAACTACCGGGATGAAATGTTGTTTATACTCGTCCAAACACAGTTACACGAGTTGCACACTCTCTCCCCTAATGTTAACCTCACACTGGCCAACAAAGGAACAATGCGTAGTATATGACTATACAGACCCAGCTGGGTGGCACATGTCACTTGCCTTGGGTCAGTACTGACCCAGCCGAAGCGTATGTGTTAGTGTCTTCTGTTCCATATCAGCTGTTTGACTAAGTTTTCTTAGATCCTTGTTTCTTACATCTCATATGAGCATTTGATATAAGAATTAAATCTACATGAGAATTTAATAAGTACTCATTCATTACTAATTAAGTTCTTTTATAAAATAATTAGCATATCTAAAAGTGAAATCTGAATATGAAGTAATTTTCATTTCAGAGTTGAAGCATGCTTTTGAAATAGCACCAAGAGTTCACCCGACTGTAATACTTGTAGCAAAGTCTGCGGAAGACAAGAACAATTGGATGGCTGACCTAGTGATGTTAAACACTAAGAGGTAAACATTCTCTTTAACAAAGAATATTTTTAATGTAGAGATATCAATTCTTTGGAAGTATAATAAGTATCAAATCATACCTATTTTGTGTTGTACATAAATAGATATGATTAAACTGTCATACTTTTACAGTCAATTTGTAAAATTAAAAAAATACCTCATGATGTAAGACATTTAGTTTATAATGTGATTTTAACCAGTGTATAAATAATAATTACTAAAATTACAAATTCTATTCAAATTATTAAAAATGTGTCAAGTCATATTAAGTTAATGAACAAATTGAAAGTGAACTGAAAAAATAATTTGCGAGCTGTTACAACATGGCTTCCACTTTTATTGTTATCTAGCCTTAATAAAAGAACTCATCCAGGGAGTATTCATTTTTCCCTCAAAATATACCTTTTTAAAACTGTTCTAAAGTTTGTGAATTTGATTTATTATTTCTAATGGCAAGTAGATTAAAATATTTACCCAATGTGATTTGCTTTTTAAGAGACTGAGACCTTAAAGTTAGGTTAGATTAGTTATTAGGATGTATTGATATCATTTTTATCTCTGATGAATGAAGTGTATGAATGAAAATTTTCCTTAAGGTCAAATTTGTAAAATTGTTTTTTAAAACAACAAAAACATTCTAATAAAATATATTGGTCATACAATGATAGTATTTGTAACTGTGAAAAATGTCCTTTCATTGATTTAAATATTGTCAAATGTAACATAGTTTTTATAGCTTTCTTTTGAAGTCTTAATATTTTGTCAAGATTCTTTTATGTCTCTCCATAAATTGCCAAACCATGTACATGACAAAGTAGATGATTTGTAATGTTTCTAAATAACATAAAAATGGCAGTCTTCTCAGAATGTATAGTCCTGATGAAATTTTCTTGCCTATTTTATCAACTTGAAAACCCCAACTAAGGTTACTATCAATTTCCAGCACCAAGACTTTTGCGTGCTCAGTCTCTCATCTGTTGCTTAATTCAATCAAAATTTTTAAGTCTGGAGTTTTTCTAATTTGTGTTGTTGAAGAAGTCATATAATTGGATTTAATAATAAACTGTTACTGATAAAATACTTCTGAGATGTAAAAACAAGAAAAAGAGAAGTACAATATAGAAGGATCAAGTGATAAGAAGAATTATATTCAGAATGGGGCATCAAAGGAGCAGAATGGCACAGTTGAATACAGGGAACTTGAAGGCAGATTATTGTATAGTGCAAACACAATGAATGTATTCATGTTTGCTCAAGTTACTCACGTTGTGTTACTTACCTACATCTCTACAACTTAACCATAGGTACCCATTCTTGCACCCTAAGTATGGATATATATTAGGGGTGTGCGAGTAGCTCGAAATTCGAGTATTTTTTCTAGTTTTTAAAAAACAAACTCGACTCGAGATTTAAAAAATTTGAAAAAATCTAGTCGAGTTTTGCTATATCTTTGAGGTAAAACGCTATAATCAAGACAAAAGTCCCATTTGTATAATAGATTATAAAGATAAGCATTTTATGTAGGCAACTATATTTTAAATATGATCATAATATCGTATTCGTAACCGGAGATATTCTCGTGATCTTTCAGATTCGAGATTCACGCACACCAGTCACGAACTCTCGATCGTTAGGCCATGATGATTACGGCAAAAAGTATAATCATTATTTATAAAGAAGGCACGACCACAGAAGCTGTTCCAACTAGCCGTCAGTAGTTATTCATACAAAACGTGATAACTGATCACAAAGAATCAGTTATTGAACTGTTTCAAAACTTCGTTACATAACTTTTACCAACATTTGAAATTAATAGTTGCATTTATTTCAGATCCATTATTTAAAAGTTCATGACTAAAACTATTCTAAAACTTACAATTTCAGACAGATTAAATTGCATTCAATCTATAACAGAATCTATGCATGGAACGTAAACAATTGAAATTGAAAAGCTATTATAATTTGAGATAGAATGCTAGAAACAGTTTTATTCTGGCACTGTTTCTAATAAAATAACGGTTAATGTAGCTACTACTAGTAATTCGCCGACTCGATGAGTCCCAATATAAAATGTACTTCTAGCCGTGGATTCAATTTGTTATCCATTTTGTTTTGAGTTTTTGTTGATGTTTACGCTAGTGGTAGTAACTTTTTCGATAACCTGTTACGTAATTCTATTATGTTCTGGTGACGTGTTGTAATAATCTGTTATTTTTGTAACCTGTTACTCTCGACACGTTGACGTTCCAGAGAGTTTCTGTTATGGCCTGACGTTACCTAACGGCTCGAAGCCTCGTTACGGCTGGTCTAGATAACGTTCTAAGTTACCAAATGTTATGAAGTTGAAGTAATGCTGTATGTTACGTTACGATAATTAGTTACGGTTGTTGCGGCTTTGCTTCACATTACAGAGTTACCATTGAAAGTTTGTTCTGTTATCAATAATTTAACTGTAACGTGCAAGAGTCTTAAGTTTCCTTCGTAGTTAGTGATAGGATTACCTGTTCTTTAAAGTAAACAGTAATAACCATTCCTGCTTACTTGTAAGACCTGCAATTTCAAACAGTGATTCCGCTCTTTTTGCTCCAACCGTGATTTGAACGTCAAATCACTTAAACCTACGGCCTTCTACACCATTAGGGACACTTCGAGGTTATGTATTTGAGGTGATCCAAACTTTATTAATTATTAAGCGAACTAAATAAATAGTGTTAGAGTGTGTTGCTTACTTCATTTCAGTGTTTTCACTTTTGAAAAAAAGGAGTTAAATACTCGACTCGAATAAAACTCAAACTCGAAATTATGTCTGAAAACTCAACTCGAATCCTAAAATTGCTACTCGCACACCCCTAATAATATATACAGGGTGTCTAGCTTTGACTGCCGCATATTTTAGAGGATAGTTTGTTTAAGTCAATACAAGCAAATAATGCAATATAACATGGGCCCTATCTTGATTTGTTTTCAGTCTGTATATATTTTTACAACAATTTTAATATCTCAAAATCCGTTTGACTTACAATACTGAATTGTTGCATGAAAGTTGATCTTAAAAAGATACATTTTATGTAAAAAGGCAGAATGTCTAGGATTATCAGTTTCAAAATGTCTAAAAATTTCAAAGTCAAATATCAAACATTATTTTTGCAACTGAAAACATTGTTATCTTAGTAATCTTTAACCAGATAGCAATGCTTTCAGTCACGAAAAATACTTTGTGATTTTAAGTCAAACTGTTTATGAGATATTCAAATTTTTGTAAAAAACACATACAGCACACAGACAGAAAATGAATCGAGATAGGACCCATGTTATATGGCATTCTATTCTATTCTATAATCCATTCTACTCTGTTGTTGACTTCATGGAAAAAAAAGATATTGTTTTTTGAATTTAAATCTAGTTTTGTTTTATTGACTACTGATACTATTTTAAAACTGTTATTGGTCCTTCAATTAGGCCTATTATTTGTGTCTCTTTTTATTGTTTTGTGTTTTTATTCATTTTTATGTTTTGTAATTTTATTGTTACTGGTTTTTAATATTGTTATTTCTTGTCATAATTTATATATTAATAGTTTATTGCTTGTTTTGTTGTCAAAATTATCTAATTTATTTTTAATTCTTACATTTATTTATTGTCATTATTGTTGTCTAAGTCAATTGGTCTATTATAATTAAAAGAAATATCGACAGAGCTTAAAAAAGTAGTGTTAGTATTTGTTAATTTTATTTATTGTATTTCTATTATAATTTTTGACCGTAGCTTTATATGCTGTACTTTAGACTTTTGCCCATGCATTAATTATGTCGAATGGCAAATAAACGATTCTTGATTCATTATTTGCTTGTATTGACCTGACAAGCAATCCTCTAAATATTCGATTGTCGAAGCTGGACACCCTATATGTGTATATAATTTTGTTTGTTAAGATATGCTAACAATTACATATTTCAAATAAATTCCTACCTTTTTCTTTTTACAATCTAGTTAATAGTTAACCCTATTCATGTGGCCAAAATATTTTCCACGACTATCAATTATTCAATTAAGAGTAGGCCACCTATATTATTTGATTACACTGGATTATTAGTATGTGGAAAATTACTGAGTATCTTTATAATGTTAATCAGAACTTATCTCCTTATGATGTGGAGATAGTAGACTATACATATGGTACTAAACGGAATATCTTCATATTTCAGCATGTTAGAGCGTACATTGGACAGTATCCTGCTTGATGAAGAGAAAAAACATCCTTTACTTCTACCTCCACGTGAAATATACCGCTTTGCAGAAGAAGATACTCCCTCCAACATAGTACTAGAAGAGCGTGAAAATGCAGGAGTTCCTCTCATTAAGGTAATTTTACTATAATTTTTCATTATGCTATATAACTAAATGTGTATTTGGATTTGTCTAATAATAAGCGGTGTACTGCTTGTTGATATTATTAGAGTTAATAGGATTGGTCATTTTTTAATAACTGTGTTTATTTAGTTGAAATAATTAAATGGAGAAGTAATATTAATTTTTTCATTTCCAGGGTGCTACATTATATAAACTGATTGAAAGGCTGACATACCATATTTATGCCGATCCTATGTTTGTTAGAACATTCTTAACAACTTATCGCAGCTTCTGCTCCCCGCAGGTATGTTTGACTGCTTTGATGTATAATGAACAAATCAAATCAAATTTCTTTATTTGTCATAAGAATTTTACAAATTATTGACAAAGTCACATTGCAGCTAAACAGCCAAGTCATCACTTAATTAAATACACAATAGGCTAAATACATATGTCTTATATATAGCATTAAAGTATAATCATGTTTAGTCTTAAAACTTTATGTCACGCATATTAAAAAATTCATTTATATGATAAAAAGGATGGTTGAGCAGCCAGTCATAGTACTTATTTTTAAAGATTTTTACACTATACTTTTTAATCATTGGCACAAGAACATTGTAAACCTTCATTGATATAACAACATGACTACTTAAAGTTTTACTTAGACGATAAAATGGTATGGTTGTACCATTTTTACCTCTAGTATTGCAGTGATGGATGTTATGATTTAGCTTGAGTATATGTGGATTGTTTAAAACGTACATGAGAACATCAAAAAGATATAGGTTGATGACAGTTTGTAGTCCAAGTTCTTTAAAATGAGGTTTACAATGCTCAGTAGGATGTAATCCCTTTAATACTCTAATAGCTTTTTTTTGCAAAATAATTATACCTTGTATGTTTGAACTATTTCCCCAGAGTACCAAACCATATCTAATTATCGACTGAGAATAACCAAAGTAGGCAGTTCTCAAATAGTTTCCAGGAACAACAGTTTTTAGTCGTAACAATAGGTAAATCACCCTAGATAGTCTTTTACTAATAAAATTTATATGTACATTCCATTTTAAAGACTTGTCAAAATAAACCCCTAAAAATTTTACAGTATCAACAAAGCTGTTGTCACAAACATCAGAATTTTTTTTTTTTTTAAGAACGAAATTTATAGATTTAGTTTTGTCACTGTTTAACCCTACAAGTGATGATTATTTTTCTCCTCAGTGGTAGCCCATTTTTCGCTGTCGCGTAGACTTATTTTGATAATTACATAATAAATTGAAACAATGCCTTATATATAACATGTTATATATCAAAATGTTCAAAATTAAATTCTATATAAGATGCAAAAATAAAATGAAAACTTGCCTTAAATTTTTTTGAAGATATCACCGTGTAAGTATTATAAAACATTTTTTCCAAATTTTTTTTCATTTTTGAGCTCCCACAGTTTTTTTATAATAAGTAATTATAGAAATTCCAAGATATACAAAAGATTTCAAATTTCATACTGAAAAGAATGATATATAACAATAGCTCTTATGTACAAAAAAGTGATTATTATAGCACGTCAAAACAAAAAATGGTAAAGTCAGAAAATGTAGAAAAATGTGACTTCATGTAAATAAATTTTCCTTTCCATATTTTCCATCACTGTTAGTGTTTGAAGTCAAAATATGCATTATTTTAGAAGAAAACACTATAATGCTCATTTATACACACAATATTTATATACACACTGAGTTCACTGTGTATATAATGAGTACACTCAGTTCACTCATATTGCACAATATTTACAACTATTTACAACAAACATTCACAGCACATATCTAAAAACACACATAAAAGAATCACTAAATACTGAATTATATAAAAATGAACATAAGTAATCGTAATTATAAAATAAAACTAACAATTAAACGAACGCATAACCAATGTAGCTACAAGACAACTAATGCTGTTGCTGTTGGTTACCGCCAGTCAGCTGTCAATGAACGGGAAACACATGTGTTTTCGTGAAACTGGAACATTACGAAAATGAAACGGCATAGAGGAATGATTAATATAACTATTCAGCTTTAGTTTAGTATAAAAAATAACCGGATTGGACTATAAATAGTGACGGTAGGGCGCGTTTATGAAACGACACGCTCCGTGTCGTTATCACTACACACGGGCGTACTAACGACACGGACCGTGTCGTTATCACTTAGAGGGTTAATAAAAATGACACAAAGTATGTTTTCATTCTCGTATCTTTATTCAGTAGTGACAGTACAATAAGTAGAAAGTCCTCTTACTGATGATGGAGTATTTGCATGATTGATGTTAATCATCATATTTGTTGTTAACAAAACATTACTTAAAAAGGAAAGTCAATTGATAAATCTTTTTCTCTAATGTATATAGGTGAATAACCAGAAGTGAAAACAAACATTAATTATTACGTTTAGTATTAGGAAAACAACGGCAGATAAACCATCCGACCTGGCTCTAGTCTCATTACTTCATATCATTGCCTTTTCTCTCAGTTTACTATATTCATATTACATACCACTAACAAACAACTTGCAAACTTTAGCTGAAATTTCTGGAAACAGTCTGTGCTTATTGCACTCTGTAGTGAGAAGAGGAAACACTGGTGACATAATAGTATAAGTACCGAACTATCATACAAAACTGCTTTCCATTGGGTATATAAAATCAGTGGTAACATAAAAAATAACAGGAATTAAAGGAAGCATTTACAATAAGCCTTAGGCAATACCAGTATAATAGAGGCAAATATTGTACCTAATGAAAGTAAAAAAACAACATCCAACTAGATGTTAAAATAAACATAAAAATCAAAAAGTTGAGAAACAACTTTAAGCCTAAAATGAATAACTAAATTAGTCCAATGAGTCTGTAAAAGAAGGAAAATACACGTGTACATAAAGTTACTATTTCTTTAATTGAAGCACAATGTTACATTTATGTACAGCTACAAAGTAGGACGTGACCTGGTATTTACACAAAAAGTTATTTCTATTATCTGGTATCGCAGCTGGGGGCTGTGTTAACAATTTTTAAACTTTTGAGCTGTTACAGTTCATATATATATATATATATATATATATATATATATATATTATTTGTTTTATTTTTCAATGTATATCTGGATATTAATCAAATACCAGATAATTAAGATTGACGTTATTGAAATAATATGTTAAAAATCATTTGTTTTCCTACAATCATTGTACGTTAAATTTTTAGGAGCTGCTTTCATTGCTAGTGGAAAGGTTTAATATTCCAGACTCATCGCTGGTCTATGAGGAATGTAAAGACTCAGAGAAAACATCAAAAAACTCCCAAAGGGAAGATGGAAAACGTTATAGAAAAGAATATTGTCAACCTGTTCAATTTAGGTAAGTTAATATACAATACTATTTTATCAGCATTAATCAAAAAATATTTATTGGGTGGTATCGAATTATTAATAAATATACATTTGTCAAATTAAAAACATATGTTTTGTAGGTATATATTGTAATACTCTCGTTGATTAAGAGGCTTCATTTCTAAGACTATAAAGTTGTTTGTAATTTGGGGGGGATGGAGTAATGGGTCTGTAATATGTCATTTTATAGAGTTCAGTCCGACATTCAACAGTTACACACACTTGGTAGTCCAACGTCACGTCAAACCTGTTGTGACAGACGCTTCCCCCACTCTGACTGACTCATGATTCAATGTGTTATGAGGAAACTATTTGCTTTTAAGTTTTTTTTGTGGTTACTTGTTTGAAATCAACGTAATCAATTTTGAAGGTAAAAAAAGGGTATTTTTTCACCTTTAAAATTATAAATATTTTTATATTATTTTAAAATGAAAATCATCGTAATCCCTTCAGTTATATGTAAAAAACATAGTTATAAAAAATTAAATATGTGTTTCGGACGGTTTTGTCTTAACGCTGATTTAAAATCAACTAAATTCACCACATCATAAGGCCACAAGTTCTAATGTAGTGGTTAAAAAAGTTTTTTTATATATTTTTCCTGTCTCAAGGGAAGGTATATTAACTAATTTTGACTATAAAATTGGAAAATAATTAACTCACCAAAAACCAATTGTACCACCTTAATTGGCTGACTGCTTGGTCATATAAAATAGTGGTATGTACCTTAAAATATTTGTTTTGAATTCTCATAAATAGTTGTGCATGTCTTGTTTTCTTCATCTTGACTTGAAAGTACCTTACTTATTGACTTAACCTTGTAGAAAACATTTATGATTAAATTATGGGTAGTTTGAAACACGTACTTATGACTAATACAGCACTAAGGTGATATAGTGCTACTGATAATGTAGGATATATGCAGGATCATAATGTTTGGAGTATAGAAGTCATCCAAGGATTGGTTCCTTAAAAAGCCTACCAATATCAAGAAATGAATTTGGAGTGGTGATGTTCACAAGCCTATTTACAACCTTAGTAGTACTTAACTAAATAACAGACAATCAATCTCTGTCATAACAGGGATAATGAGTTGTGCATTATGTCTTCCTTGAGTCAAACTGCAAATGTAGGAAATATATAAATGTTCATAACAAGTTTGGCCGATGTATCATTTGAGACCTCCTATCCTTAAAAGTATGTAAGTTACCTCTTGTTATCTTAATAATCCAACACCTATATCACAATAAGCTAATTCAATCATTTTATTTTGAATAATTTTACAATCCTATGATAAAAGATAAATTTACATAATATATTATCAACATTAACATTGGCCATATTCCATCAATGATAACTTGCAATCCTTGGTAGTAGAATTTACTAAGATTGTAATGTGGTTCGGCCAATAGAATTTTAATATTATTATTTCTGGCTTCTAGTTTAATTAGTATATATGTATATCGTATAGCTACCGAACTTAGAAAAATCAAAAATTAGTTTGATAAATTTAGATAGAAATATGTATCAGCAGAAGAGTTGTTAAATAACTTTAATGATTTTTTAGTCTTATTAACATCAAGTCTTTGTTGCTCATGTTTTATACAATTATCAATTTCCTGTTTATCTGTTGGAATGATAATGTATATTTAACTCTCACATGTTGTAGGGTATTGAATGTTCTTCGACACTGGGTGGACCATCACTACTATGACTTTGAGAGGGACCCTTCACTTCTGGAAAGACTTCACGTATTCTTGAATTCTGTTAATGGAAAATCAATGAGGAAGTGGGTTGATTCTGTTTTGAAGATTGTTCAAAGAAAGGTAAACAAAACTAACATACAGCAGTTTATAGTTGAGACATAAGCATGTATATCTGTTGTTTGTTAATGCTATAGTTTTTATGTGTATATTTTTTGTTAACTTCACTTGCCAGTTCACGTGGGCCTGTAGGCCTGTGCGTGAACTTTATTCAACAAGTGAAGTACTGACCGTTAGCTTAGTGGGGATTTGAACTTGGACCTTGCCCTCTGCAGTTCGAAGCCTTAACCACTAAGCCACCGCGCCGGCAATATATATATATATATACGTATATATATTCTATATACAGAGTGAAAGAAAAGTCCCAGAATATATTAATAGTTTTTTAACTATTACAGATAAAGCAATAAAACTTGGTACGTCATTACTGTACCTATTAATCTACTTTTTGAAGTAACAGCCTTTTTTCTGTCATCAGGGGGATGGCCTGCAAGGAGTCAGAAGAAAGTCTTAAATGAGAGCATAGGTCGAGTAGTACATCAAATTAAAGGTCTTAAGTAGTAGAACATAAACCCTCAAATCTGAACTAAAAGGTTTGCTCTTTAAAAAAATGACATACGTTTTTAAAAGTTACAATGAAGGTCCTGTTCTAGACGGTTGAATATTATTTTCTTAGCTCAAATTGGAAAAGTTAAATTTTAGCTATATGCTAGCTTATATAAATTTCAATAAACATTGTATAAGATTGTGTTAAATTTAGAGTAATCCACTTTTAAGTTAAATTTCAGTTCCATTTGTTTTATTCCACATATAATGTTACAATGTATGTTTTTTGTTTTGCTAAAAAAAAAAAAAAGTAATAGACTGAAATCAAAAAATGAGCAATGCAGTATTAAATACCATGTTTAAGACTTGATGGTAGTGCCTCAAAATTTTTTTGTGATTAGTGATATATTTCTTCATACCTTAATGTTGCCTTTTCATTCATTTAATTAAAGTTTTCCATATATGAAAACTAAAAATGTTAAATATGTTAAATATAATTAAACTGCTTCTTTAATAACTTAATATAAAAGTGTATTATTATTTCAGAAGGAACAAACGGAGCAACAAAGAGAAATCACATTTGCTTTTGATAGATCTCCTCCTCCAATTGAGTGGCACATTCGAACTCCTGAAGAAGACTGGAACATTTTGACCGTAAGAAAATATATCATACTAAATTTCTTTAGACAGTTTTGAAATAACCCATCAAGTAATTTAACAGCAGGAAACTTATTGACCTATCCCAATTTCACTGTTGATAATCACTATTGTTTAGTTTTGACAGAAAACCCTTGGTGGTAAAAGTTCATTCATTACAGGACAGTTCAGCAAGTTTATTTATATTTTGTTAAAAAAAGAGAGAGAAAATTAATTAGAAATATGGCAAAGATAGTAAAAACCTATCCCTTGTAAAATGACTTGAAAACAACTTGTGCAGCAGCAATTTCCCACAGATACATACACTATCACATCACAAACAAATGGATTGTGATTGATTTGTGTGACGAGTTACCTCCTCATTACATTCAGTCAGACTAACAATTAATAATACTTTTTATTCAGCGAAGTTCTTTAATGGTTTATTAAAATGTTTTAGTAGATACCGTTAAACATACATTTTCAAAAATTGTATCTTAGCGACCACGTGGGCTACGCAGTCCACGGCGGAAGCTAAGGTTGTTCGCCTAACTGCATTGTCATCACCGTGCTGATCGTATGATCCGATCGGACCAATCACCGATCGCCATGCGAGTGTGTGGAGGTGGCCAGGAGGGGTGAGGTGAACTCTGGCAGATCTCAAAGAGTATGGGTATGAGTTATTTCTTGATCGGCTCTTGGCTATTATTAATTATCAGACATGTTTAGGTTACCGTAGATAGGTGATACTGGATGTTGGGATTTTGTTTGTTTTTTAATATATTATTTACTGAATCTGTAATAATTATGGATTGTGGTTCATGTAAAATAAATACAAGGGACATTTACTGAAAGCCGCAGATGTTATTGCTCCTTCCTTGACCACGTGGTGCATCTGTGAGGAAGTATGCTAGGGTCTGTCCCCATTAATAAGTGACAGTGGTGGCAGCGTGTTTGGACTACTGCGACATTGGTGATTGTCTCTATCTAAAGTTTATCAAGTTTATCAGTTATACTGATTTCGTTTCATTACTACTGAAATCCTAGGCCTACTGCCCTAAATTTAACCTGAAAGTAATAAACAAGGAAATGTGCAGCAAATGGTAGTACGTTAGGCATAAAAATTCTCAATTAACTGATATGAGGTGGTATAACGGTTAAAAAATGTTCTCTATTTCAATAATGACTATACTGTTTCAGCTGCATCCTGTGGAAATAGCCCGTCAGTTAACTCTATTGGAATTTGACCTTTATAGAGCAGTGAAGCCTTCAGAGTTGGTTGGAAGTGTGTGGACAAAAAGAGACAAACAGCAAACTTCCCCCAATCTTCTTGCCATGATTAAACACACCACTAATGTAAGTTTTTTATTTGAATCTTTTCTTCTCTGAATACTTTTATTTTAATTGGTTAATTACCCATTCCTCCGTCTACAAATTTAATAATGTATAGATTAAAAAAATTATTTTTGATTTCGGATTTGCTACTGACCAACATTAAATTAAATTTTTTTAAACATGTTTTTCTAACCAAAAACATTGAAACAGTGCTGCACTCAGTCCCATCTTTTCTTATATTTCTTTTCTTATGTTCAAGCCTAGTAATAATGTGGTTCAGGAAAAGATTGTCTTTAAATTGTCAGACCTTTTGATTGTTTTAGTGGGTTTAAACATTTATATTTTTTTTAATAAGTTCAGTAAAATCTTGGTTATCAGAAGAACCTCAATTATCAGTAGCCCGATCATCAAATTTGTGATCAGCTCCTAATGAACGACTTTGCCAGAAAATTAATGTCCAAGATTTTTTACACCACAATATTTTGTATAAATTAGTTTATAATATAAGGTATTAAGAAGTACATATGACAAATTTTGAAAGCAATTATTATCAGGTCCATATATAGACGATATACTTTTAAAAACATGCTACAGAACACAATTTAGGTTGTCCAGAGTTTGTAGAAAATAAATACAGTCTTTTTAATTTTCTTGAAAAACAAATTAAAAACAGTAATAGAAGTAAAAATAACCATAACTGGAAACTGAAGACCACGTCCTACGTTGAGGACACCATAAAAGTGCGGGGCCTACTGGCAAGGGAACAAGCCAAAGGCTGGGGGAAGACTGATTCAATGTAAGTGAAGCAGCATGACCGACCAGATGGCCATCAGCCACTACCGCTAACAATCACTTGGCCGACTTTATTGCCATGTAGTTCTGAAAGTAAGGAAGATGTCATCTTTCCATAAAAATAAAATAGTTTAAAGTTATAAAACACAACTAATGAGTGACTGCACTGAATGACAAAATAATTATGGGCACCCTCTACATAAATAAAGATCAGCTTTTACTACATTAAGTATTAAATTCTAAAAGCTGAGTTAATTTTAATTCTTTAGTTCTATGTACCATATTTAAAAGCTCTTTTGACAAGTTGAGTAATTTTAGTGATTGTTTTAGTTTACGTTATGGCTGGAAAAGAATATTGTTGAAGCTGAGAATCATGAAGAACGAGTGGCAATTGTTTCCAGAATAATAGAGATAATGATTGTTCTACAAGAGCTGAACAATTTTAATGGTGTTCTCGCTGTGATCTCTGCTATGGGCTCAGCCTCAGTCTTTCGTTTAAAATGTACATTCCAAGTAAGTCGTGAAATCTCATCTCTACTCCGGGGGGGTAGTTGTATGTGAACACATGAATCATCATATTATATTGTTCCAAATATAATAAAATCAACCTGATAGTAAATTAGTGCAATGATATTATTTGACAAGAATGTAAATTACATGACGGCTGAGTTATCCATTTATGTTTAAAAGATGCAATATTTCATTAAATTAAGACATAGTTGAATTATTGGTGAATGTGATGATGTTGCAAAATGCTCAAAAAACTGTTAAGCTTAAACTGGCATAGTCACCCCATTGAGTACAAGTACACCAGCACCACGTAGAACCTTTTGCAACTAAGTCAGTCTAGTTCTAGCCTCCTTTCTTACCTAATTATATTTAACACACCGTAGCCTGAAATACTATGCATAACAGTGTCCATAGAAATTTTACTCTGGAGATATTGATGTTCTAGGAACTGACTTATAACAATTTTTTCTTGAGGAGCTCTATGATGCAGATTCTATGTTCTTTGGATTATTAAATTAAATTAATAGCTATCAGGAACATTGTTTAAGTTCTAATACTGTGGATGAAAATCTAAAATTGTATATTAGGAGAGATTGGACATCAGCAAACATACCTTAGAGGACAAGTCCACTAACACCACAGTAGTAGTAAACAAATACAATAAAATCACTTGTTGCGCAAATTTTCTGTGCCACTGGCACTTTCTTATTCACCTGAGGAAAGTACCAGTGGCATAGAAAATTTGTACATGTGATTTTATTGTATTTGTTTACTGTGGTATCTGTGAACTTGTCTTCTAAGGTAAGTTTGTTGATGTCCTATCTCTCCTAATACACTATATTCCTGGCCTAGTGCCCTTTAACCTAACCTAAAATTACTATAGTATAGATTATCCTCCCCTCAAACATTGCATTACACTGTGCAACAAGCTTAGCCTGTAAAAGCATTTTTATAGCAACTTTTTTTGGACATTAGAAAACTTGTCAATTTACGTGTTCAAACTTTGCATGTATAACAAAAGTGAACTTCATGTAAGAGAGATCTCCATGTGCATAATATTATGGGGTACAAAGATCTTTACGAGATAATCCAATGCAGATGGTTGTGAGAGAATTTAAAAGAGGCTCACTTTTATAAATTGAACGAGTTTTATTGTATAAAATTGAATTGTATTGAAATTTTAATAACTATTTAGCAAGGTGTAATTCGAAGCCAAAATCAAGATTTTCTAATAAAGTTACAAGTTTCTTAGTAAAATACAGTAAGTATGCCAGATTTACCCAACAGTTTTTCGAATATGTTTTGGGGTTCATTGTGATAGATAGTATATAAGTTTTGTCATGACATTGCTCTGAATACTATGTGTGTACAATGTTAAGTTCCAAATAAATTAGTAGTTAATTATAATATGAATGGCTTAATTCTGTATTAATTAAGCGTGAATATATAATTAATAAAAGCTTTAATAAATGTTAATAAGTAACAATTTATATACATAGTTTACATTATTGATTGAAATAAATATCTTTCAGGCGATATCAGCTAGGCTTGAAAAAGCATTAGAGGATGCTAGAGAGCTGAATAATGATCATTTTCGTAAATATCAGGAGAAGCTTAGATCTATCAATCCACCGTGTGTACCTTTTTTTGGTAAGTCTTCTTGCATTTTAAACAAATTAATTTTGATAATAAACTAATGTTTTGCATATTCGCAAATTCGTCTTGTCTCAAATTTTATATTAGTTTTAAAAAATCAAGAAATTCGAACGAAAAAGTCTATTTTTTGTTTACACTGCAATTTTTTTATTTTTTAGTTGTCACTATCTTTTTAAATATTTGAGCAATATTGTGTAAGACCTTCAAGCCTACCTATTCTCAGTCCATCTGACAAATCTCGATTCAAAAATATATGTCTATGGAAGCCACGACATAAATGTAAATTTTGTTAGTAGAAAAACACACAGTTAATAATTTGGCTTTAAAAAACTAAAATCATATGTAGCATTGCTCTGCTTCATAAAGGTATTTACTGTATAGTTCAGTGTATGTTTGTACAGTAAATACAATAGTTTGAATTATATTTTATTTAATGAATTTAACTAAAGACATATTTTATACTTTTATAATGAAAATAAATTTGGTACAAAAATTTTTTTTCTTTGTTGTAAGAATCCTATTGGCTTAGTGTCAGTGGAAAATCTAACACTTCTCTTTATTTAATCTTCGTCAAACGATAGATGATTACCTCCTCTGTTGACTGGGTTGGTTTAAGGTCTCTTATCCATAAACTAAAGCCAAATATAATTCTTATTTTTTTAAATATTATTGATGAATTTTCAACTCAGTGAAAATGCCAAATACTTTCATACTTAGGTGTTATTTAGGAGAGGATAGCTCTGCTATCTCAACTGGATTTACTCAACATTTTATGTTTTTTTTTTTTTTTTTGCATTTCTCCAAAACTAAGAAAAAGTTACTTAATGAATAAAATTCAAACTTTCATTTGTCTTTTTTTTCTTTTATCCGAACAGCTTGGATCCAAGTAAGCCGGCTGTACTATCATCTTTTTGATAAACATTAATCTTTCCTCACCGAAACTTATCATATATGTTTTAGTTTATTCAATAAAATCACATTGGAAGAGATCAATTTTTTTGTAATACAAATTGATTGTTTTATATAATACAATTGTTGTGTAGGAATGTACTTGACCAACATTCTTCACATTGAGGAAGGCAATCCTGATTATCTTCCATCATCACCAGAGCTTATAAACTTCAGCAAACGGAGGAAAGTAGCGGAAATAACTGGGGAAATTCAGCAATATCAGAACCAGCCTTACTGCCTCAGTGTTGAACCAAGGATAAGGGTAAGTGATTTGGGTTACAGTATAATTAATCGTCCGTTCTTATTACCGAGTCATGGTACACAAATTTCCTCATAGTATCATGGGTTTGTAAGTATTCTATTCTTGTAATCTAGAATAGTATTGATATGTTAAACATAATATGAAAGTTCACCAATTCTATTTTTGCACTTTTCCAATAATGGCTTCTGAATACTTACCAAAAAATGTAGGAAATACTTACAGTGCCCTGACTTATATACACTTTGTCACAAGAACAAATTTTCTCCAAAATTAACTAAAGCAATGCAGCATTTTGCTCCAACAAGTATTCTATTTTTTGGAAGTCAATGAAGATAATGTGCCTAATGAAGTACAAAAAGTTGACAGAATCACAATAAAAAGTAATAAACATCTGCAAAAAGTGAAGCAGTGTCAGCAGTTCTTGTGGTATCAGACAGTCACAGGAGGGACAGTAGGAATATCCTTAACAACAGCTAGGAGACAATTTTACAGTATTTACTATTGTCAAACCTAATGCGAAATTCTCAGAAGTGACTAAGGGCTTGATAGGACTTACTTATTGTTTTACTGGTTAGGACTATTTAGTCGTACTTGCAGGTACAAATAATTTTACTGAACAACCCGTTGTTTGTATTTCAAATTATGTAATCTCTAATTTTATTAAAACCAGATAATAAAATATAACTCCGTTAGGTCATCAACTTCACCATCACTGTCGGCAGGACAAAGTCAGGAGCCGAAGATGGCCCAGGAGTTGGTTGAAACATTGCAGAAAAGAATAAAACGCACTATACAAATATATTTACAATATAACACAAATCACAATACAATATAACACAACACGATACTAATGTTTCACTATTATACACAAAAATAAAATGGTAAAACTCCGATGCAAGCCAACTGGCTCAAAATGGCGCGATCCACGAACGGCGAACACCGAAACGTGACGCAAGACACAGGCAACAATGCAGCGCAAATCCGACCGTTATACGGCAAGTGGCTAGACCACACTGAATTCCACAAACAAGCATTGCTTCGTCAACCGCCGGCAACAGTTCCGCTGCGCGCGCAGGCACGCTAACCCCCGCCAACTGGCTCAAAATGGCGCGATCCACGAACGAAGAACAAGGAAATGTGACGCGAGAAACAGGCTATAATGCGGTGCAAATCCGACCCTTCTAAGCCAAAGTATAAGGTCTGTCACAATCGAACTTTCATTAAAGACAAATTTTATATTTCCAGGAATTCCCTGGAATATTTGATAAGCCAAAGCTTAACGTTATGATATTGCTGAACGTATGCAGATGAATACACATATTGTGATTGCAGCAGTAAATAATCAAACTGTTATTTTGTTAAGTAAATTGATCACACAAATAAGTAAAAAAATAAGTAAAAGTAAAAAAAAACATGATCACACAAACCATGGGCTATATTAAGAAAGAGGTGTAAACTGAAGTTGTGGTTATACATTTCACGTGCAATTAATAGAGATTGTTTTGCAAATAGCAAATCCTCGGTTATTCCCTCTGTTGAAGAGTCATATAGGTCTGTCAGTAATGATATGTTTCTTACCTAAATGTGACAACAGTTTATCACATTTAGCAATTGATGGATTAAGCCCATTAACGTATTGCTTAACAAAATTACTTTGGACGTTATTAATCTTTTCTTTTCAGTATAGTGTGACCATGTGTTGTTACATAAAAATTGATTTTATCTGTATAATTTATATTCATTTTAGTATAACCTCTATAGTTAAAGATTTCTATAACTGAATTAAAATGGCTTTTCCGTAGTGTTAAATTAGTGTTTAAATTATACTTTAGATAGGTTTCATATTTGGGATTGTGTTTCCCTTATTATTTTACTTCCTTAAAAGAAAATATAATGTAACATTTATTTTTGTTTACCTTATATTAGAGTAAACACATTTTATTTTTCAGCACTTCTTGGAATTTTTGGCTCCATTTGAGGGAATGAACGATAATGACATCAGCAACTATCTTTACAAGAAGTCGTTAGAAGTGGAACCTCGCATGTGCAGACAAGCACCTAGATTTGTAAGTTAATTTTTTCATTTATTATTAGCATTGTATTTTATTATTAGAACATTAGTTGTATGTTTTTCATTCAAATAGATTATTATTATTGAAACATCTTTTCATCGAAATTTACTTTTGTTTTTATTTGTTAAGGGGAGTGGGAAGGCCC
This sequence comes from Stictocephala bisonia, assembly GCA_035578905.1. Taxonomy (NCBI): domain Eukaryota; kingdom Metazoa; phylum Arthropoda; class Insecta; order Hemiptera; family Membracidae; genus Stictocephala; species Stictocephala bisonia. The sequence goes on along the minus strand of JAQJVL010000389.1, from coordinate 693,953 downwards.
TATTCCCGCCATGTTAAATTTATGACATTTAGGTACACTTTTCTCAGGACATATAAAAGTTATGGAGTTGAAACTTTATATCAATATACTCCTATGCAATTTAAAGCTACAGCTGAAAAATAATTGTGATATCTTTATCAATTGGCGAAAAAAAAAATTTTTTTTACACTGTTATTTTTTACTAATAATTTTTAAATAAAATATTTTTTTTCCTTACCAACAACATAATGAACTGCAATAGTTTTATTTCTGTAGCTTGGTATTATGTATATGTACAAGCATACAAAATTTAAAATCTTTATCTTTTATAGTTCCTGAGATAAGTGTACCTTTGCAAAAAATAAATCAATTATCGGAAAACAAGTGATAAATTACAACAAAACAAACTCGGAATCACTATTGTTTATGTATGTAAACAAACAAATCAGAAAAACAACACAGCTGTAACAGTGAACTGTTCCAGTACTGTACTGGACATTACTGGATAGTGTTACCAACATAAGAAAATAAAATAACCTAAACTGATTTGAGTAAGTAGTACTATACAAAGTGAAGACTACTCTGGCACTACTATAGACAAAAAAACTTGAGACATACTATGTTATTAAATTTAAAAAAGTACACTTAAAGTCGTTGCACATAAATTCTAAGACCAGATCCTTAAACAGGACATTTCGTTCTGTAAAACTGCATTAAAAACAGAATATCGTCAAAAAAATATTTTTCAGCCTTCCCACTCCCCTTAAGATATTTAACGGTTTTATTACCATTAACCCTTTGAAGGCCAGGTAGCAATATATTTCTATTTGAAGTGCCTAGTGAAAAACACAAGTGGTAATATATTTCCACCATGGTATTTATTGTGTTGTACAGGCTGTATGTAAAATACAAGATCAAACTTCACCAGTTGACTTTTGAAGTCAAAATACACAAGACATGTTATAAAGTAAAGTCCTATCTAGCTTGGTTTTCCATCTGTCTGTTTGTAAGTGTTAGTGTTTTTTACAGAATATTTTATATTTTTGAAGTGGATTGAGATATAAAACTCAAATTTGCCACAGTTGTTAGCATAACAACAAAGTTTTTACTTGTTTTAAAAGCTTTAAAAAACTGTCGTTTACAGTTTCAAAATGGTGTCCATAAAATGTTTTCTGAGCTTAATAACTCAAAATCCATAAATTTTATGGAAAATAGAGTAATAAATAGGTGAAGGTTTTTATAAACATTTAAAACATTTCTGTTTACAACAAATAATAACGGAGTAATGAAAGTTATGTGGAGCACAATCCTTCATCTAAAATGAATATACTATTCTTATTGTTATTAAAATTTATTCAAACTACAATTTTAGCTGTGTGTTTAAATGTCTAAAGTTGAATATTTTAGATAAAATCAGTTTAAATTATTATAAACTAGTTCAAAATTTAAAAGATTTTAGCAATTAAAAAAAGTTGATTCAACTAAAGAGCTCACTAAAACTGCCATGATAGTGAAGTAAAACTACAATAACGCATGAAGAACTTAAGTGTTCTTTTTAATAATTGTAACCTCAGACAGCTGTCGCAGCAATTTCTAAATCTTAGTAAATAATTAAACGACAGTTGAAGCTTAGTCCATACTCACCTGATGTAAGTGCCAGTGGCACTGAAAATGTGTTGTTCCTGTATTTGTTTACTACTGTAAGGTATTAGTGGACTTGTCTTCTTAGGTAAGTTTGCTGACGTCTCTGCTAATATACTTTCCTGACCTAGTGCCCTTTAACCTAACCTAAAATCAGTAAATAAATAAGCAACTGATCAGATGATACTTGATACTGACAAGAAAGAACATTTTTGCCTATACCAAGTAAAGGACTCATTGAATGTACATGCAGCTGTAGACAAAGATAAAACTACATCTCTTGTCAAACTGCTGAATCAATGGTACAGACATATTAATATTCTCATTCGTCATAGCAGAATTGTAATAAACAAAATACTTAATTGTATAGCTTTCAACTCACATAGGTTGATGAGTTTATTTTGTTTGGTGATATATGCTGCTTGCTGATTACAAAGAATTAACACAATTTTATTTTCACTGAAATTAATAAGTATAACTTTGATATTGATTCATTGGTAATGATGTTCAGCAATGACTGGTAGTTAAAATGTATAATAAGTATAACTTTGATATTGATTCATTGGTAATGATGTTCAGCAATGACTGGTAGTTAAAATGTATAATAAGTATAACTTTGATATTGATTCATTGGTAATGATGTTCAGCAATGACTGGTAGTTAAAATGTATAATAAGTATAACTTTGATATTGATTCATTGGTAATGATGTTCAGCAATGACTGGTAGTTAAAATGTATAGTAAGTATAACTTTGATATTGATTCATTGGTAATGATGTTCAGCAATGACTGGTAGTTAAAATGTATAACTTATTAGTATAACTTTGATATTGATTCATTGGTAATGATGTTCAGCAATGACTGGTAGTTAAAATGTATAATAAGTATAACTTTGATATTGATTCATTGGTAATGATGTTCAGCAATGACTGGTAGTTAAAATGTATAATAAGTATAACTTTGATATTAATTCATTGGTAATGATGTTCAGCAATGACTGGTAGTTAAAATGTATAATAAGTATAACTTTGATATTGATTCATTGCTAATGATGTTCAGCAATGACTGGTAGTTAAAATGTATAATAAGTATAACTTTGATATTGATTCGTTGGTAATGATGTTCAGCAATGACTGGTAGTTAAAATGTATAATAAGTATAACTTTGATATTGATTCATTGGTAATGATGTTCAGCAATGACTGGTAGTTAAAATGTATAATAAGTATAACTTTGATATTGATTCGTTGGTAATGATGTTCAGCAATGACTGGTAGTTAAAATGTATAATAAGTATAACTTTGATATTGATTCATTGGTAATGATGTTCAGCAATGACTGGTAGTTAAAATGTATAATAAGTATAACTTTGATATTGATTCGTTGGTAATGATGTTCAGCAATGACTGGTAGTTAAAATGTATAATAAGTATAACTTTGATATTGATTCATTGGTAATGATGTTCAGCAATGACTGGTAGTTAAAATGTATAATAAGTATAACTTTGATATTGATTCGTTGGTAATGATGTTCAGCAATGACTGGTAGTTAAAATGTATAATAAGTATAACTTTGATATTGATTCATTGGTAATGATGTTCAGCAATGACTGGTAGTTAAAATGTATAATAAGTATAACTTTGATATTGATTCGTTGGTAATGATGTTCAGCAATGACTGGTAGTTAAAATGTATAATAAGTATAACTTTGATATTGATTCGTTGGTAATGATGTTCAGCAATGACTGGTAGTTAAAATGTATAATAAGTATAACTTTGATATTGATTCATTGGTAATGATGTTCAGCAATGACTGGTAGTTAAAATGTATAATAAGTATAACTTTGATATTGATTCATTGGTAATGATGTTCAGCAATGACTGGTAGTTAAAATGCAGTTTTTGCTACTGTATCAAAATAAAATGAGAGAACTGGCTTAAAAAATTAGAAACTTACAACAAACTGAAACAGAATGCTTCAAATAAAATTATTGTTACTATTTACAATATTTAAAATTAGAATCTAAAAGGTTAATTGTGATAAGTAATTGTTTAAGGAGAGCTTAGATAGTGAATGCTGTTCATATAAGAGAATTTGGTTCTCAAGAAATTAGTACAACATAAATCACTAGACTCAAATATCTGAGGGGAAAGCCAGGGATTTCCCACACAGCTGATCTGGGTTCGATTCCCGATTTATACTGTTTAAAAGCAAACAGTTTTTTAGTTTGATTAGTATATTTTTAAAATATAAATGTAAAAATCTAGTTACTAAACTAAACAAAATAATAGCATAAAACAAATCAAACACTTCAAAAATATTTACTTAATTGTTTCATTCGACATAATCAGTGTTTTCAATGGTCGTACGTTGTTTCAGCCTCGAAAATGGCCAGACCTGAATCTCAAATCGCCAGGAATCAAAGTACGTAATCTTGCCAGCAGAAGTCACCTCCCTCAGCCGCTGACAACTAATATGACATCACATTTGGTGCCTCCTACGTCCTCACCCAGGACCTCCGAATGTGGTGGTGGTGAGGATACTCCACGCACGCCCCTCACTGCACCACACACTCCTCAACCTCCTCTTGCCGATTTTAGTGTATTTGCACAAATACAGATTGGAGCTTCAGGTACAGGTATTGTTATTATAATCTTTTACTAAACTACATAAAAGTAAAATGTTCATTGTACAATTTTATTAAGTTTATCTGCAATTATCTTAAAATATTTGCAATATTAAAAGTACTATTTATACTGGTCAACCGTTTTCAATATATAGTACGCAGAATGTTTTAAAAGTAAGTACCATTTTGGAATCCTGCTGTTGTTGAGCTGCAATTATCATTTGGCTAATGTATGCTGTGTACTGCTATCTGTTAGCAAGTCACAGCTGCCATTATGAATCCATTCTACAGTGTTTAAGGTTGTTTATGAGTGTTAAAAGCTTCCTCTGATTGAAAATACCGCTGACCGTAAAAAACATTCTGTTATACATTTTCATAACGCTAAGGGCCTGAAAGTAAGATGACATTCACCGTGAGAACTGTGAAGTTTATAAAGAAGACACAATGAGTGATGGGTTGGTATGGATGTGGGTGAGAACTTTTAAAGATGGCTGTACGAATATGCATGATTAAGAACAAAATTAACGACTTCACTCTCTACTGATAACTTAGTGCAACAAGTTGATGAAAAAATCAGAGAAAACAGACACTTTATAATTTCAGTGTTTTCTACTAGTTATCAATATATGCTAGTATATCTTAACTAGAGTTTCCTCACGTGTTAAGAAGTGTGATTTACGAAATTGTGACATAATGATTGAAGTACCGAAAGTTAAGCTCATGCTAGGTTCTCAAAATGCTGATGGAGAATCACAAAAACAAATGTTCAGCCAATTCTCTTACATTCCTAGAGCATTACAATCAGAATGTTGACGATTTTTAACCAAATTGTCACTGTGACAGATAGTGACAGGTGAATGTAAGTCTTTTTCACGCCTCTATTGTTATGAAAATGTATCATAGCATGTACTTCACAGTATGCCACATTTTCAATTGGAGGACTCAAATTAAACACACATAAGCAATCTTTAACACTGTTGAATGTATCTGGATGGTGGTTGTAGCTTGCCAATATATGGTAGTACACAACGTGCCTGTGTCGAATGCCAACCACAACACTACAACGGCGAAATTCCAAAACAGTACTTACTTAGAAAACACGTCTCTTATTACATTTTTATACTCTATATGTCTTGTTGTTATCTTATTCAAATAGTTTTTTAATTAGCATAATACGTGTTGGTACATATACAGTACAAGTAAACGTCACACAGCACAAATTTACTACAATATAAGCACAAAATGCACAAATATACTACAATACAAGCACAAAATGCACAAATATTATGGTGATCGATTTCGGTGAACCACGCTCACCTTCCTCAGACCAGAGGGATTCACAAAAGAATGGAAAACGGTGTTCAACAACTCAATTTATAGGCCAATGATCACCATATAACAATGTGATCCCATTGGCTGGAATCGTCAAAATGGCGGCTGCTGTGATAAATTCAAATTCAAATTCTTTTATTAACTCATTACATCTTATAAAAGTACACAGTACCAAGACAGGAGTTTTGTCATAATATTGTAGTCATTTATCCGCTAGTCAAAAATACATCGATATAATTAATATAACATGCTTAAACAATCTAACAATAATTCAACAATAATAAGACAACACTAAAACTTCAACAATAATAATAAATAAATGTTACATATAACCAAGATTAAAACTATTTTAATCAATACAATAACCATACCACAATAAACACATAAAACCAACTTTAAAACACTTAGAAACAACTATCCTAAGAGACTAGAGTTATCAGCTCAAATATTAATCATTTATAAACTCATTTATTCCATAGTAGGCCTTTGCTATCAACATGCGTTTGATCTGCTCTCTGAACTTTCTTTGGTAAACTAATGGGCATTTTATGTTATCAGGCAGTTTATTATAAAGTTTAATTCCCATGTAGTAAATGCCCTTTTCTAAGGCAGAGGTATTATGTTGGGGGTAGATAAGGAGATATCTGTTTCTTGTACTGTAATGATGTTCAGATTTTTCTTGTGAATACCATTTTAGGTTATCTCTCACATGACACAAAACTTCAAAAATGTAAAGGCTAGGTGCTGTTAGAATTTCTAAATTTCTAAAAATGTCTACATGAATATCTAGGAGGTTTGGATGTCATTATTCTCAGCATTTTCTTTTGTGTTTTTAATACTTCTTTTATCAGTTCAGTAGCTCCCCACAGCGTGATTCCATATTTCATTAATGAGTAGAAATAGCCATAATATAATGTTAATTTTGTTTCAATGCTTATACAATGTGTCAGACAGCTCATATTAAAACATATGCTATTTAATCTCTTGCATAAGTGTGTTATATGTTCGTCCCACTTTAATTTTCCATCGCATACCACACCTAGAAGTTTAACTGCTTGCTGACATTCAATTTCTTTATTGTCTATTTTTACATTTAAATTTTCCTCTCTATACTGTCTGTTTTTGAAATGAACCAATTTTGTTTTTTCAGCATTCAATAAAAGCCCATTTATTTTAAACCAATATTCCAGTTCTTTCATTGTAATTTCTGTTGTACATTTAAGTGCTTCTAAGGTTTTTCCTTTTATAAGTGCTGTAGTGTCGTCTGCAAACATAATAATTTTGGTATTTATATTCATAGGGAGGTCATTTGAATATATTGTGAACAAAACTGGGCCTAAGATTAATCCTTGAGGCACTCCTGCTGTAACAATTTCAAACTCTGATTCATACTTTTCATTATCACAAATTAGGGCTGTTTTTTGTTTTCTCTCTGTTAAATACGACTTAAACCACCTCCAACTCAACCCTTTAATACCATAGACTTTGAGTTTCTGTAGCAGAACATCATGGTCTACACAATCGAAGGCTTTTGAAAGGTCACAGCAGACGGCTACAGTTGTTTCTGAATCATCCCATGCCTTATAAATATCATCTGTTACAGAGATCAGTGCAGAGCTAGTGGAGTGACATTTTCTAAAACCATGTTGACTCTCAGTTAACAATTCATTTTCCTCTAAATATTCTTGTAATTGTTGATTTACTGCTTTTTCAAATATCTTTGAGAAAACAGGTAAGAGGGAAACTGGACGGTAATTCTCAATAATATTTCTCTTGCCTTTTTTAAAGATCGGCCTAACAATCGATATCTTAAGGTTTGTAGGAAATTCACCTTCTGCCAATGATTGATTTATCAGTTGAGTGATTGGTTTAGCCAGGTATTCTTTGCATTCTTTCACTAGATAGGATGGAATCTCGTCCCAACCAGTGGACCTTTTATTTGGCAATGATGCTATGATTTTTTCTACCTGTTTTACTTTTATTTCTCTAAAATTGAAATCTGATTTTTGTGGAGCTACTACATTTTTACAACTCTTAATTGCTCTTTCTGGTATACTTCTGATATCAAGTGTTTCTCGTATATTAAGATAATGTCTGTTAAAGTGGGCTGAAATCTCTTTGGGGTTACTTATAACTCGACCTTCAATCAATATTTCTGTCATGTCATTACTTTTCTTTTTTACCATCCCTAATTCATTCCTTATTATTTTCCATGATGCTGTGCTCTTACATTTTGACTGTCTAATATACTCGTCATTTGCCTTACGTTTTGCTGCTCGCACTACTTTCATAAAAATTCGGCTATATGTTTTATAGTAATTGTTTAATTCAGCACTGTTTTTTATCTTTGTCTCTCTGTGAATTAGCCTCTTATTTTTGCTGGAAACTTTAATTCCTTCTGTCACCCACTGTACATTTTTCCCTATCATTGTTTTCTTTGGCTTTACTGGGAACGACTCATTCATAGTTAAAATAAAATCTCTAAGAAAATTGTTATAGTTTTCATTAATACTATTGATCCAACTGACTTCCCAATAAATCAGTTTGATTTTGTCCTTGAATTCTTTGGTAGCGTCTGGTGTAAACCTTCTCCTGAAAGCACAACTTTGAGATTTCATTGTATATTTTTGTTTGTTGGGATATTATTGGTTAATTCCTATTGTCTGTTACTTCTCTTCTTTTATTCGCTGAAAATACATTATTAAAAACTATTTCGGAATCAAAATTAACCTGTTCATTCATTAATTTATCTCGATCCTTACATTTTTCTTTAAAAATAAGTAACTCTTCCCAAGCATTCATGTTACGACCCTTCTTACAAAATTTTAGAATATCTACATTTTCATCTATTTTATTCAAACTGTGGGTACAATTTTATGTAAATTGTACCCACAGTTGTACCCAATGTAAATTTTAGCAAAAGATATAAAAACCATGTCTCTGCTTTTAAAAATAATAAACCTGAAAGATCTAATGTAGCTAAACACCTTCTGAATTGTACCCACAGTTTGAATAAAATAGATGAAAGTGTAGATATTCTAAAATTTTGTAAGAAGGGTCGTAACATGAATGCTTGGGAAGAGTTATTTATTTTTAAAGAAAAATGTAAGGATCGTGATAAATTAATGAATGAACAGGTTAATTTTGATTCCGAAATAGTTTTTAATAATGTATTTTCAGCGAATAAAAGAAGAGAAGTAACAGACAATAGGAATTAACCAATAATATCACAGCAGCCGCCATTTTGACGATTCCAGCCAATGGGGTCACGTGATCATTGGCCTATAAATTGAGTTGTTGAACACCGTTTTCCATTCTTTTGTGAATCCCTCTGGTCTGAGGAAGGTGAGCGTGGTTCACCAAAATCGATCACCATAATATTTGTGCATTTTGTGCTTGTATTGTAGTATATTTGTGCATTTTGTGCTTATATTGTAGTAAATTTGTGTTGTGTGATGTTTACTTGTACTGTATATCTTATTCACGAATGTCTAGAAAATAATGTTTTGTACCAGAAATAGGACAAATGAAATTTGAACTAGAATTAACTAAGTAAAATATGCAATACATATCTATTTATATACATTTTTTACCAATCAGGAGGTTCAAGTGGTAACCAGTCGCCAGGTGCCATGTCATGTGCCCCTGTGAGTCTGTCTTCATCAGGAGTTTCAGTCAGCCCCAGCCCCTCACTTCCCCCCACTCCTGCTCCATCTCCTATGCCCCCTCCACCTTTGCCACCACGGTCCCGCAGACGGGAAAGTTCCGTTTCTGATTTGCCATCTTCTTTACAACAAGTGACAGTGGTTAGTATATTATTTTAATTTAAAAGGAACAATTTGCATTAATATTAACCCTTTGTACTTAAGATATTTTGTTCTTGTCATTCTTCGCTCCAGCATTTCAGGCATCATTCATCTTCTAGCAATAAAAAAATATCTGAAAATAAATTAGAAAATGATCGTTACATAATGACGAAGTTTGAACTGATAGCATTTTAAATTTTACTTCGTAACATTGATAATCCATATCTAATCCTTTAAAAAGAAATACTACTTCAAAAAGCTTATTACAATATTAATGATTTACTACAAGATAAACATACTTTTTTATTTTAAACTATTATACTAAATCACTTTTGTTTTATTTTTATAACCATTTTACTTTTATATTTGGAGCATTCTCTTGGTACCGGTTTGTAATCACTATGTAATTAATAAACATACTCTCTCCTTACAACTAAGCAGTTTTTTTACAATTGGAGTCGAATTAATGACAGATCGTAGTTTTTGAAAACTTTGTCCATCTATCAAACAGGTATCACAATATATCTTAGAACTTGGACTTAAGTGGCTGGTGTCATAACTACAATCTATATTTTCATGTGACAACCATGTCAAAGTGCTATATACATTATTTACAAATGTATTTACAATTATTGTACATTGTTAAATTATTGTAAGTAACGTTCAGTATTGACACTAGCTTTTTCTCAGCAGCTAAGCAACGAAATATCACGTTCTAGGTTCCAAACTGAGTGTGTCTTAAACAAAAATTTTTTTTTATATCACTAGGATCATCAAATTAACCAATTTCGAAAAGTCCTATGTCTTTTGTGCTGCAGTGTACATACATAATTTTATTAGAAGTTAAAACATAAAATATATATGTATTTTACTAAAATATGGTAAGAATCCCGCTATCGGAACTTTGGTAATCCGAAAATTCGCTTAATCCAAAACAAATACTGGCAAAAGATTTTGGAAAAATAAAGATGCAGTTACTGTAAGAACCACTACATTATATATGTAAATATACAGTACAAGTAAACGTCACACAACACAAATTTATTACAATATAAGCACAAAATGCACAAATATACTACAATACAAGCACAAAATGCACAAATATTATGGTGATCGATTTCGGTGAACCACGCTCACCTTCCTCAGACCAGAGGGATTCACAAAAGAATGATTCTTTTGTGAATCCCTCTGGTCTGAGGAAGGTGAGCGTGGTTCACCGAAATCGATCACCATAATATTTGTGCATTTTGTGCTTGTATTGTAGTATATTTGTGCATTTTGTGCTTATATTGTAATAAATTTGTGTTGTGTGACGTTTACTTGTACTGTATATGTACCAACACGTATTATGCTAATTAAAAAACTATATGTAAATATGACAAGGAAATATTATTTCAATTACTTAACTGCTAATGAACTTTTCAAATGTTACTTTGGTTTGAAAAAAATCAGTTAAATTCTTTGCTTTAAAGAAGATTTCCTCTCCCTCGAATTTAAATTACGCAAGCGTCTCAAAAACATGGTATCTACTGGGGTCGCATCGTGGTGTTGCTCTACGTAGCATAATCCGATAGCAGCTGGTCTGTGTGGGTTACAACAAAACTGAGATATGTCAACACACAAGTTAGTTCAAACTATTGATACAAGACTGACAGTGGAAGCTGGGAACAGTGTTGTCTGAGGTAGCGTGAGAATACCAGAAATATACACACAACTTCTGACAGCTGATTACTTGGCCTAGTGGAGGAATCATCAGCATCAAGTAGCACTGGGCCCAGGATCAATTTCTTTCGCTAGTGATTCAAACTTTTTGTCTTTAAAAACTGTGATTGATCGTAGGTCTCAGATGAATTCATTCTTCTATTAAAAGCGTTCATTGTCTCCTTCCTATTATCAAAGGCTCTTATTGGGTTCAAAACTATAGCACTGTACTTAATGTTAGGCATATTATTTATGTTATTTTTTATTAAAAGAGTGTTTTAAGAAAATCTGTTTAATCTGAAAAATGACATAATCCGAAAAAATTGGAACTGCATTTTGGATTCCACCATACTAAAATTAATAAATCACTGTGCAAAAAGAATTAGTCAATTTGCTGCAAATTTGTTATTAAACATAAACACATTCACTGTACGTGCTGACTTTAGGTGGCGGCACTAGCGTAGCCACGTGGGGCGACCGCTTATAGTTGGCTCCAGACCAGCTGAAATATACTAAGTAATTGTGAGCTTAGACGTTGTTATGGAACACTGTTGCTGAGTGTGCTATCTGATAACATACTAACCTTTAGCGTGTTGGAACCGTTGCTGGATCCCACAAGTTTTTTTTATGTTTTTTTTTATTAATAAAAATTATTGATGTTTTGTTTACGACTGCAATTATTAGTTATTGTGCAGTTATATAGTGAGGAAGACATTGATACTAGTAGAAACGAGATCGAGATGGAAAGTGAGATCAACCTTGCCGTCTAGGAAGACATCACGGCTACCAACATGAGTCCCTTATACTGCAGGTTTACAACAGATCACCGTTACTGGTAACAATGGTTTCCTTGTAAAAACACCTCATGAAAATCAACTTGCTGAATCCTTTTCATTGTTGTATGATATATTTTTAGAATTTATTGTTCGCGAAACGAACAACTATGCCCTTCAGTTTTGTTGTGGCAACTCTACTATGTCACAGGTGGAAAGACTTACTCTTCCTGAACTGAAGGTGTTGCTAGTCTTATTATTTCACGCTGACCATATTACGCTAAGCCGTTTGGAAGATTATTAGCGAACTGAAAGGAGCCGTGCAGGGTTTGTTCTAAAGAGGGTAAGGGATCGGATGTCGTGTACTTCTTCTCAGCTTGTCCTGAGGGAACCAGGCCTATGCCCTATTCGCTGCTTTAACACATTTCACAACTCAATGTAAATCTAAAACAGCAACTCTGTAAATATTTGTAAATATGTAGTAAATAAGTGTAAATATTGTGACTTATGTGTAAATTCACTGGAGGGACGCACCCAGCTGGCGTGTGCTGATGATGTCATGGGATGACCAGAAATGACTCATTTTTCATGTCAGCGACTCAGAACGGCATTTGGTACCTAATTTGTTTGTAAAAATGTTAAGCCATAGGAAATCGCATATACTGAATTGCCGTCAGTGAACGTGTTAATAAGTTATTCCTTGAATCTGAAGGTCATAAGTATAAACAAAGGAGTCAAAAAAATTGAGAAGAGTAGTATATATATATTTTTTTTATTTTTGGTGTTATTAAAAGAAATAAAAAACAAGGATTATTATTTTTACCTTTTCTAACTTATCTAATCTTATTTCAAATTTCATTTGATGAAGTGTACAAATGTGTTTTTTATTAAAAAAAACTTCACATTTAGATTTTCAGTGCCTTTAGTTACACTTTTTCCTCAGGCGGGCACCGACATTATTGCTCCTTGAGTCATTCCGGAACATATCCGCAAAAATCTATCTGTCCTTTCAAAATGAACATTCTATAACTCAAATTATAGTACAAATCCTGCCCGGAGTCCTATCAAGCAATTTGCTCAACAAATATATTTATAAATATGCTTTGAGATTTTTGTATGTCTATTAAGATAAACTTATGCTATTAAAATTCATATAATTTAAAAAAATATATAATTATCTTTGTTAAGTTAATACTAAATACAATTAATTATGATTTATTGAATAGTTAATATATCAAGTAAACATTTATTATCCTTAAATTATATGTACTGAATTGAGATTCTGGTAACACTTTAATACATATTTCAATTAATATGTTAACTGTAAATAAAATAATGTTTATTATTTACTAAACTTTTTTACTATTCATAAATTTGGATTTGACATATTCAAAACGAAATAAAATACATGTTTTAACAGGCAAGTATAGCTCCAATGCTTCCTCCTCGTGATTTATCTCCACCACCCCTGCCACCTCGGCCATCTGTGCGGAGAAGTTCCACTGTGGAACATCCAACTGCTCCGATTAATATGCTGACAGGTCCTACACAGGGGTATTCTCGAATTGCGTCAGTAAATGGACCACAGCCACATCATTCCACTTGTAAGTTCATCTCTTGTTGTCAGTTGAAATTCAATTAAGTCTAGTATAGTAATTTTTAAGCTGACAAAAACACTGGCATACAATTTGCTATGTGATTGCCATATTGGTAGGGTAGTGGTAACACATTTGACAGCAATTAAACATCTGAGAACAGTTTAAGCTATGACATTAGAGAATATTACTGCACTGGCCGTTTCCCATTCCCAAACATTTCATAAACTCTGTTTTTTGTGTGTGTGCATCTCTGTTACCAGTTATTTTACCTTTATTTTTTACTAAAATCCAAGGCCTAGTGCCCTAAAAATGACTTGTAATTTTGATGCTAACAATTCAGGAAAAATAAATGTACTACTTACCACTGTTGTGGGCATTTACATTACAAAGTCATTTAAAAAACATAATGTTGTATTAATATGCTTCACTTGTATTTACTCATATTGTACACGTAATAGAAAGCACTTGTCCCAATCAATATGTTTATACTTTTAACACATTTAGTGCTACGTTGCTGTAAAGTCGATCACGTCGCCCGACCATTAGTGGTTACGTGGCCGTCTAGTCAGCCAAGCGGTTGTCACTGGTGGTGGCTGATGGCTGACTAGTTGGCCATATTGCCCCACTCACATTATTAAATCAAACTTTGCTGGGTTCGTTCACAAGTAGGTCCCGCACTTCTATGGTATCCTACGAGTAGAAGATGGTTTTAAGATTCTGGTTACAGTTATTTTTAGAGTTTGTGTTACTGTTTTTAATTTGTCTTTTCAAGAAATTAGGAATACAGCTAAGCAACAAATTTATACTGTATTGCAAACAAGGAAATATTAAAAAGACTGTATTTATGTTCTACGACCAACCTAAATTGTGTTCTGTAGCATGTTTTGAAAAATGTTTCTCAAATTAGACTAATTTTTTTAAATGTTAGAAATGGACCCGATAGTAGTCATTTTTAATCTGTTTTATGTGTTTTACTTAATTCCTTATATTACTTACTAGTTTATTACAAAATAGAGTGGTGTACAAAATCTTGGACATTAATTTTTGGCAAAGTCGTTCGCCAGGAGCTCAGGGCTGACTAGACGGCCTTACATAAAAATTAATTATTTTGAGCTTTCCACATATACAGACCACTGTTCTTCTGGCAGTCATAAATTCATATTACACAATCAAAAAAATAAGTTTTTGAAAAATTTTTTGAAATTTGGATAAGTTTTTAATTTATATACAGTATTCACACATGACAAAAACGAAAATACTACTTTAGCACTGAATATGTTAAGTGAATTTGTAGAACTGAGAAGAAAAATTTTGAGCCTATTTTGAAAACAATTTCAAAGTATAAAAAAATTGCTAAAAATGGCCAATTTTAATGATTTAGATAATTTAAATCTTATAAAAGTACAAATTACAAAACTAATTTGTATACATTTTTATAGGCAACCTCTTAACACTAAAGAACAAAGTGTTATCAACAATATTTACTGTACAGGACGGGATTTTTGTCAGTCAAAAATGGATGTAAATTTGAAGTTCATAGTTCATTCTGTTAGGAGGTAATTTCATAGTTAATAAATAACTCTTAAGACATTTTTAAAATTAGACAGATCGTATAGTGGCTTTGCAAATTTGAAAACATTTCTTCACAAGTTGAAGTTTTGAAATAATGAAAGTGTTAAAAATTCAGAGATATTTATTAATAAATTACAAATAGATTTTCACTTTCATATAGTATTCATCTGTGAAAGTTACAACAAATTTTTATAAAAAAATTGTTCTAAGGCAAATGGATTCATCATCTAGTTGATCTTTATGTTTCAGTAACTGCGCAACATGCGAAATCAAACAGTATGCCAGTTGCCATGACACGCCACAACACTTTGCCGTCTAGCATTAATCTCACAGCGAGAGTAACAGGACCTCCTGCTCTCAAGCCAGAGACATCAACTCCTCAACTACCTCCAAAACCTTTTAAGTCTAACGTAACGTTCCAGTTCAACACTAACCAAGCGTAGGTCTCTCAACCTCATCGGGAACTATAAAATATCATTCTAGTCATATTTGAGTAGATCGTAAAGGAAACTAGTCATATTATATCTTGAAACTCCGAACTCCTCTTGTCATTGTTGCCATTCTGCTGTACAGCTTCCAACTGCTGTCAATGTTAGCTATCCAATTGTGTTTTGAATTAATGCAGTTTTACTCTAATAATGACGTACAAATAATAAGCTTTAATTTTTGTGAAATGTATGCTGTCAACTTTAATGAGATTTTATTCTTTCAAACCATGTTTGTCCAGTGATTGTGACATTTATTTACTATATGTAGGTAATTATCAACAAGCATAAATATCAAGGATCTTTTTTGGAGTTGATTGGACTTTTTTTGTGGACATTAATTTACTGCTATTCATGTTTAGTGTAACACCTAATGAGGTTTGGAAGGTCATCCATATTTTGACCTATTCTTGTTCAGCTTGGCGGGATGTCAGTGTGTCCTCTCCATGTTAAATGAACAAACTTCTTATTTAGTTTCTAGTTAAAGCACACTCGGATGGTTATATACAGGCAAATATTTAATTAGTTTGTCTGTGTTATATGAATGAGAATTGAAACTTGTCCCGATGTAATCAAAATTTGCTTTCATATAAAATGATTAATTCATAGTTCTATGCAAGGGGATGGTTAGTTGGACATCTGTATCCAGTTAGTTTAGTTTATTTTCTGCTTGCTTCCTCATTTTGCTATATCTGACTTCTTGGAGAAATTCTAATACCATAGCAGATTATCTTTGACACCACAGAGATTCTTGTTTTCAAAACCAACATGTAGAGTGAAGTAGAGAAAAGTTAAAGAATAACATTGATTGAATCATAGAAAATATGTATTGAGCAGACTTTGCACTACGTTTATTTCTAACTTCAACATTTCCTGTAGACTACTCAATGGTTAAAAAATCTCAATAAAAATTCAGTGATAACTGGAATACTCTTGTCCACTTCTATTTTTTCGTCCATATTGATTAGAGCAAGACAATTGATAAAAATGCTGTCAACTATGAAAACCCCTTGCTGAATGGGTACACAGACACACCGGCAAGCTTTGTTCAATGTGTGTTTCTTTCATGCAATTTGTCAGTTTTGATTTCTGTGATGTTTCTTAGTTCCGATAAAAAACCATTTTGTAAGATTACTTTGTATAGCATCACATTCACATTTCAAGTGTTGATGGCCCAGACTGAAAAATGGTTAGTGACAGAGAAAAACTCTTGGTTGTTTTAATTATTCAATAAGTTCTTTTCTTAACTTTACTGAAAAGAAACAAGCAACATGATAATATATAACTCACAATTATTTTATCACATATCTCCTTTTACTTTCTAAATGGGTTAGCAATTAATTTTACAAATTAGAATAAGTTGGAACTTATAATAAAGTACACATATTTTTTTAAGTTCTAAAATGGTGCAATTGTTAGTTAATTTTTAATGATAATTAGTTAATTGATAGTGATGCCAATGTGGTTTACATCATTTGCTTGCCCTCATATTGGCAGTGTAATACTCATACTAATTATATTTTCTCTTATAAGTTTAAAAGGTTAGTAGAACTGTAGCCTTGATTGCTTAACAGGTAGTCCTTATCTACTGCTTTACCACAATTAATTGTACTCTGTACCTGAAACAGTGTCTAAGTTATTGGAAGTTAATTTTAGCATATATCATATTCCCCGGCTGTTAGGTATAAATTTCAAGTAATGCTTCAATAATGCGGGTAATAATTTTTTTAAAGTTAAAAACCATTATCTCTTCAAAACGCCTCATTTCCTACCTCCCTGTGGCAAAGCTCACAGCATACCTTGTACTAACCGATAATTTTCAATTGATCTTCTCAAAAAATTATGTTCAATGTGCTTTTTACTGCATGAAAAGTTTTATAAGAGTTGCCCAGAAAGTGAGAATTTATTAAAGATAGTAATTTTGTTTATTCAAGAGTTATTTTTTTGTTCATTACTAGGATTTTATGATTTCTATCGCTATAAACTGTCTATATAACTTTCAAGCAGATTCTCTTTTATGTTTTTTATTAATGATGCTTAGCCTTATAGACCCATATGAACTGAATAATCTTAAATCTGCTAATTCAATGTATATGCCTGATTAATACATTTTAAACGTGTATTTAATATAAATTAGTATTAAATACATGTTCTAACTGCTATATCTAAGGTAAATTATTTTATTAAATGTCTCATCATCTTCATTTTATTTTCTTAAACCTTTTTGTTTAAGTTTTGGTTAAACATGATATAGGTAATTAAAATTCCTGGATTCATTTTAGTTTGGATAGTGGCATATGTTTTGTCTCAAAATTTTTATTTACAGCTTCCCTTAATTATTTGTGGTTTGAGCTTTTTTTTGTAGAATAGAAATTACGAATTAAATTGTTGTTACGAAATTGTTTTAACTGTTTAATTATGCTGGAAAATACTTAAATTTAGCTCATATCAGTTAGATTAAGCAGTTCCATTGAATATTTTGATAGAAACTAAAAAGATTTACAGATTTTAATTTGCTTAGTTACAAAAAAGTTTTCGCTATTATAGTTATCTCATTACAATAAAACTACCATCCAGTGCTAAAAGATCTGCTTTTGAGAGCAGTTATGCATTATTAGGTGGGAGGTAGGACTAAAAACATTTTTTCTTATTCGGTTGGCAGTGTGAATTGTAATTTAATTTTGAGTGTAGTCACAGAAGATGATATAAAACAACTATCTCTCAAAATAGCGTTCTCAATTTTTGGGCAAACATAAATAATGATGTTAGTTTGGGTGACAGAATTATAATCTGTTTGGATTATCTTATTTTTTTTATTGTTGAGATGATTAGAAGTGTTAACGTCACTGTTAGTTGTACTGTTACTGTTAGATGTGACCTCTTTACTCTGTTAGCTGTGACCATGTAACCACTGGAATAGCACAATGCCTGAATAGTTCAGGTTACAGTGACTGGTTACCTTGTGTTGGAGTGAGTAAATGATTGTCGTACCTGTATATAGCACTGGCATGTCTATTCTGTTATGTACATTCTATCTGTTGTACATTATAATGTAATGTTCTATGTAAATAGCAGAGAGCTAGTATATATTATTTGTAAATATGGATGTAAAGATATAACTTGAATGTCAGTGCTGCTCTTGGGGCCAGATAAATTTTTAGATCTATTTTTACTAATTTCCTATTGCTGTTTATTTTGAGGCTACAGGCCTTTAAAAGTACATAATGAGCTGATCTCTTCTGGAACGTCTATCTGTAATAATATTTTGTTCATAATATTAAGGAATGTTCATTTTTAGAGCCATTATTTTGAGAGTTTATTTTGGTATAGGAGGACCATTTTTTATTTTTTTTGAAAGACTGTTTTTTAGTTTTTACTATATTATTCTTTTGAATGTTAACTTTTCACTGTCAAAATTATTTGTACTAAAAAATTTAACCCATCCAGGATTTTAAATTTCTTAGCCAAGGCCAATAGAGGCAGTAATGTATGTATAAAAGTTCAAATATAATTTATATTTTAAATGAATGTGTCACTCGACAGTTTCAAAATGAATCCCTAATAAAAAATAACTGTCAAAATTTTAAATATTCACTTAATTTGACACCTTCTAATAACTGAAGCTGTTTTATATGTATTATGTTTGAGTAATGAGGATACTAATGTTTTAGCTTTACATGATAAATATTTTCTAAATTAGTTAAAATCAAAATCTAATAGATCTTAAGTCACCTTTAAATATATTGATAAACTGAAAAGTAACTATTAACATTAACTTTTAATTTCAAAGCCAGTGATTATCTCTGAATTACAATATAACTTTACATAAATTATACAAAATAAATACAGCCTGTGTGATTTTACATAACTCCCTCTCAGGCATGCAAGATCCAGAATGGGTTAAAACAATGTTAGTTGGCATAATGTTATTGGTTCTTTTCATATATACTTGACATTTGTATGTTTATGACACAACTTTTATAATTGCACATTACTGCGCTATGTGTCACATTGTTTACATCAATGACATTTTAATGGCTACACATTCAGTAATGTTACAAACTCTGTAACAAGCTCTAGCTAAACACAATAGTGTAATGCTGGTGCTTTATTTGTATCTTATTATCAAATATTTTCAACAAAGTTATAAATTGAAATGTGCATAATTTTTCAGAACACTTGTTGAATGCTATTGGAGCTACCTACGTTGCCTAGGTCCATGCTTAAGTATGTTTATCACTTAAAATTACTCAGTTTATTCTTTATTATATTTATTTATTTTTTTAGCAACACAACTAAAATTTCTCTCACAAAAATTATTAAAATTAAAGCAAATACTTTTTTCAATTAGTAATTTTTAAATGGTTCCATAACAAATAGTTTTAGAACTAAATTATGAACACTTTTGTTTCAAAACGTTAAAACAACAGTTATCATGAGACTGTGACAAGGAATGTTACCAGCACAAAGCCAAGTTAAACGCCAATATGTGAGAACTGAAAAAGCATTGTGGTGTTTGTACCAATTACTCATTTCTTAGACTTTGTTATACATATGCGCAGTGCAATAAATGGTAGATTAGACATTTATAACTACATAATTAATAAGCTCATTGGTAGTCAGTGAATGATTATAAAACAACAGGTTTTGGAATTTGTCAATTATGTGCGTTTCGTTTCCAATTATACTAACCCTTAACTATGTAACTAAAAGTTAAAAATTTTGTCTATGAGTTCTGTTGAAAATGATATTGATGTTTGAACATTTTTATACGGTTAAACAACCTGCTTCAGCTGTCTTATCGTAGAAGTGCTCATCAGTGAATGGTGAACAACCTGCTTCAGCTGTCTTATCGTAGAAGTGCTCATCAATTAATGGTGAACAACCTGCTTCAGCTGTCTTATTGTAGAAGTGCTCATCAATGAATGGTGAACAACATAATGTATTATATGAAAAGAACCAGATTAAGATATATTTACCTTGTTAACTTTGTAAATTTTTATATTTTGTTTGTACTATTGTTGCTTCATTTAGATTGTAGTTGTAATTCTTTAAAAAAAGAAAAACATAATTTGAACATATTATTATTTAGGCTGTGAAAACAGCACAGTTTATGTTTTAGAGTATACAGATTGTTATTAAAATTGTAAGTGATACTGGTAACAACATGAACTTGTCATTTCTGTAATCGTAAATCTTTTATCGTATAATCAGTCAAATTTATTGTTTTAAATTAAATGTACTTTTTTAATAAAGAACCTTATCTTCATGTTAAATGAAAAAAAGTTTTAGTTGAGTAGATTTTGAATACAAAAGGTATCAAGTTGTAGAGTGTTTAAAACTCAAACCTATGTTTCATTGTGCTCCATGATTAGACGGATAGTTTATGAAATATATATATGTTTTGTCATTGGCTCAGGGGATGTATTGTGGGTCAAAAATAAATCAGGTTTAACACATACATATAGCCTGGTAGGTGTTAAAGCCAAGGGGGTCTGTTTGATCTTCTGTGTATTGTTGTATTATCACTTTATCTATGGTCTTAGCCATATGCTTCAAGCTGTTAACTTAGAGAAATGTTCAGGTCATCTTTGTGCTGTTGCTTGTTTAATATTTACTGTGATTGTTAGATTCTTCACATTGACATCCTAAAGACTGACCAATGACAAAGGAATCTATATTTTTTATAAAATGCTTTAAATCCTTCAAAACAAAAAGTACTTGAAACATAGAACTTGTCAAATTGTTCTACAGCTTGGATTTTTAAGGTAATCTATAAACGTGCATAATTTATCAGACTAGTTTTGAGCAAATTAACCTCATAATGTTAAAGATGATTTTATTGTTTTTTTCTTGGTTAAACTTATAATTTTGTCTTTGTTGTTCCTTTATACAGGGTATTTTATGATTTGCCAATGATTTTGAAAATCTAAAGAGTAGTAATCCCATTTGGGCCAATGCAGGTATTTGTTTTGAAAATTTGTGGTTTGTATTTGTATTGTTGCTTTAGAAACAAGAGGAAGTAATTTAAAAAGCACTCCACTCTATTTTAATTTGTTTTCCTGTTGATTTTTGTTCTGTCAGTAATTATTAATTAAATATATATATATATATATATATATATATATATATATATATATATATATATATATGTGTGTGTGTGTGTGTTTGAAGGATTGCACTTGGTCGAGTTATGTCTGCATTTATAGTTTTTCAGAGGAGACAGACAGTTAATAACTACCTGATTTTACTCTAAATTACAAGTGTCCAAAGTAAAAACATAACACACCCATCTATTTTAGCAAATAATTCAATACCAACAATATTTAAACTGTGTTAACATGTTTGCTATTTAACATATCTGCTTGGGCAGAAGTAACATTGACTGTATATGTGTTTATATGAACCAAATATCATTTGATCATTTGTTATAGTACCTGGACTAAAAATTAATACAGTACAAGTAAACGTTACACAACACACATTTATTACAATATAAGCACAAAATGCACAAATATATTACAATACAAGTACAAAATGCACAAATATTATGCATTTTGTACTTGTATTGTAATATATTTATGCATTTTGTGCTTATATTGAAATAAATGTGTGTTGTGTGACGTTTACTTGTACTGTATATGTACCAACACGTATTATGCTAATTAAAAAACTATTTAAAAATTAATAAAACACGCAAGAAGCCGATAGGTGGCTGTGCACATTACAAGTTTTTTTCATAGTCTAACAGGCTTCCTTTCATTTTTAATACTGATTAATACATATTCCTTTACTTTCATGTTTGTTGAAATAAATTATGCAGATTGTTTGTAGGTCAAAAATACTTTTACTTCTTTTGTAGTTGAGCCATAGAGAGTGCAACCAACTTGCATGAGAGAATGCAAAGCCCGCAAAAGCACACAGCTAATTTTCCCACCTGTATGTAGTGGTTGTTAAACTGTAAAAATGCCTATTTTAATCACCCCTATGTAAAACGTAGACAGAGCCAATCAGAAACTGATGTAGCAAACCTGATAACATACATCTGACCTAAATGAGCTCAGAAAAATTACCCAACAGATTTCTTCCTGAGTAATATCTCCATTCATTCACATGCATCATAGATGTAAGAATGTAAGAAAAAGTCCATTTATTGGCAAACTTTGTACAGTTAGTTGTCAGTATCTAAGGTCATTAGATTCTATGCTTTTTATTTTACCATCCAATTGTTGGGATATTAAATTCAGTGTTTATTCAAACTTATGAAACTTTTGGCAAATGTACTTCTTTTTTACTCATTTATTAGTTAAAAATTTTGTATCTGAACTTTTGAAATCGAGTATAATCAATTAAGAAATTTTTTATAGATATAGTTTTCCAATAAAACAATTAGACAATATTTATTTGTCGGAAACATTTCATGTTAATGTATGACAATGGTCAATGAAGTTCGCATGTTGTTGCCTTACCTAGAGCAATAAATGGTTAAAATATTACGACCTGCTCCCAACAATTAATATTTCCATACCTGCTGTTGGCCCATTCAGTGGGTTGTGAGTGGTACATTTTCAAAATCATGTAACTATTTGTTAATAAACATTTTTTTATTAGTTTAACAGTGGTTGTATCCTCAACCTACTCAGAAATACCTCAGGAACTTAGTTGTATGATTTTGTTCAAAATTATATATTTGGCATAGCGGGTATAATCATAGATTTTTAACTAATTATACTTTATACTTTTAAAGACACAAACTTGCTGTTGAAGATGTGTGAAATATAGCTTATTTTGTAAGGATGGTAATTTTGGTTTTTAGTTCTTTTTCACCTATACAATTTTTTTAAATGAATTTGTTAATATGCGGTTATAATATTTTCCAGTTAAATGAGATCTGTTATTTACCAAATGTTAATAAATCATCAAGACTAATTTTAATCTAGTAATTTGTGGTGAAATTTCTAAATTTCAATCTGAAGAACCAAAAATGTTACTTTAAACAAGAATACAAACTGTGTATAATGAGAATTTCAGAAGCAAATACTAGACTGACTGATGCTTTTGGTAGAGACTGCCATGATGTCATTTATGTATAGGGGTGTGTGATTTATCAAGAAATCAATTTGAAGTGATGAATCGATGCAGAACTAGTCATCGATAGTACCAAGATGCATCAGCAATGTCTCAAAATTGTTCCGATGCGCCAAAATAACAAATTAGTTTTAAAATGTGCCTTTTTAATCAATAATATTTATTGGTACATCTTTTAGAATGAGTACTTTGATGATTAAAATAAATAATATATTTCATAAAGAAATAGCTGTAAAATGATTACTACTCAAGTTTAAGAACTTAGGCTTAAGCGGTCGGTGTCAGTACTAGAATCTACATTTTCCGGTGACAACCTCATCAAGGTACTATCTACAATATTTACAAGATAACCAGACGTTTCGCCCATACTGTGATGTGGCATCCTCAGTGGTGTCTCAGAGAAACCACTGAGGATGCCACATAACAGTATAGGCGAAACCTCTGGTTATCTTGTAAATATTGTAGATAGTACCTTGACACGGTTGTCACCGGAAAATGTGACTCTAGTTACTACTCAAGTTTGTTTTCATTCCATATGGTCCTTCCGAGTGGCAGGGACAAGATAAGATTTACAAACCTGATTAAATCACGATAATGAATAGAGAGTTCTCCCAGAGGTTGTAATTTGTATTGATATGTTATAAGTCCATCGATTAATTCGTTATGGGTACGATAATTTACGTGTGTGTGCGTATCATTAGTTTGTGGAACATTCACATACAGACAGTCCATCTATTTCAGTTACTGACAGCGCAGAAGTTATGTGCACCTGATTTTGAATGTTGTTTACTAAATAACTAAGTGATGTACTAAAAATTCAATTACACCATCGTTTTCCCTATTTCATTGTACATTATGGCATATGCATTTTAAAATTTTATTATAAGTTCTAATAATTTTCCTTCTAATTGGAACCAAAAAAGTACTGGGATTTTAACTAATTTTCCCTGTCCATCTACTAAATGCCACTTTTGTGTTAAACAAAAGGTGAACTCAAAGTTTTCTAAGTCTAGAATGTTGGTCAAGGTCATTCAAACCAACCAACTATTGCGGTTAATGCACTAGTGGGGGCCTCAGACTCCAACGGCTGGAGACCTAAGGACCCGCGAACTCCAACTTCGAGCTGCCACAGTGGTGGATTCTTCTCTTCACCCTATCCAAGGCTTCAGACTGCTCACCATTTAGTGGTTATTCACTTTTATCACTTAAAACCCCTTTAATGTATCACATTTATATTTTAATATTTGGTTGACAGAAATGTTTTCTATGAGTTTTATAAATTTCAGAATTTTAATGTATCACAAAAAATGTTCTTATCAATTTCCTGAAATGTTTAGTTGGCTTCTAGAATCTCATCACTAATTAAAAAATAAACATTCATCACTATTTTCTCACAATGATAGTTAATATAATTAAGTTGTTTTCAGCCATTATCTATATTTTGTTCTTTCTGTCCCTTAAATATAATATTTTAAGTGGCACAGTGCTGTAACCCAGCTACTTGGAGATGAAGTGTTGAGTAGATTGTAGGCGGTAAGTACTATGTTCGGCCTACTTAATATCGATGTGGACACTGATAGACAAGTCTGTCCATGTTGGGTTGTAGTCAAGGGTCAGGTGTTTTGTTGCGAAGAAAACGGATTGTTAAGTTTGTCAATTAGCTTACAATCTGACCTATACTATGTGGTTCGGATTCCACATAAAGCTGTAGGTCCCTTAATTGCCTTGGCTATTGCACTATTAATAAATAGCTCTTTCAGAGGAACAGTCGACTTTGGTTAGTAAAAAGACTTCACTCGTTCATCTACACTCATTCGCTCATATCTCTATGATCGGCGCCCTACTAATGTATAACATATTATATTTGGATCATTTTGACCAGTTATTCTCCTATACTCCCTTCAATTATTGGCATTTAATTAAATTAACGCAGTACTATCGTCTTCCCTAATGACTAGCTTTTCCTATATTTTTCCTTCTTTTTACTTAATGTTAAAAGCAAGCTTAGTGTTAAAGAAATTTATTAAGCTCTACACTTCTATTTCAAAATAATTGTCATTTATTGCACTTTACTCTATTTTGTGAAGTCCTACATCTTGCATTCCTTTTATATCATTTTAAATTGAACTTCTCAGTTTTCTATACGATACAGTTTATTTTTATATCCTGTTTCATACATATAATATTAATTAGCTAATATTTGTATGATCAATAAATTTATGTTGTAAATAATCTTTCTTTGTATTTACATGGTACTGTAACACAAGGTATTATATTTACTTTACCGCTTATAAAACTTAAATAAAAACCAGGAAGTCTGTATGTGTGTATCGAATGAAGTTGCATCTATTCGAATCGAAATTCTTTATATCTCATCGATGTGTTGAATAAAGAAATATTTGCTGTATCGTCCATCCCTACATATGTACCCTACATTTAATGCTTTTATACTTAAAACTAACAAAAAACAGAATTATTTTTGTAATGTCTCTCTTTAGTATAATATTATTTAAACGTTTGGCTGTCATGTTCACTTAAAAATTACAAAATTGCTGAGTACGTGATTGTTTTTGCATCTCTGGAGAGCCTTCAGTGGGTGTGAGTCCCTTCATTAACTTGTATGGATGGTAATGGATGTTTTTAAATTCTTTTCCACATCGATTTGATTCTAGGGCATATTTTTAATAAAATAACCTTCTTTCAGTTAGTTTTTATCTTTGTATTGAGTATATATATAAATAAAACTAATGAGAACATTTGATGAAAAAAAGTATTACAAAAGGAATTACGATAAACCCTGTACCTATGATAGATATCAATGTTTAGGGGGAACCTAGTTTGGCTTGACAGTTTGTGGTTAGGTAAAAGGTCAGGGGTTAAGCAGTTGGAACCATTCCTCCAGAATGTGTATAAACATAGTTCTAGAAAGAGGAAGTTCAGTTGGTTTAAAATGAAATTTATGTCAATTTTTGAGTACAATGAAATGAAGCCTACAAAAATTAAGTTACGATTGCAAGTAATAGGCCCTATAACTAAACATTTGTCATTATGATTATTATTATGACTATTATTATATTAAAATACCTACAGATTAATGATATGAGAGATAATTTGGCTCTTAAATTGTTTATTGATTTGGCTGTAATGTGAGTCAAAGACAACCATGATGCTCAGTAAAACTGAAGTAGCATAGACCTTATTATAATGGCAGTAATTTCTTTCACTTGTAAAACATCTCATTCTTTTACTATGGGATGAGTGACTAGAATCGAAAGCAAGCATGTTGTGTGGCGTCTTGAGAGATGAGTGATAATGTGTTTAGTGTTTTTTTTTTTTTTTTTAATCTATTGCATTGACAATATAAATTGTAATGCAAAATTATATATTGTTAAAAATATTTTTATTGTATCATACTTAAATTGCTCATTCAGATGTACAAAGCCATTCTCATTCAGACATATATCCAATCTGTTCTCATTCATTCGCCAATTGTTCCCACTACCATTAACAGTGTCAGTTTTCCAATTGAGCGGTCTCCCAGTTAAATGGCAAAAACTTGCCCACTCTGTAAAACTGCCTGTGATGCTAAGAAGCAATGAAGGCGAACTTTAAATGGCTGGAGCGTCTTAGGGATTTTAATTGAAAGGGGGATTTTGTTAGTAAAACGGGCACCTGCTTGTGAAGGCGAGTGCTTGTAGTTTGATGTTCTCTGCTTCTCAGTTCAGTATCTCTCATTGCCTCTATTTTCATAACTATGTACGTCTTATGTTAGCGTACCCTAAGTTAGAGCACATTTTGACATACATCTTAGTTTCTAGGACAGACGCTAGTTAAAGTTAAAATTTGTAACGTTATGGAAGTTGGTTTGCATGAATCTCTTAAATTCATTTTGTCAACTATACAAATTGCTTGTTTTTGTAATCAAGAAGCTTTATTCCATTAATCAACAAAGTTGAAATAGGAGATGTCACTTTAAAACTATTAGGCTAAATACAAGATAATATCACATATACAAGAGGAAGATGTCTTACACAAAAAATATCCCATTGGCTATGAGGAAAAAACATATATTCCTAAATATTATCAATGCTTATTCATATATATAAAAAAACAAGTCATATTAGGTCAAAAAAACAATAACAACATTAGAGCTTAAAAATTCATCAGTGCTATAAAATGGATTTATAGTAACATTTAAGACTATAATTTATTCTTAAACAGCTAGTAGGAGTGGTTCTAGCAGAAAGGGGTGGTTTATTAAAGAATTTAACACAATTTAATTGATATGAAGAACCAATTTTAGAGAGTCTGTAATCTAAATACCCTTAAAATTGCTTGCTTGAACAAGACCCCACAACATCAACCCGTAGGAATGTGTGTAAATTAAGCCAAAATATGCTGTAATCGGTATCTGAGTAAGGCAGTATTTGGCTAAAGATTTCAAAGCAAAATTTCTGGATGTTAATTAAGCACAAATGGCATCGATATGAGTGTTCCATATTAACCCCTTTTCTAGGTACATTCCAAGGAATGTTGTAAAGCAAACTTCTTTCAATATATTGTCACCCAGTATTACTGTGGAACTACACTCAAAGTAATTCAAGCGCAGAGCAAATTTAGTAGTTGGATTTTAAGGAATTTATTTTGTAGGTTTAAGTTATTAAAATTTTGATCGCAGCTATTCAATTAAAAAAAATGTTACTGTCCCAAGCTAACATTGATTTTTTACCAAAACACAGAGTAGTATCATCGGCGTATTGAACGATTCTTCCATGCTGAAGTGATGACTCGATGTCATTGACATAAATTAGGAAAAGAACCAGACTCACAATTAATCACTGCGGGGCACCATAACACATATCATTTGGACTAAAAAAATCATTTAAAATTCAAACTACTCTACAACCAAATCTATTAGTTTCGAAACTGCGTCCATGATCAATTTTACCATCCTAAAACCAAATTGGTTTTCTGAAAGCTGGTTATGTTTATTTAAAAATTCACTCATTCTTATTATAAATAATTTTTCAGATATTTTGCTTAAACTTATACAGATACTTTGCTTATACTTCAGATATTTTGGCAAATTTTAGACAGACCTATAATTATTGACTGAATACAGATTGTATCTTTGAATATTGGAGTTACATTTGCAATTTTCAAGAGAAAGGAGAAAGCTCCCGTTTCAAAAGACATTAAGTAATCGAGTTAGTGGGCCCAGGAGGTAATTTGAAATTTCTTTGATGAGCCACATAAACACAAAGCTAATATCATTTGATTATTGGCTGGGAGCTCTGTAATGATTTGGACGATTTCATCTTCAGTGGCAGGTGCCAACACCATGCATACTACTGGAGTTTATCTAAGTATACGGAAAACTAAAGACTGCAATGATAGAGGACACTGCTGACTGGCAACAGAAGCAAAAACTCTGTTAAATTCATCAGCAACCTCAGCCCCGTCAGTAACAAGTTTATCCCCAATCTTAAATTTTGATTTGTTTTCCCTCCTAATTTTTACTATTAATATTAATGATGTCCCAAACAGTTTATAAACATTTTTTTATGAAATAATGATTGATTTTGAAGTGTACTATGTTTTGGCCGCTTGAATTACAATTCAATCTTTTTTTTTTTGTATCTTTTGAAAAAAGTTATATGTCATTAACTTGTTTTGTTCATTTCTGAAAAGGAGTTTAACTTATCTCTTGAAACAAGAACTGCTTTTGTAATCCATTTTTTTCTTGTTCATACTCATGTTGACAGTTTTTATAGGGCATTGAGCAACATGCATTCAAATGAAAATGTAAACAATCGTTAAACATTTTAAACTCATTTACAATTGACTGCGTAGTATTAAAAAAAATCCTCTCTTTTCACAGTGAAGCTTTGAGAAGAGTAATATTTTCTGGCTTTTGTCTTTTTGAAGTTATACTTCTTTGCGCCCGTTAGACACTTTGGGATGGGATGTTGGTCGAGAAACCGCGTCACGCTGAAAAGTAAGAACAAATTTTTAAGAACTATCGATTAATCGATTGTTAATCGAAGAAATTTAATCGAAGAAATTACTGATAATGATAATATAGGTGTATAATATAATAATGAAGTCACGTATAATATATTGAAGATAAATATATTGAATAATATTGAAAAATGTCTTATATTTCATTTATATATCCTGTCTGTTTGTGTGCGTGAGTGGGTGTATGAGAATGGCCAAAGAAGTATAACTTCCACCGTGTGGTCCGACGCACACCCAATTTTTTTTTCTATTTTTGGCCCCCTTTCATGTTGCTGTCCACTAATAACAGCGTCTAGACCATGGTGGTCAGAAATTGCTGTGTTGATCACGGACAGTGTGACTTTAGGAATGTTACTGATAAACGTTGTCAAATTGTAGACGGAGTTATAGCTGTCACTTCTCGTTGGAGATCTGACCCGTAGTTTTAAATCAAATGAATTCAGTATATCAACAAATTATTCTGTGTTATAGTTTTCAGTCTTACTTATATTAATTTTAAAATCGCCTATCAGAATGAAATACCATTTAGTGTTGGTTATTTCAGTCTGTAAATATTCAAATTTTGAGAAAAAAGTATCTTCATTTCTACTGGGAGACCTGTAAATATTGATGACCAAAATTTTTTTGTGTGTACTTTGATCTTGGCTGCTTCGAAAGCTCTTTCCTCAGCTTGATCAATTTTACAAGAATTACAAAATAAGTGTGACTTGAGAAAGATGGCCATACCACATCCTTTGGAGTGCTGTTGGCAGAATGATTTTTCCAGATTAAAATTTGGTACATGAAAAAAATTCTATATTTCTGTTGTCAAGTCCATTTTCGGGGCTTGTAAAGCAAAAGTTAAAATTTCAGGAGAGTAAATTGATGGCAGAGTTAAATAACATAATATTGGAAAATATCTTTACAGGATTGACGCCTATGCAGAGAAAATACTATTCTTATAGCCCATTTTTTTAGTTTAAATAATGAAACATGTATTATTTTAAGGCCATAATAAGCTATTAAAAGCACTTAACTGTTTACTAAGTGCTGCGGAGTGCAAAGATTCCTGAACTTAGTTTCTCAGAGTCCTCTTAGGCTGTTGAGCTCATTTAGCTGTCTCCGTTCCAGAGTAAGACTAGTTCAACCTTTTTGTGGTTGGGCTGGGCAACGTTCGTGTCAGTATTTTCGCTATGAGGGCGGCAGATAGAGCATTATTTACACGCTCCTTGGGCTTGATGTAATCTCTCGATACCTACTTAGAAGGTTTGAGAAGTGATTCTCATTCTTGCCTCTGGCAAAAGGCAAGTTCCTGTTAATATCTATTATATTTTAGGTTGTTGACAGGTAATGTTCATTTTTATTTCAATTATTGACTCAATAGGTTCCTATTGATTTTTTTAAATTAAGCCATGGCACCCGCTTTGAGTCCGAGGGAAAGATTAACGACTGTAAGAAAAGAAAAAAACCTGTAACAGCCATATACATCTCAAGTGCCTTGCTTTTATTGAGGCAAAGTACAGATTTCTCTAAGCAAGTATTGTTCTGTCCTCAATCAAGTAATGGCGGCAATCCAGTCAGGAGTTATAAGAAATTGTTGAATGAGGGACCAAGATCTGTAATACTCTTTACAGACAACCGATTTATTGTCTGTACAACCTAAAAGCGGGTTTTGAAGGCTACTGCAGATTTCAGTATTGGAACTTCTGCTAGCTCTCCTAAACGTGTCGCTCTTATCCAGAAGAAATTGAACACTAGCAGAAGCTAAGCAAGCTAACGATACCCATGAGAGAGGGACATTGCAGACGGAACGTGAGGAAGTAGAGAGTAGAGGACAGGAATACGGCGGGGGAGTACGACTGGGGTGTGACTTCAGCAGGTGGACAGCTGCCACTGGCAGAGGGGATCCGGTGAGTTTAAGAACAGACCATCATACCAGACCTTGTCAAACACCTTGCTGACGTCGACGAGAACTGCAACAGAAGACAGGTTGAAGCCATGTTTATCTACCAACCTGTTTACAACTCTCTCCAGCTGTTATGTCGTCGAGTGGCTACGCTGCCAACTGGGACGTTTGCTCCTTACTTCTGCTGTTAAATCTGGATCTTTGTAAGGGATTCTGATTGATCCATTATGCTTAATTTTTCAGTTTCCAACTTCGAATGTTGTACGATAAATCTTTCCAAGACCTTTATTCTCAAAGGTCATCAGTTTTTTGCATATTTTTTACTCATTATCGAAGCCTCTGATCTATATAATAATGTTGATCCAATTAATAAATATTACGTTTTATATCCAAGCCTAGGCCCTACAATTATTTTTCACGTTTTATTTACAAATATTTCAAACTCATTTTACCGTTCAATGTGTATCTATATACGGTTTACAGTACATAATCATACTTGTATTTATACTTTGTTTGGTTAATCAGATGTATTTTGTTGAGTAATAACTAATGATAATATTCAATTAATTTAAACCTACAGAATGTTTTTTAAATGGGATTCAAGGATATATTAATTCTAATACTGAATAGGTAGTGAGATGAATTTCTTAAATTATTATTTAGCCTCAAAGTGCGAGTGTAATCACAACTCAGTAACTCAAAGAGGCTGCTAAAAATAGGGTAATGGTAATAGTGATTTTACTTGGATTAGATTAATTACAAACCTATCATCTAACAAATTTCATTCTTATATCTAGTTATGTTTCACATATAACCAAGAATGTATACAATGGTACTAATAAAATTAATTGAGTATTCAAGTATAAAAATGTAAAATGTAAGCAGAATGAATCAATTACAACTATTATACTATTCTACTTTACAATAAAAAAATAAGAACTGATAAATTTCATACTTTTGCTGGAATAAACTAAAAAGATGGGCGATTTGTTCCGACCTGTTTGCTCAGAACTTCAGGCCAATATCTCTACTCCCTGCAATCTTTGAGAGAAATTTTTTCTGTAACAGCTATCCCGTTTCCTAGACTGCTCTATCCACCGGGAGTGGTTTGTACTGCGGCGTAGCCACTCGACGACACAACAGCTGGAGAGAGTTGTAAACATCTTAGTAGTTAACCATGACTTCCAGCCTGTCCTCTGTTGCAGTTCTTGTCGACGACAGAAATGTGTTTGGCAAGATCTGGCACGACGGCCTGTTCTTCGAACTCGCCAGATTCCCTCTGCCAGTGGCAGCTGTCCACCTGCTGAAGTCATATCTCTCTCATAGGACGTTCAGGACTTGTGTAGACGGTGTGCTGTCAACTTGAAGGCCGATAGAGTCTGGCTTGCCACAAGACAGTGTACTGGGTCCAGTCATGTATCCAGTCTATATTAATTAATGATCTGCCAACCCATAGCCTGTAAAATATCTTGGCGTAACACTTGATTCCAGAATTAGGTTCAACAAGCACGCTTCATTGAAGTTTACTGAGACAAAGTAGCTAACGGACCTGCTCAACCTCCTTATCGGCTGGAAATAGAAGCTGCTTGTTGGTACTATGCTGACCATTTTTCTGGCGACTGTTAGGGCTTGCATGTTTGCACAGCTTGTTGGGCTTTCTGCAGCCGAACAAATAAGAAGAAGCTCCAAACTGTTCAGAATAAGTCTCTTAAGTACATGTCCTGACAACCCTGATTCGTCTGCAACACAACGATCTACAACGAGCTTCGAGTATCGAAGATGGCTAAATACGTGGTTGAAACGTGTCGGAAGCTCTTTGAACCTCTGCTCATCCAACAAACCAGCCATCGTGGAAATATTAAGGAGGGATGGGTCTAAGGACTTCCACCCAAGGCTTGCAGCCACCCTGGACGACGACCCTCCATAGATGACACATATTATGCGTAGGCTGAGCAAGGCATATGCAATTGAAATTAAGCTCTGTTGTTCCAATATTGAAAAATAACAACTCTAGTAAATTAGATAATCTAAGACCAATTAGTGTGCTCTCAATTTTTTCAAAATTATTAGAAAAAATCATGTTATTGCGACTTCAGAAATACTTAAAAAAATTAAAATTTTTTAGTAATCACCAGTATGGTTTTATTAAAGGTAAATCAACAGAGGATGCGCTTTTGAGTGTTACGGAGGAAATTTACCAAAGTCTCAACTCTGGGCTTAAAGCTTGTGGGCTCTTTGTTGATTTCAAGAAAGCTTTTGATCTTGTTGATCATGAAATTCTTATTAACAAATTAGAATCCATCGGAATAAGAGGAATCGCTCTAAATTGGTTTTCTAGTTTTCTAGTGGGTAGAAAACAACAAGTAAAGATTGGTAACAATTACAGCTCAACTAAATTGGTCGAGAGTGGTGTGCCTCAAGGATCTGTAAGCTCAGCTGTATTGTTCCTCATATTTTTAAACGATCTTTTAAAATTGAATTTTCATGGAAAAATTAGTGCATTTGCCGATGACATTGCTCTCTTTTATTCCAATAAGAACGTAAATATCCTTGGTGAACATATAAACCAAGATCTGTTACTTTTACGAGAGTGGTGTTTAGCGAATAAAATGTTAGTAAATGTAAACAAAACAAAATATATTAATTTCGATTTTAATAGCTTCGATATACCTTCTCCTATTAAATTTCATTCTGAAGCCTGTGATTTAAGAAGATGTAACTGTCAGACCTTGTGCAAAGTAAACAGTTTTAAATATTTAGGCATTACTCTTGATGAAAAATTTACTTTCGAACCTCATATTACTATATTGCATAACAATTTAAGGGCATCCATTAGGAAGTTTTATTTCTTAAGAAATATTTGCAGCTCGGAATTATTAAGATCCCTTTATTTTGCTTTAATTCACTCAAAATTGCAATATGGACTGGTGTGCTGGGGTGGCACCTTTAAATATTTAATAGACAAATTAAGAATAACTCAAAACTATTTTTTGCGTATAATATTAAAAAAACGAAGAAGAGATAGTTCATTTCCTCTTTTTCAGCAATTAAATATCTTACCAGTCCAACATCTTTTCATTTTTAAAGTTTTAAGATTATTTTTTACTAGAAGTGGAAATTTGGGAAACAATTTATTACATTACAATACTCGATATGTTGCTAATCAAAATTTCCGGTTACCAAAGGTTAAAAAAGCAATTTTTCGTCACTCTTTTAGCTATTTGGGACCAAAATGTTTTAATCAACTGCCTATAAAAATAAAAAATATTTCAAACTTGAAATCATTTAGTAAAAACACAATTATTTGGCTTCTACTGAAAGATGAGATACACTTTGTTAATACAGTAGTCTAGTTGTTTATATAACAAGAAGTTTTTTTTAGTATTTTTAAATTTTATAATAAAATTTATCATTAATTAAGTTTATTTTTAAGATACCGCAGTGGCGACTTTTATTTTTGTTTTCTTGTAATGCTAGACTCTAGAATGATTAGTTTCTAAGTTATTAATTTTATGTTTATTCCTTTACTGGTCACACTACTAGTAATAGTGACCAGTTTAAATTTCCAATTATTATAATGTTACTTACAACTGTCTTTATAAAATGGAAATAAAATTATTATTATTATTATTATTATTATTAATTGATTCAACGAACGCTTTTTTCCTGCTCCAGGGGGATAGCCAGGAACTTTACTTTGAACTATCTGCTATGTACTAACTCTATGTTTCAGGTATTAATCACCAGACAGTGGGCTAAGCCTGGAAGCTGGATTTGCCATGCGAGAGCATGGCAGCAGGGCTGGCGTTTCTCTCTCTCTCTCTCTCTCTCTCTCTCTCTCTCTCTCTCTCTCTCTCTCTCTCTCTCTCTCTCTCTCTCGCGGAAGGTGACGCCGGCCTGACGCTCTGCAATTGTACATAGGGTAGAGTATCAGGTGGTTTTATTGAGTAAAACTCCCAGACTACTAGCTGCAACTAATGTATTTCGAAGATTTAGGGTTGTTACAAAATAAATCTACCTAGCAGAAACAGACCTAAACAGAAAACCAAATTTATATAAATATCATAATACCGTAGGTAATTGAATTTAATTCAATTGGTACTCTCTTCTGCTTTTACTCTCTTTTTCTAACAGCTGGTTTAAACTGATTTATCCAATCCGTCTATTATAGCTGTGTCAACGTCAACTAACAATCAAAAGATAAGAAGTCTAGAATATTGTCATTTGTCAGGTGTTTTTATTTGCTATGTGTGTATTGTATATGTATTTACTGCGTGTCTCCTTGTTCTTCGTTCGTTTCTCATATAAATCGCGCATACTCTAAAGGTAATAAAATTGATTACCGGCTGTGCAGTCTATTTATGAGATATTTTAATAAAAACCGTTACTGTTTTTTTTCTGTGTGATATCTGCATTTGCCTATCAATTGTAAATAGGCCTATACATTACACCCAAAAGTTAGTTATCCTTGAAACCAGAAGGAACACACTTCCATCACGGCAGTAGCTGCAAGTGACAGTACATGTAAACAGACTATTAGTGTGCTAAATACATATCAATGTATAAAATATTTTAATCTTGATAATTTTTACTAACACAATGGATAAAGAAGGTGAGTATTTAACACTAGTTAAATTATGATAGTACCGAAATTGGCATAGTCCTAGCCTATGATAACTAAATGATAGGTGTATGAAAGGCTCCTCATTAACTATAGTCCATATCTATGTAGGTGATTGTTTTTAACCTTTATCCACCTATTAGATTCCCCAGAATATTGATTAAGCCTATTTGCAGAAATATCTGATGAAATAAAAAATATATATATATTTAAACATATAATGGTCAAATTATATAAACCTAACCCTAGTCATGTTTGGTACCTTCTTACTCACATTGAACCAGGGTATCTTATAGGTATATTAAATTATGAAATCTCATGGGCATATTTTGAAAAATGTTACTTTCAGAAACACAAAGAGTGGGGGTGTGCCCAGGAAATAAAGATATGTTAGTAAATTTTAAGGTAATTTGCCTACATAGAACAGGGGCCTAGTCAACTTTTTGGTTGAACATTTTTCTTATATGAGATGGATAACTAAGAAACAAGAATATGATTGTTTTTTCAGAGGGAAAATTTGAAAAAACTATTTTTTATCATAAATATAGTGGTGGGGTATTTAAATTGTGCGTAATATGGCCCTGACCACGAATATGTCAAGGTTTTTACAATTGAACAATTACTGAGAATGTTAGTGCTGAAAATGTGCCAATTTCAGTAAGGTTATGTTCTGTTAGGATGTGGCTAGGTTGGGTATTGATAGGTTAAGTTTTGTTGTGATGTTAGGTTAGGTAGGTTATGCTAATTTTATTTAGGTTATGTTAGATTTGGCTAGTTACGTTAGGTTAACCTTTCAATACTTAACATTGGCTTTTCCTAACAAAACATTTTCAACCTTCCTAAAACCGGCACATTTCCAGCATTAACATGCTTTATAATGCTTTGATTGCAAATACCTTGTCATATTTATATCAGGACTAAATTTGGTACAATTTGAGAACCCATATCGCTATATTTATGGAAAAAATATTTGTCTGTTTTCGTCATTTTCATAATTTTTCTGGCTTCCGCTATGTATCTACTATAAAAAAATGTAAGCCAAAAAATGGTCAAGACCCCTGTTCTATATAATTACCAATTTTAAATTCCTAAATGGCCAAAATGTTAAAATTTTTAATTAGGCTAATTTTAGGAAATATCTAGTAAGAAAATTTAAGTAAACGTCATGTTCCATGAAATAAATGTATATTTATGGAATGTTCATATAGGCCTACTATAAGGATAGATAGTTCCTGAAATTAGGTAAAAATTAAGACAAGTGAAGGTATGAAAATGGCGCGATCTACTATTTCGCTCTTAAAATTTAAACAGGTGTACCACGACAAAGAGCAAATTTTGTTTAAGAAAATACAAATCTCTTCAATTTTATCTTACTCATTCCTGATAAACTGTCCTGATCTGTGAGGAGAACTTATCAGACAGAGTAAGGGGGAACCAATACAGTAGAAGATGAATATTGCTGAGAAAAACTTAACGTTCAGTGAAGGCCAGGATTCAAACCTGTGCTATCTATAACTAAAGTTCAAAGTCTTGACGCCTTAGACCACTCAGCCACTGGTTCTCCTGTTTCCAGTGCTAAATAAATCATGCTGATAATTTCACTACGCCTTTGTGTACTGTATCAAAGGATAAATACCTGAGTGGTGTTTTGGCTAAATGTAGCTGATGGGCAGCTTGGTAGCATATTTTATCAGCTAATTCTAGCCGATGTCCAGATGGAGGTATAAATAACACATTATTTCTGTTTATTTGAACTGAAAAACATTATATTTCATTTCAATTGCTGTATGTAACCCATAGGCCTATATATAATAGACAGCTAACAAGTCATTTTAAGTTAGTTACAGTATTCATCTTGCTATAGACCAATAAAGCATATTACAAATAATAAGGTTAACGTACCTTTGTCATCTTCAGCTTCAAAATCCTATTGTATTGGATTAACGGTTTCGGAGCAAGAACTCCAGTGGTCATATCCACTGTATATTGTCAAATACTTAAAAACATTTATACGAAAATTTACACATTTACAAAAAACAAAACACACTATAACGCGGCCAGCCGATATGATGGTCAGATCCGGCCGGCCTTGTTATCGTGTGTTCGTAATCCAATACAATAGGATTTTGAAGTTGAAGACAACACAGGTACGTTAACTTTATTATTTGTCATATATATTGTAAGCTCAGGAGGCTTTAACAATGAATAAAAAGCGTATTAGGTTAGTGATTTCCATACAGACCCTACTTGTTAATCAACTAGGAAAATCAGTGTGGCTAAACACCTGCAACTGTTAATGCAGTTTCCTGTCACCAAAAAATTTGAATTTTACTTTTTAAATGGGTAAAAAATATATCCTAGGCCTAATTATGTAGTTTTTTACTCATCTAACAAATTACAAAAACTTTGACTAAATGATTCTTAGAATGGCTATAAGCTTATGTGGTACTTTTTAATAAAAATCACATTTTTGAAAAAACAAACACAAATAATGGAAAAACAATTTCATACCGTTTAGTAATGTTGGCATATTTCTGTTTTTTGAACAATTGTTTTTTTTTAATTTTACATTATTTTCTACATTGAACACGAATTTGAAAACTATTTCTGTTTACAACCATCTTTTCTTAAGTTATGACTCAAAAACTACTTTTATGCTGAATTGCATTAAGGGGCCATGTAATGAGATGATAATTAAAGCAACTTTTTTGAGAAAAGTCAAATTTATACATATATTTACTAAAGAGACATCCCAATATGTGTTGGCCTATTGTTTTTAGGTGGCAAGGAATTCAATAGTTACCAACCTGCACATAAAACAATTAGTTTTGAATCGGTTGGCCTCAGTTTTTGATATGGTAGTGTCTTACAGGGATGCAGAGTATGTTCGACCACTTAACAATTTCCTAGAAGCATTATTTCTGAAGGGTAAATTTCTCCTACGTACTCATTTTTTTGATATCATTATATTTTTTTATGAAACATAATCTGGAACCTGATCTCTAGTTTAGAGGGTCACAGACCTGTGTGGGAGCTTTATTCAATGAATGCTGTAAAAACTGTTGGACAGCCTTGGACTTCAAGGTCCAAAGTCCCTTAACCACTAAGTAACCATGCTGACACAGTTAGTGAAACTTAGGTGAGGAACTGAATGTTATGAATCTTCCTGAAAGGAAAATTGTGATTGACATTCCTCTCAATTTGGTTGATCCCACTAAATATCCTGAGCCTAAAGACTTTACTCAGCATGCATTATTGATAATAGCCTATATTGATCATATATGTTGGATGAGAGTGGGGGTAGTGGGGGTCTGTAAACTGCCAGCACCTGAACTGAATGACCACCTCCAAGGTCAAGTGAGGCGGCAGCAAACTCACATACCCCCCCCTCAGTACAAATGATCTCAAAATTTAGTTTACAATCACTTACCTTTTGGCTCCAAATAGCTCATAATACCTTCCCATTTTTCCTCTGACCTGCTGTACCAACAGACAAGTGAGTAGTTCTTGAGCACTTGCATAAGTAGGAGTAGCATTGCATGGCTGGTCCCACACTAGCTTTATTTCGCTTTACTTTCGATTGTTTGGGTTTAGGCATCACTATTAGGATCAACAAAATATATTTATGATTTACCTTATAGTATTTAATAACCTAACCTGTAGATCACTTTGTACGCTTGTCATTGATCATATAATGGATTAATTATACCATGGAAGCATAACTAAAAGTAAAGTAAACATTTGGGAACATTTTGGTTTGATTTACCATTTAAATAGGATTTTTCTCAATTATTTTTGAGCAGATTAATTCAGATGTGTAATTCTGTATGATAAATTAATCAAGTATGGACAGCATTAACGTCAAAATACAACTGATTTATCCTAATCATACAGGTGGGTAAACAGGTAAAATTACAGTACTAGAGTTTAAGAAAGATAAACAATCTTAGGCCCTCTATGTCTATTTTAAACAAGATGACTAAATGATTACTTGCAACTTTATCCCTAAACATGTATACTAATCAAGTAAAATGGACACCCAAGGGACAGGTCAACAAGAGTATACCCATTTGATCTGCCTTTTTGATTTATTGGGCAGTAAAACGTGACTAAATGGGGGGGTCTTCAAAACCTTTAGTCACGTTTAGATTGTCAATACCAAAGTGCGTGTATGGGTGAGCGGGTGGGTCAATGCCACTGTACGTGTACTTAAAAACGTCTGCAAGTCATTTTACGTCAGTAAGCGGCACTTAAAAGAACAAGAAAGACTAAGAAAAATTTACTAGGTTTTGATGTGAACAGCTAAAAGGGCAGGGGACAAAACTAACAATGATAATCTAAAGCTAAAAAAACAAAGGTTGAACTTACATTGCTTTCAGAGAACAGTCGAGTAATCCTAAGGTGCCACGTAAACGTTGCACACAATCAAACAAACTGCGCGGCACAGCACAACTTCTCAAAAGATTTCTGTAGGAAAAACTCCATTGTGACCTTGCTTGCCAGTGACAATGGGGGGTACAAGGAGAACATCCAGTCTTTGACCTGAAGTTTTAGACACTTTCTCCCCAGTCCACATTCCACGGACTAAATGGAACCTTTTGCCATATTTGAAAAACTAACTGAGTTATTTTAATAGTTAGCAAAATTGTTAACTGGTTAAAGTTAAAATTTAAACATTACCAAAACTAAAGAATAAGTTAAAAAGTTTATAGAAAAGTAACGATTAACTTTAATTTAGTATGGTCTTAACCAATGAGCCACTACATCAGCATTATTGTAGTGCTTGTCAGATATTGCTGACAAACATCTTTTATTTTTCACTGTCCAGTTAGATATAGCTGGCTAAGCTTCCTCTTCACTATTTCATAGCTGGTGAGTACTAAATATGACTGATGAGTCAGCTACAAGTTAAGACAAATCTTGTTTCTTTTTAAATCATTTTTTGAATTGACAGCTCATTAGATTGAAGGATTCCGTTTGGTATACAAATTTGTATAACTCCATGTAATGCCTTAAGTATTTAGGTTGCTCCTCCAAGTTTATCAACAGCTTCCTTACAGCTTAAATATTTAGTTTTCCTGAGTAAGAACTTATTCAGTAGTAATTATAACAGTCACAATATATATTATGATTGTATTGCCAATTTAATCACTAAGCAGCTATTAGGATTGAAATGTCAGAGAAGCTATTTTATCTGAAATTAGCATCAAAACCTGCTAACGTTTAGGGGTAAGCTTACAAAAGACTCTAAAAATCAGATTCATAATTTTGAAATTTGTAGAGGACAAGCAAATTTTCTTTCATTTAGATTTTACAGTGGTCTGGTGGGTCAGATTCTTCTGGAGAACAACCACTCTTAGATGTATTTTGCCTCCCTACACCATAAAAAAGTTCCAAAAGTCAAAAAATAACTATTTTATATGGGAATTATAAGTATGTTATGTGTTCTGATTTTCTGTTTGTTTATGTTACAGCTTCTTTGACTCCTGTGGACACAAATGTCAATCATATTGAGGATTATGATTGTTCAACAGAAGGATACAGGCACTATAGGAGCAAACAGAACCATATGGACAACCAAGAATATGACGGGGAGGATCATAAAAGCCATCACAATAATTCATTTACCCCAGTTAATAATGATTTTGATGGGGAACCAAGCCCTGAACACCAATATTGTTCAGATTTGACCAGTATGGACTTTGAGGGTCTAGAAATCATGGACATACTTAATTATTCAAACTGGTAAATAAAATTACCTCTTTAGCTAGAGTAATTTTACATTTATTTGATTGCAAAAGATTCAAAGAACTGGCTGTGTAGTTTTGAAAATCGTAGGGAACACACCAGAAATGTTCATTTTTCATTCATAAAAATTGTAAGCTTACTGTGAATCAGAATTCATGTTTCTGTATTATGCTTAAGAGTTAATTTAGGTTTTATAAAAAAAGTGTAACCTATAATGAGGAGCTAAAATAAATATTGTATCATTGGCCATAGAAAAAAGAACTCTGGTCCTATAAAGGGGCTCATTTGGGTCACATATAGCCGGTTTGCTTGTCCTATGAATTTAGTTCTTGTACTGCCTTTAAGCGGAAGTTGTCACTCTCTTTCTGTCTAGTACAAAAAACCTTTGTTTGAGCACTTCGTTGCACAGCAATCTCAAGTAAAAGAAATATTCTTATTTGAAACTATTCCCGTTATATAGCAACACAGGAGTGCATTTATAGTAAGTAAATTGAATTGGATTGTCTGTTTCTATTGTCAGTGGGTGTATAGTTAAACGTAGGTAGGTATTATAAGTTATCAGATCTAAGTAATTAAGAGAATAATGAATTTAGATATTCTATTTTAGGTTGTGCATTAAGTATGACAGAACATAATTATACAATGAAGTATTGCAGATAAAAACACTTCATTTTTTAGTAGCTACGATATTTATATTTTTGGAGTTTTTTTCGACAATAGTGTTTGAAAAGATTGTCGAACTGTCTCTGATATTTGTCATTGTTGATTTGAATAAGGAAACTGTTCAAAATGTGTTGGGCTCTGCAATCTGATCATGTCATCAGTCTTGTGGGAGAACATGAAACATAAAAAAGAAGGCGTAACATAATATGCAATGATTTTTAAATTGCATCTACAATAAATTTCCAGTGTTAATATTTATAAGGAAATCATTCAAATTGTTTTGGTCTATTTGGAATTACAAAAAAAACCTCATTTTCCCATAATAGATCTCTTTTTTCAAGCTTAATACAAAATGAAATTACAGAGAAAATGTACAATCTCGTTAATGCAATATACAAATTAAATGTATTGTTACGGTAAAATGAGGGGTTTTTAATCATATTTCCGAAAAAAACAAGATATATGAGCAAAATGTATGTTAAAAAGTTGTTAGGAATTACAAGACCTTTAAAATGATACCCCACTTGACATCTGTCGCCATTTTACAATTTTAACAGTAAAATTTTGCCTGTTGTAGAATAATAAAATAATAGACAATATGACATCAGTTTATATTTACAAATTCCGATATTCAATGTAGTGACCCCGTATCCAGAAAATATTAATAATATTTGTATGTTATCCCTTAGGGTGGATTTAATTTGGAATAATTTTTACTTAATATAATAACAGCATATTATGTTAAGCTGTTTGTCTGTTATGTCTTAAACATTTTTCGGGGGACGCACTGTATGGTTTCAGAATTCAAATTAACATGTTTAGTTTACTTATTAAAATAACACAGCCATTTTAAACTATCTCTTTCTAAGTAAATAGAATGCAGTATTGATGTTATCAAAATCATTGTAGTGTTGGTTTGATGGTTGATGGTTTAATGTATTATCGGGGGGAGATTCTGACCCCATGTAAACCAAATTCGGCTACGCCACTGGTAAGTATAGTTGAAGCATCTATCCAAAACTATTGCATTTTAAGTATTTTAAAATTGTTTGGCAGTGTACAGTACCGTTACGTAGGCCTATATAGAATCAGGTTGCCATTATTGTAACACACCTTTAAATAGTGCTTAGTAAATGCAGTGTCCTACCCAGTGGCGGCACGCAGTCATTTTAACTGGGTGGGCTAGTAGTGGTGACCTTGCCCTAGAAAGCAATGAACTCTACAGGGTAGCACCTGAACGCGGCGAGCGTCTAAATTTAACCACACCCGTTTCCGGGGCGTCACTACCCTGTCCAATGCGAATGCATAAATACCTTAAATTCTTCCACTTACTGACTGTACTATGATAACTTTTTTGATAAAACAAGTGTTTCAGCTTAATAACTCTCCTTAAAAAAATATACGCGTGACTATGCCGTTTGTTTGTATGAACAAATAAATTAATTAAAATTAAAGTTGTTTAAAATAGTAACTAGGATTAAAACTATGTATAGTAAACAAATCCAAATCTCCACAATCAATCACTATTAGTTTTGAAACATAACAGTAGGAGTACTGGAGTAGATAACAAAATACTTGGCTAAATAAAAATTAATTTTAATTACAAAAACATACCTTTAAAGTCTAATCCTATGTGTACAGGTACCAGGTACGCAAATCTTCTACTTATAAAGTAGCTGGCCTCTTCTCTCTTTCCTGTTAGCAAATAAGTCTATAACTCTGGTGTGGAAGTTGGGAATAGTGGAAATAACTTCTTTGTGAATTGAACAGGCTGCTAAAGCATTTAAGCGGTCCTGACCCATTGTATTTCTCAGAAATGTTTTCACTCTTTTTAATGTACTGAAACATCTTTCTGCTTCCGCTGTTGCTACGGGGGTCGTCATGGTTATTTGAAGAGCTTTAAAAGTTTCAGTAAAAGATTCTTTTAAATCATTCTCAACAAAAAAACTGTACAGTTCACTTACACGTCCAATTTCATTAAAAGCGTCATTTTTGTAAATTACTGAGAGTTCACTTTTAAGCTTTTCTTTTATTACCAATCCCGCATAGTTGTTAGAAAATGTCTCTATTGTTGTTATGGGAAATTCTTTCCTGTAGGAAGAAAAAAGTTTTGGGTCCACAACAGCAAAACTGCTAAATATGTCAGAG
Organism: Stictocephala bisonia; assembly: GCA_035578905.1. Lineage (NCBI taxonomy): Eukaryota > Metazoa > Arthropoda > Insecta > Hemiptera > Membracidae > Stictocephala > Stictocephala bisonia. Next base: position 649,265 of record JAQJVL010000389.1, on the reverse strand, counting down.
TTACTAAACCTGCTCCTAAGTTGGGTCAACACTGTATCACAAACCTCTTTCGCCACAACAGGGAGATTTTCATTACGTTTTTTACGTTTGGGTGGGGGAGCGAGCTCTGACAAAGTGTTTTCTTTAATATATTTTTCTGTGTTTTTTCTAATATCACTAATTGCTTTCTCAAAATGATCAAATGAATTGTTAACTGTTACACTATTTGAAGATTTCTTCTGGATTGTATTATACATAATTTCAACATTTAACATAACATCGTAAAAGAAGTCAAGGAAGAAAACAAACTCCTCGTTTTGTAGGAGATGCTTCAAACCAACGGCTTCCCGAGTTGTAACATCATCCCAACCTTCTCCTTCTTCTATCTGTTCAAAACATTCAATCAGTTTTTCTCTGAGGCATTTCACCGTGCTTACTAGTCGCGAGTGAAAATTCCATCGCGTTTGAGGCACAGTTGGCAAAGTTTTATCACAAATTTCCCTAAGCATATCGCTACGTTTTGGGGAAACCGAAAAAAAAATGGAAAATCCAGTAATGTTAGCAAAAAATAACAACAGGTTTTATATTAGAGCAGGCATTTTTTATAACTAGGTTCAGCTGGTGAGCGTAGCAATGTACGAACTTAGCATTTTTAAAAACAGTTTGCATTAAAGTTTGAACGCCTCCAGTATGTCCACTCATAGTATTAGTACCATCATAAGCTTGTGCGATGAGTTTGTTCTCAAGTTTATATTCTTCTAATTCACTTTTTAAAACTTCAAAAAGACCACGACCGGTACGGTCATGCACTTCAACAAAACTAACAAATCTCTCAACAATACTTTTACTTTTAATGAAACGAAACACAATTACAAATTGGCTTTTGCATGTGATGTCTGTGGTTTCGTCAGCTTGAATGGATACAAAATCGGAATTGTTAATGTCATTTTTTAGTTCTTCTACATAAACGCTGTACATGCAGTCTAATAACTCATTTTGAATATCGTGAGATGTATAATTTGCTACAGATGAACTATTTAAATGATCTAAAAGAACACTGTCCATGTCGGCCATCATTGATACCAAGTCCAAAAAATTTCCACGGTTAAAAGAGTCGTTTGTCTCTGTGTGTCCTCTAAGGCCTATTTCGTGTACTGCACAAAAGTTTAAACAATCTATTAACCTACTGAGGACATGCCTAGTTTTGGTTACTTGTTGATTATATTTTTCAATGTATATTTTAACATGATTGTCAATTTGAGCTGCCACATTAACAGTACCTAATGTTTTATATTTAATTGCATTAGTCAAATGAGTGTTACTTTCCTCGTGTTTTTTTATTTTCTCACTTAAGTGTTTAAGGTCCTTACAGCCAATTTTTGTCCAAAGATCATCACTGCCCTTACAATTATTATTATTAAAACAAACAATAAAAACAAAATAATGCTTGTTTTTCAATGCTTGGAGTTAACCACGGCTTTTTATCGAACCACAAGGTACAAAAGCTTCTGTTTTGTTTTGGGTAAGTTACAACGAGCTTAATATCTTTGGGCTGATGTGGGCCTAACTCTTTAATTTGTTTTTTTAGCTCCAACGGCAACGTCGAAAACTGTGTTCGAAGTAAACTGTCCACGTGATTTAAATTCATTTTTAACTTACCAAAAATACTGATGGTACCTACTAAAAAAAGTTATAAATAAATTATTAGAGTTAACATCATGCTGAAAATAGTCCACTGCAGCACTTGTACACAAACACACGCGAATGTCACCGTCACCAAGGAAGAATGTAACGCACCGAAGCACGTGGCAGCGCAACGCGCAGACTGTCCACTGTCGTCTCGTCTCGCTCAGGCAGGAGTCAGGGCTAAGCCCGGAAAACACTTACATTGAACATATGGAAGCCGGCAGGGAGGGGGAACTGTCTGCGTGACGTCACCCGTAAGCTGCATGCTGTATCGCCTGGGCTAGTTTGAACTCAGCCCCGGCCCAGCCGCCCTCAGTCGGCGCGCAAACATACATTTGCCTTAAATATTCAGTGAATATTATTCACACGCTGTTCTCATATTAATTCAAAGTTTATTTTAATGAACTAATATTTTCTTCTTCTGAATTATTGGTGGGGCTCAGCCCCACCTGCCCTTATGGACTGCCACTGGTCCTACCTCAAATATTGAGATTTTTCTGCTAGTTAAAATTGGTTTAAGATGTATAATTTTGTAACTAACTCGTTGATTTTTAACTTGCATAGTTAAAATACATATCTACACGATCAATAAAATTAATTCATGCCATTGACAATCTTACTCTGAAACATCAATTATAATGACCTTTTATATCACAACATTTCAAGAAACAATGATTGAGTCATAGAGCCCAAATTTGTGTTTTACAGCAAACATACATATTTTTGTAAACTTGAATGTATCATTAACGCTGATTGTAACAAACTATATTTTTCAATTTATTTGAAAAGACTTTACGGGTGAATCCATATGAAGTGGTCCAATGATGGTTGCTTGACTATTTTTAAATATTTTAATTTTTTTATATGTTTTTACCATACTCATAAGAGGTTCAAAAATTATTTTTAAATAATTTTATCTTTTACCGTTTATGCATGGTGGCCACTTTTGTTTATGAGAATCTTGCGATTTTTGGCTTTGTAGACATTAGCGTTAAATTGATTATCACTAGATTGGGTTATGCTAGAGCTTCCAAACCGACACCATTCTTTTCAGAAAGATCGCTTCTACAATACTTGTTATGTTCTTCATAGCTCTAAAAGCAAATTTTAACTCCCAAAATCGTCCCCAAAGTTCGATATTGAAAATTGGCAAATTTCACTATTTGGAAGCATAAAAAAACAAAGAAGGGATGATTTATCACAGTTCAAACTTTTTGTTCAGTTAATAAAACCTTTTGTACTTGATAATAAAAACTATTATTATAATAAATTAATAATAATAAAAAGCCTATTATATAATACAAATAACATCAATAAGAATACAGAACAAAATCTATGTGATCCTCATCAGTGAGTCAAATCAGTAAACAAGTCTGCACAAGAGCCCTGTAGACAAGTCTTCACAGGAGCTCAGTGGACAAGTCTGCACAGGAGCTCAGTGGACAAGTCCGTACTTGATTATAAACTCCCCTCTCCAATACCAGACATATTTGCTCAGTCAGTCCAGATACTTCATAATGTGTGGTTGTGTGGGTTAAGATACTTTAAAGTTTTTTACTTTGAAGTGAGTGCAAATATTTGTGAATTGATTTAAAGTTTAAAGTTTAGTTGTGAATTTAAAATTCAAAGTAATGTTGTAAATATTTCCCATCTAAACTTTTACTTACATTGTTTTTATTATTAAAATGGATGAACAATGCTCTATTGGAAAATTAGTAAGTGAAGATTGTTACAAATCATTTTATGGTCCAGTTTCTAAAACCCTGAAACATTTAAGTGAATTTGAAGAAAGTGTTCAAAATTTGTTTAAATTTAGAGTAAGTGTTCAACATTTGTTTAAATTTAGAGTAAGTTCTTCAATTTTAACAATATGTGAGTACCATGAAAAGATATACATATTAAAATACAACCATATTTTTGGTAAATACTGCTGTGATCCATTAAAAGTTCATAAAAAGCTTATTTCTAAGGGCCTAAGAGAAATAAAACTTGATCACTTATCCCTGTTAAACCCAAATGATTCTAAAACAAAACTTGAAATAATCCCTGGAAAATCTCTGTGCCCGAACTGTTTTTCAAAATTAACTACTATTTCAATCCAGAATTATCAGAGACTTATGAACGCTTGGCTGATGCCTATATACCTAATGAAGAAGCCCAAGTTCGTACGGTCACGTGTTATCCAGTTACAGCCTTAAAACATGAGTGCGGTTTTATCTATCTGGAAATCTATCGAAGATCCCGCCAAGTGTGAATTACGTAGTGTTATACGATTTCTTTTGGCATAAAGTCACTCAGCAGCCGAAATTCATCGTGAATTGTGTGCCGTTTATGGCCCAAACATTATGAGTGAAGGTGTAGTTCATCAGTGGGTTCGGTTTTAAAAAAATGGTAGAACAAACATTCACGATGAAGAAAGGAGTGGTAGGCCTTCTCTTGTCAATAATGACCTTCTGAGCAAAGTGAATGAAAAGGTTCGTGAGAATCGTCGATTCACGATCTAGGAACTTTCTAACCACTTTCCTGAAGTTTCTTGAAGCCTCTTACACAAGATAGTGAAAGAAAAACTGGGGTACCACAAGTTTTGTGCTCTTTGGGTACCGAAACTGCTCTCCGACGACCATAAGACAAAAAGAATGTCGTCTGCGATTGATTTTCTCTTTCGGTACAACTTGGAAGAAGCAGATTTTTTAAACAGAATCGTTACCGGTGATGAGACTTGGGTGGCCTACGTGAATGCTGAGACAAAACAGCAATCAATGCAATGGGGTCATACCGCATCTCCAAACAAGCCAAAGAAAGCCTGTCAAACATTGTCAGCAAGGAAGCTCATGGCAAAGGTTTTCTGGGATTGCAAGGGCATTTTGCTCATTGAATTTATGGAACGTGCCACGACCATTACGTCTGAAGTTTACTGCGAAACGTTAAAACGGCTGAGAAGAGCGATTCAAAACAAGCGTCATGGCCTCCTGACATCTGGTGTTGTGTTTTTGCATGAAAACGCTCGGCCTCACAATGCTTGGAGAACAAGTGAACTTTTGAAAAAGTTTAATTGGGACGTTTTTGATCATCCCCCATATAACCTGGACTTGGCTCCAAGTGATTTTCACTTGTTTCCGTACATGAAGTCGTGGCTTGCCTCGCAGCGGTTCGACAGTGACGAAGAGCTACAAAACGCAGTGACAGGTTGGCTCCACTCACAGGCGGCAGATTTTTATAAAGAGGGAATTAATAAGACTGTCAAAAGATATGACAAGTGCTTAAATTGATTTGGTGACTAAGTGGAAAAATAAAGTAAAGTTGTAGTTTAAAGATGTATATAATAAAATTGTTCTATCTTCACTGGATTAATTTTTATTTCCAAACGGAGGTTACTTTCTGGATTACCCTCGTACATTGTATATATAGATTAATGAAAGCTTTACGATGTGTATATAGATTGTTATAGTATATTTCATTGTAGTAAATTGGACAATGTCAATCAAACAGTCTGATTGTTGACTGTTGATTTCAGTGAACCCACACAGGCAGATAAACTTCGTTTCATGGAAGAGCAACAAGAAAAGTTGAATTCCAACTTAATTGCATTAAGCACACATTTCGCCCAGGTAAATATTTAGTTATTAACAGGATGTCCAGCAACAGGGAAAATAGGTAAAACCTGGAAAAGTCAGGGAATTTTAAATGACCTGGAAAAGTCAGGGAAAAATCAGGGAATTTGAAACAAAACCTGGAAAATCCTAACAAGAACACCAATCTGTTGTGATTTGTAATAGTCACTATATACTTGGGTGCGCTACAAAAAATCTTTTACTTTGTTCAGTATTAAATTAAATGTTAATTTTATATGCCATTTAATATTCTAAATTATAAAAAAACTACTTAATTCCTTTGCTTATGCTTGTTCGAATTCATACAACTAGTTTAATATCGCTAAAAGTTTAAAACTTACTGAAATAATTTTCTGATTAGTATTTGTTAAATAAGTTATAGACCTAAAATTTATGCTGTTTTGGGAAAATTATAATATAGCGCCGTTTTTCAAGGCATTGAAAATTGTCTTAATTTAACAATAGAATAAAAGGTATGTTTGTGTTTTACTCAAGGCTAATTATAAATATTTGTTTAATTCTACCTCTACTTTTATAAAGTAGTTTAAAAAGAATAATTATTGTAGGTAATAGTTTTGAATTTAATTATTACGGTTATCTATAAAAATATATTTGTGAAATAATGATATTTCGGTTATTAATAATTGTAATTGACTAAATAAATTACATAATGTATGTACATGGTAGTTCATAATATTACTATTAAGTTAAATAGACGTATATGTAACTATGTCGATTTGGGGTCCAGGGAATTTGTTTAAGGAGGTTTACTGGACACCCTGATTAATAAATTAACTTTCTAGTAATTTTTTGGAACTATTTATGATTTGTGTAAAAAGCCATTCATGTAGTATACGATAGCAATATAATATTTTATTTTATAATACTATACTATTTTACAGTACAAAATTACAACAAACAAATGTGTGTGATAATATATTGACATTAGAATTCAAAATTTTAATTTAAGTTTTAGAAGCGGTAGAGAAACAATAATACCATGTGTTATAGTTACCATGCTAGTGCAAAAAAAGAAAATTGAAAATATGAAATTTAATGATCATACATGACTAATTAATATTATATGTATGAAACACTAATATAAAATAAACTGTACACAAAAGTTAGGTCGATTTAAAGTAATATAAGGAAAGTAAGATGTAGGGATTATGTATTTTCAATAACCGTTACATCGTACTTGTTGAGCAACCAGTAGTCTCGAGGCTCCTTCTTCGTCTTGGCCTTAGCATCTTGAGCATCTAACACTAGCTTCTTATAGTTAGGTACGGTTAAATAAACACTGTTCTTATTGAGGGTGTTTATAACGCTGCCCGCTAATTGAGGGTGTACAATAGGCCTCAAGACTGGTTGGCAACAACTAGGACCTGTTAGTTTAGAGTGTACAATAAGCCTCAAGACTAGTTGGCAAAAAACTAAGACCCGCTAGATAAGGGTGTACAATAAGCCTTATGACAGGTTGGCAACAACTAGGACCTGCTAATTGAGGGTGTACAATAAACCTCATGACTGGTTGGCAACAACTAGGACCTGTTTATTGAGGGTGTACAATTAGCCTCATGACTGGTTGGCAAAAACTAAGACCCACTAGATAAGGGTGTACAATAAGCCTCATGACAGGTTGGCAGCAACTAGGACCTGCTAATTGAGGGTGTACAATAAGCCTCATGACTGGTTGGCAAAAACTAGGACCTGCTAATTGAGGGTGTGCAATAAGCCTCATGACAGGTTGGCAACAACTAGGACCTACTAATTGAGGGTGTACAATTAGCCTCATGACTGGTTGGCAAAAACTAAGACCCACTAGATAAGGGTGTACAATAAGCCTCATGACAGGTTGGCAACAACTAGGACCTGCTAATTGAGGGTGTACAATAAGCCTCAGGACAGGTTGGCAACAACTAGGACCTACTAATTGAGGGTGTACAATAAGCCTCAGGACTGGTTTGCAACAACTAGGACCTGCTAATTGAGGGTGTACAATAAGCCTCAGGACTGGTTGGCAAAAACTAAGACCCGCTAGAAAAGGGTGTACAATAAGCCTATGGAATGTTTGGCAACAACTGGCAGCAACAAGTGGATAGGTGGTGTTTAAGCCTTATGACTGGTTGGCATTAACTGGTACCTAAAAGTGGATGGATGGTGTATATAGCCATATGACTAGTTGGCAACAACTGGCACCAACAAGTGGATGGATGGTGTATATAGCCATATGTCTGGTTTTGCAACAACTGTTTGGTACCCACAAGTGTTTGGATGGTGTACATAAGCCATATGACTGATTGGCAACACCTGGCACCCACAAGTGAATGGACGATGTACGTAACCATATGATTGATTAGCAACAACTGGGACCCACAAGTGAATGGACGATGTACATAACCATATGATTGATTAGCAACAACTGGGACCCACAAATGAATGGACGATGTACGTAACCATATGATTGATTAGCAACAACTGGGACCCACAAGTTAATGGATGATGTACGTAACCATACGATTGATTAGCAACAACTGGCACCCACAAGTGAATGGATAGTGTACATAATCCTTATGACTGGTTGGCAACAACTGGGACCCACAAGTGAATGGAAGATGTACGTAACCATATGATTGATTAGCAACAACTGGGACCCACAAGTTAATGGATGATGTACGTAACCATACGATTGATTAGCAACAACTGGGACCCACAAGTGGATGGATAGTGTACATAATCCTTATGACTGGTTGGCAACAACTGGGACCTACAAGTAGATGGATAGTGTACATAAGCCATATGACTGGTTGGAAACAACTGGGGCTCACAATTGGATGTATCGTGCACATATTCATATGACTGGTTGGCAACAACTGGCATCCACAAGTTGATGGATGGTGTACATAATATATATGACTAGTTGGCAACAACTGAAACACTTAAATTGTGTTTTTTTTTTGCTTTAATTGGAGCAATTGATATCCATTGCCCAGTTCTAATGTATTTAGTTTACCAATATGAAAAAAGGAAAAAAAAATCATTACATTTTTTAAATATTTGTATCTGTTTTTAACTTAATTTTTAGTAGGTTTTTGAGGGTAACATGAAATGTTGTTGAATAAATATTACTGGGATATGTAAAAGTAGAACACATGTATATTAATTTTATATTCTAGGTAATGTACTTTTTATAATTATGTAGCATTTTTTACAACTACCAAACAAAAATGACTTTGACTTTTTACCAACATTTTTCTAGCTCCTTTTTATTACAGCAAACCATGACTTCCTAGAATGACAGTACTCCTAACAGTTTAAATGGTATTAGTCAAGTCGAAAATTGTTTGAAATGTTTTAATTGATTAGTTAAGTTCAATTTAACAGCAGAAACAATTTTTTTTTATTTTTGTAGTTATATTTTAGATTATATTTATTATTGTAATTTTGTAAAATGCATATTATTTTGCTATATAAGAGTCATTTATAGTCTTCTTTTTCTAGGTTCAACTAAGACTGAAGCAGATCGTGGATGCACCTCCCAGTGAAAAAGAAGTGTTGTTAAAAAATCTGGAAGAGTTTGCATTTAGTGGAATACCTGAGGTGTCTTCAGACATATCAGCTAGTCTTCTTCTTTCAAATGTTAGCCTTTATGAAGACTTAATTTTAACAAAGTTCTCCAAATATCATGTCCTAACTTTGCTGCATGTTATCATTAGATAAAAGTTAACATCTTATCCCTCTGAAAAATATACTCTTTTGCAGGGTTGTAATATATGTTTGACTAATCAAAATTTCCTGTGTGCATTATTTTTCTAGTGCAAATTTCTCCATGCATACATTTTAGTACAATTATATTTTTTTAACATTCATAACCTGGTAATTCATTAGTTAAGAATATAAAACACTTGTGAAATATGTTATTGCTCAGGAAGTTAGTAAAAATGCTAATTCAAAGTACAGTAGTCCCTATATAATCCGGCCCCCCAGTAATTTGGCCAGTTCTATCTTATTGATAAAAGAACTAGAATTGGTTCTGGTTCCAGAAAACCAAAGGGAGAGATAGCTTTCATATCAGGAATGTTTCAGGAGTGAAAAGTGCTGATAAACAGAACAATGAAACGACAATTTATGACCGAAAGATAAATGAAATAACTTTGTCAGACCAAGAAAAACAAAATAACTTCCTCAGAAAATATCTGCCCACATTTGGCCTATTTTCTTATCAGTACTATCAGCACTTGAAAGAACAGATAACATTAGAATTCCAAAGGCAGTAAAGAGGAAGATCATCCTTGCAGCCTGTGCCCCACCCTTGTTTATCCTGACCCTTTCTTATCACTCCCTGCTGGATAAAAACACCTGATGGCAACATTCCATTCTGTGTACAATTCATATCACATTATGAATATGGTTATGCTTCTAGTTTTATAGTGTATAATAATTAAAAGGTTTTTATAGTTAGTTAAATATATTAGAGTTTCCTTGTTTAAACATGTTATTAATAATGCAAAACATTGCATTAAAAAATGATAGGAAATACTCGTATTATTGAAAAATACATTTTTAAGATAATATTCTGTCAGCACAAGACAACTCTTAATCTTTTTACTATTTTTTTATATATTTTTATCAATAGTTACATTTTATTTTAACTATTTTTTCTTTTTTGCAAAGTTTCAAAGGATTAATTTTTTCAGTTGTAGTAAGCTTTTTAACTTGTTTTTGATGCATATGCAACAGTGTTATATAACACCGTTTCAACTGGTGTACCATACTTTTCTTACTTTGAAACTATTGTACATCTTTATTGTAAAAATTGAATTTTTAGTTACAATATACATTCTATTACATAATTTAAGCATGTTTTGCAATTGAACTCCAGTATACCTGGTCTGAATTGTGTCGGATTAACACGTCCTCTGCGGTATAGCCGAAAATAATGTTGACTCTGTGCGAAAAATTTATATTTATGTTTTGCTTACCTTAGGTATTAGTAATGATGTTGACGTCAATATAAGTGGTTTCTGGTCCCATTTGAGCTGATAAGGCGTCATTTATGATGGCACACCATGAGCGGTGTTCCGCACTCAGGGCACGCATCTTGGTCGGTGGCGCGCACATATTGAACGCTACGGTCACATAGGTCACTTCAATGTCATACAACGGTTTTAGTGTTTTAGTGTCCTATCATATATTTACAAAATATATGATAGGAACAAAATTAAAGTATATTAGGTCTTACTTACATATTTACAAAGTCCATCACTGTACCGTCTTGTGGTAAGTGTCGAAACACACACCATGACAAAGACCAGGGGAACCTGGACATGCCTCACACACAAATCTGGAGTGTTTCCTAATTTTGCCTTTAGCACAAAAATGGCACTCTAGTTTTGGACCTTTTTGAGTCGCCTCTAAACCCTAATTTTGTCATGGTGTAATCAGTTCCACGCATCAGTTCCACATTCCAGTAGGCTCATTATAAATTCATAAAATGGGATTTTCTTTGTAATTTATATTAATTCTGTGCCTATTGTAGAGATGGAAAGAATTTAGTAGCATCATGTGGAGGGTATGGACAAACAGTTTTTTGTACCAACGGATGGTTTTTCTTTCTATTGGGTAGTATGTCCCCTCTGTCTACGCCTTTCATGAAGGCATTGTATTTTACAATGGGCAAAGGTTTTATTCTACTTTGCCCTCGTGCATTTATGGATTCGACCATATCATTTTCATATTCCATGGATAGATACGAAACAACCCGTTTATCTCTCCATTTGCGTACAAGTACTCCTTCTGAGTATCTAACTATGGTTTCTCCTGTCTTCAAGTTGGCAGTCTTCACTTCAGTAGGTAAGTATTTTCTTTCCATCCTCAGAGTACCAGTGGAATAGGTCCCATTAGCTAAAAGCTTGGATGCTAATATGAACGAATTGTAATAATTGTCCATGTAGATGCTATGTTCACAGTCAAGTTTCCCTTGCATCAGTTTCAGGACGTTTGCGGAGTGGCCTTTTCCTCCAAGGTCATCAAGGGCACCACAATAAACCATGAACTTCAAAATAAGCCCATGTGGATCACTCATTATATAGATTTTCATCCCATATTTATACTTTTTATTTTTGATGTATTGTCTGAATTACAGACGACCTCTCCATAGGATCATACTTTCGTCTATGGAAAGTTCACGTTGGAGATAGAAAGTTGACATAAATTTTTGTTGAAATAGTCAATTACATATTTCAATTTGTTCAATCGGTCATTTTCATCTTGATTGTCAATGTCACTAAAACACAGACAGCGCAAAATCACTAAAAATCTGTCTTTTCATAAAGTTTGAATAACAAGGACCAATGAAGAGCCAGTGCTTCTTCCAGTAGTCATTTAGTCTAGGTAGTTTCACTGTTCCGGTGTGGAGTAGAAGATAAAAAAATATTTTTAACTCTTCAACCGTTAACATTTTCCACTGGCAAATTCTTGAATTAGGAGTTAGTTTAGACGATGTCATAAATACTTCCAAGGCGTTTCTGTTAGTATAGTTTACAATCGTCTGCAAAAACTCCTCATCTACCAGCATAGAATAGAAATCTATCGGCTTCGCATCGTCTGATTGGAATTAAAATTTTTCTTCCTTTGGAAATGCAATGGGCCTCATTCCGTTAGTGTTTGGGGCCCAAACAGGCGGATTTATATCATAATTGGGATCTTCTTCTGTCTCAAAATCTGTTTCAAATAAGTCATCGTCTGTACCATCAGCCACCGGAAGTTCCTCATCACTATCATCACTAAACTCACTGTCCGACTCGTCTAAAGACCTAGACACCATTATTAATACTAAAAACTACTATTTACACATAATACTACCACAAAGTACAGCAAACAAAAGTGTTCAAACAAACACAGGAGTAGCGATCACAACCGCGAACAAAAAATACCGAAGAAACACTAAGACTCGTTGATGTGTGCAGACAACAAATCACCCGTCTCTCACACAGTGCGGCAGCACACTAACATAATGTTGTTGTTACGGACCTCTCCCGCCTGGGTGGTGGCGCGCACCGCAGAAACGACGACTACCCCCGTCTGAATGGTGGTCTGCAGCGAACGTTTTTAATGAGGGACTATTGTAGTATTTTTAAACAAATACCCAAGGCAATCTTCCTTAGACAACTTAACTGATAAACATGTAATGCCTTGTGATATGATTCTAAATAACTTTAAATACAAACAAATTTCCGGTCTCCATTTTATTATACAAGGTTTTTAAAATTGCCATGATAGTTTTCAATTATTTCTTGATAGCAGGGTTCATGAAATTGATATAATATCTCTAAATTAACAATTGTTACTTTCTGAAAATATAACACTTTTCAAAGTTTAGATCATTTTAAAGCAGCAGACTCTTTTGTTTGACCAAGAGGTTGTTAATGTCTTCTCGTAAAAAATGATATCAAACAAAGCTGGACTGAATCACTGACTGACTGATGGACATAAATGTTTACTCACTTCGGAATGTCATAAAATTTTGAAATTTGGACTGAAGGTAGATCTAACCATGTCGACCCCAGAAAAATTAAAACATTTTCACATTACCAATAAATAAGGGTTAATTTTATGGGTTAAAAACCGAAATTTTCCCATGAAAATGACATAGGTGAATCAGCTGTGCAAAACATGTTTTCATTCCAACGGTCGTTTAAGCAAGAAAATTAACTTTAAGGTAAACATGTAGCGTTTAGTTTTTTACAGGAAGAAGAATCATAGTAGTTTAATATATCGTAGTTGGGACTAACAATTTATATAAGCGTTAAAATGAAAACCTTATTTTATTTCATTATAAAAACTGTGTCATGACATTTTCGAGCAGCGAAGAAATTTCTTGTTTTTTGGTCAGGTAAGTTTCACCAGCGTAAAAAATTTTGTGATTAATGGATGGTGTACATAAGTTATATGACTGGTTGGCAACAACTGGGACCTACCTACAAGTGGATGGATGGTGTACATAAGCCATATGAATGGTTGGCAACAACTGGGACCTACAAGTGGATGTATGGTGCTCATATACCAGTTGTCATTGAAATTATAAAAGACCCATTATTCAAGATAGTCATCACTTGAGCAAGGAATTTTTCCAAACAAACTGAAATATGCGAAGTTAAGCCCCTTAATCCTACAAACTCCATCAATGCCTGAGCCGTTGATTACTCCCCGCCCTGAAATACCATCGACGCCTCAGGCATAGAAGTACAACAGTTGTATAAATCGATCACTGCTCACTTATTCATCAGTTGTTAGACTTAATTACTGGTGCAAATTGAAGCCAATGAAGTATTCTTTTATTATTGACGTAATGATCAAGAATAACATTACATCGTTCTTTGTTTACAACTGATCATGCTTGGCGTTAGCACTGCAGACGACATTATTGTTATTGTTGCAGCTGTGAAGTTGGTTATGGTATGTTGTTTTGTCATGGTTTATATTATTTTTTTTAAGTTGTTTCAGTTTTTAAAGTTAAGTAAAAACATTATTTGAACAATGGATGATCCCTTTGGATCAAGTGATATCAGAGAAATGCTAGCAAATTACGATAATAGTGACATGTCATCAGATGAGGATGCTGTTGTTAGTACTGGTAGTCTAGATGAAACTGAAGGTAATTTTTTGGATATTCTGTAGACTATACTGATTATCTGATGGTCTGATAGTGATGACCCTCAAGTGATGTAGATGACCCAGACAATACACTAACTAGGTTTACAACACCACTCTTGTCTCCCAAGCAATCATACCCAAGTAAGCCTAATGTTGTACCTCTTGTAAATTCTTCTAATTGGGTTAGAGTTTATGCTCCAGAAGACAAAATTGATTTATCACAAGATTTTGTTATAAGAAATACTGGAATAAAAATTTGTCCGCCTAAAAATAGCCATGTACTAGCCTACTTTGATTTTTTTCACACAACCAGTTTGGGTAATGTTAGTTAATGCTACAAATGATTATGCTAATAAAATTATCAAGGAAAAAAGCAGAGAAACTTTATCTAATAATACATACCTCACTGGAACTGTCAACAAACATACCAAAGCCCTTTCAAAAAGTGTTATAAATACCAAACTCAATGCACAGTGCAAATAGTGCTTATTTTCGCAGAGGAAAGATTTTACTTGTAGGCTATAAACAAAAAGAACAGGTAAACCTTCCAACATAGCTCTGAATATTTACGTTAAGTGGATTTTTATCTGTTTAGTTTCAGTGTTTTAATACATGTTACACAACAACACACTTCTAATAAGTGAAATTTATTGCTGATGCTATGTATATTGTAATAACATACATTTATGTTTTGACTGTCTAGGATGTGGAAGATCACGAAGAAAAAATAAAGCTTCAAAGAGAGAAACAGAAAGAGTTAATATCAACTTTAAAATCACAACTTGAAGAACTTGAGAAGTACGCATATGAAACTGGAGAAGCAGGACTTCCACAGAGTTTAGTTTTAGAGCGCCAGAAACTTATTTTAGGTAATTTTGTATATTACTTCTTATCTATCCAAATAACTTATCAGTCATCCTGCGTTTATCAAATTCATGTGATTTTATTCTGTGAGTAAATTTATAATTTTAAAGTTAAAGTAAATTTAAGTTTAAATGTTCTGTTTTCCAGATCAATTGAAAGGAAAATTAAATCTAAACATAGATCACATGGATCAATTGACAATGGATGATTTAAAGAGCCACGTGGATAATGTCATTGGTCAGGTAAGTAGAAACCCAAAGTTTTAAAGTATTGCATGTTCTTCTAGACTGTCCAAAGTGGTGGTATTCTACCAATCCATTTAAGGGGGATGAACATGATTTGGTTCTGAAACTGACATACTTAATATAATATTGATATTGTGATATAAGGCATGTCTTGATATATTAATCAACTTCATAGTTTGTCAATCACCAATTACCTAATTAACAAGCATGATGTTCTTCAAAACTAAAGAAAAATTTGAAAAGTTGCATGTTAATACAAACATTATTAACCAAATGTATGGGGTTGGAGTGAAAGTCTATGTTTTGGTACAGATCTTATTCCTCATCAATCTGAATTCTCAGTAATAATGTTTCTAATTTGAACATATTAGCGATTTTCCATAAAAAAACAAAAGCTTTTATGAAATAAAAATCATATGAGTGAAATGAAATCTCATCCCTGAAGTAATAAAAAGAATTTTAATGATTTGATTAATACTAAAGGAAGAATATGCTGTGAAAGAAGATAAATAAATATACTTCTCCAATATTTTATTTTTCAACTACATCTGAGACTTGGGTACCTCAATTCGCAACAAATTTAGAGAATAAAGCATAGCCAGACAATGAGTAAAATGTTGGTCTTTAATGCTGAATTGTATTGCTAATACATTTATTAACAATATCAATTATGTAAATTTATAAAAACTTGATTCAAACTGATGATTTTTTTACACCAAATTGTTACTGTGACAGATCCCATGAAGAATGTCAGCTGCCTTCACGCCTTTAGCATTAAGAAAAATTATCACAGTGCGTATTTACAGTCGGCAGCATTTTCAGTCGGAGGAGGCATTTTAAACACTGGTAAGCCAACCTTAAATACAGTCAAATGGATACGTAAGGGTGGCTGTGGCTTGCCAACAGATAGTTTCAAGCTGAACGCAGGCCACAGTGCTATAACGGTGAAATTCCTAAACGGTACTTACTTTAAAATCATGAAGGTTTTTACACAGGAAGGGCCGTTTGAATTTCGTGTGTATACTGTGATGCTGACTTGTTAATGATGCTTCCGCAGGTTCATCTACGGAAAGCTTGCTATGACTTTTACTTCCTCTAAATGATCGTTGGGTCATCTTCCCGGCAATATTGGTGACCACACGTGGCGATTGCTGCACACCAGTCTGAAGACCTCACTAAATCATTCAATCGGTAGTAGCGACAGGCGGTGTGTTCAAAGGGCAGGGACGTAATCAACGCAAGCTTATGATTCGTGCTTACTGGGAATTCCTCGTTTATGGGGAACAATTGTAAGCCCAAATCCCTAGCATGAAGGAGGTTCAACGGGTTCAAAATCAAAATCAAAATATCTTTATTCATAAAAAGTACATACAGAGTACATTGAATAGTGTCATTTACAAGAAACTAAATATAAGGACCTACATTAGAATACATTGTTTTAGTTGCAATCTTCAAACTCATCAATTGCATACAGTGTCAAATCAATTAAAAACTGTTTTAGCACTTGAGAAAATTTGTTGTGAGATTCAAAAGTTCTTATATTATGAGGAATTTTGTTCAAAAATCTGAGACCGTTAAAATATATATTCTTTTTACTCATTCCTTTCGGCTAAGGCAAGACGCGCTGATTCTGTCAGTGTAGCGCTCGTATGGCCCAGAACATCTAAAGGCATCACAGACCTGTTATTGCTGTCTCGTGCGGCTAGAAGCTGCCTGTTCCTCTAAGAAGAAAGTTATTCGCTCAACACTTAATCTGTGTCGGGTAGTCATTTCTCCAGTTTTCCATGCGATGGCAGGGTCAGCACCTCATCAGTCTGTCAGCCTGTCCCTTGCAATATATCTTCAATTTATTTGGGATTAAGTCGGCTGTGATGTTGAGCATATGGTTAATTTGTTACACAGTTGTATCATTCAACAAATTATACAATAATTGAAGGAGTATGCACAGTATAACACAAGCTAAAGCCTTATGACTGGGAAGTAATAAATATGACACTTAAATTGTAACCACAATTAAAGAAGAAAAATATTTTATAGAATAAGGGATCTAATTATGGAACAGGGGCATAAAGAAATAGTCGGCAAAGTATGTTGGTAGAAGAACTCAATTTGCATTTGTGTAAGTCTAAAGCTCACACGTCTGAAGGCTGAAGAAGGTAACGTTGTACGTGAGTTCACTCAGTCCCTCAAGCTGAAATTTAATGATACAGCTTTTAATCCCTCCCTTTGAAAGTTATCGATTTCTGTTCTAATCTACTCATTGCTTGTTTTAGCTAATTAACCCAATGAAGATGAAAGAACAGTTAGTTACCCAACTAAAGACTCAAATCTCTGATTTGGAACGTTTCATTGAATTTTTGCAAGGTAGATACATGTCATACCTAAGTTCTTCTGTTTGCACATTTTAATTTTCTTACACTTTAAGTAAACAGATGCTGTATATTAAAGCTATGACACATAAATTGGTAAAGTGATATAGTCCTCAATGAATCTATTGCTACAAGGTTTGTATATATTCTTGATTTCCATATTCATGCACATTTAGTTAACTCTAGTAGATTTATACCAATCCGTTTTCATTGTATATTTTGTTTTTATTTTTTAAATATTTTATTAGACTTACTGAAAATCATAACTAACTAATAACTTAATTGATTTAAATTCAAGTTAATTACATCAGTAGCGTTCTTATTCAAGGAAAGGCCGCTGCATTGATTTTATATAGTGTATATTTGCACAAATTATATCAATCTTATTAATATCTAATGAAGTTCTATAGAAACCATGTGTAATATTCAATAATATGTCCATCAGAATAGTTTTCTCTAAGGCTTACTTTCATATACTGTGATTTGTCCTTGTTAACTAGCAAACCTACGTTTTTGCTTCTGTTAAAAACTGCTTTTAAATTTCTTCATATCTTCCATTTATTTATCTGCAATTATAGCAAAATCATCTGCAAAGACCAGTAGACTTATATTCCTGTTAATTTTTACTCCCTCTGATCTACTCCTCGTTTTCTTCAAAGCTTCTTCTACAACAACGTTATATAATAGCGGTGTTAGCCCATCTCCCTGTTTGACGCCTGTGTTCATATAAAATGTTTCAATTTATGCATATCATTTTTTTTTTTTTTTTGGAGTTGTTAATACACATTTTTTTTGTTCGTTGTTGACTCCTGTGTTTATATAAAATGTTTCAATATACATTTTCTTCTTTTACTTTTCCTGTGAGTTATTAATACACATGTTTGTTAGTCCGTTTAATTTCTTTGGTATATTGGTACACTCTTATCAGAAACTATAGTTTTGTCCTTTCAGTCTATCATATGCTTTCTTGAAGTCAATAAAAACTAAACACAGGTCCTTATGATGTTCTAAATACTTAGAGGCCCCAGCTCTTTCATTGTAATTATTTGGTCCATTCGTTGATCTCTCCTTCATGGAACCTGCTTGATGATCCTTGGTTTTCTTCTTTTGTCTGTTGAATATTGAGTTTGACAGCAATTTGTAAATGATGTTTGTATTAAGGATATGGCTCTATAGTTTGTGCAGTCAGATTTATCCCGTTTTATGTGCAATTGCATCATTACGGCTTCTGTCAATTCTTTTGTGCTTCCATATTTCAACAGTTCCACTGATATTCCGTCCTATCCAGGTTCTTTTTTGTTCTTAACAGTCTTTAAATACGGTTTTGATGTCTTCTTTTTCGTTAGCACCGGGATATATTTTTGGGTATCCCAAACAAAGATAGTCATTCTTTGGACTATCCTTTTCTTCATCCTTTTCTTGATATCCCCCACTCTGTGATTACGAGGTGTGGCTATTAAATAACGAGACTGTCGTACAAAGTTTCATTCTCATTTTATACATAATTATTTATTATCGCCTTCAATATACACCCCTTCTCTATCCCTGAAACGCTCCATGCGAATTTTCCATTGTTGGAAACAGTGCTGAAAGTCATCTTTTGTCAACTCCTTCAGTGCTCTTGCCGCTTTCTCTTTAAGAGCTTCCACGGACTCAAATCTTGTTCTTTTTAATGGAGATTTCACCTTAGGAAACAGATAGAAGTTACATGGTGCCAGGTCTGGCGAGTAAGGTGGATGCTCTAACACTGGGATGCTGTGTTTGGCCAGGAATCTCTTGACAGATAATGCGGAATGAGCTGGCGCATTGTCTTGGTGGAAAATCCATGATTTTTCCTTCCATATTTTGGGTCATTTTTTTCTTATTCTTTCTCGCAGATTGCCAAGTACCTTATGGTAGTAATGTTGATTGATTGTTTGACCTTCAGGAACCCAGTGAAGGTACACAATCCCATGAATATCGAAGAAAACAATCATCATTGCTTTAAATTTTGACTTGCTCATTCTTGCTTTTTTGCTCTCAGTGAAGTTGGAGTCTTCCAATGCATGGATTGCCGCTTTGTTTCTGGATCATACGTAAAAAACCAGGATTCATCACATGTTATTATCTTTTCCAATAAATTTGGGTCATTTTTAGTGGCATCCAAAATGTCAGTACAACCATTTTTGCGAGTTGCTTGTTGTTCAAACATGAGAAATTGCACCATTTTGGTGCACACTTTTTGCATGTTCAAATTGTCATGTAAAATTTGCCGTACACATTCTTTATCAAAGTTTACAGTTTCAGATATTGCATGAATACTCAATCGATGATCAGACCGAATCAAACTAGCAACTTTTTCGACATTGTCATCCGTTTTTGACGTTGAAGGGCGACCTGGCCGCGAATCATCTTCAACGTCTTGTCATCCATCTTTAAAACGTTTGAACCATTCAAAAACTCGTGCAAACATTCACTGCCGTACACCTCTTTCAGTAAATTATAAGTTTCAGTAGTGGTTTTTCCAAGTTTGAAGTGAAATTTAACAACAATTCGTTGCTCTATTATTACACTAACCATTTTTTCGCCAAAAGAAAATAACAACGTTAACGGAAATGAAGGTTATGACTAAACCGTGTCACTTACGCAAATGAGGTTAAGGGCATTTTGAAGAGAAAGCTTCACATTAAACAGCTGACAGTCAGTGGCAGATTACGCATGTGTACTTTTGCCGCCACAGCATCAGTCTCGTTATTTAATAGCCACACCTCGTATTTCAGCATTTGGCAGCTCCTTAAATTAGTTTTTCCATAATCTGACAACATTAGTTTTGTAAAAAGTAGGTTTCCCTGGTCTTTCATTCCAATAATTTTGGGTTTGTAGCTTTTTAAAAAAAAATTTAATTTTCTGTAGAACTTGTGTTATTTTAGAACTGGCCTTCTCTGCTTTCATGAGAGTGTTTTCAACAAATTGTCTCTTTTCTTTTCTTAATGTTGTTATTAATCTTGATAACTAATCTTATTATTAATCTTCAACTTCTGGAGAAGATTATTAAATACAGTTTGAAGTTTTGTATTTTTTCTTAGATTGATAAGGTTTTTTCATTCCTTGTTAAAGCATGGTTTCTTAAGATTTCTCTTTGAGATAAACACTTCTTTTGCTGTTTCCTTTATTGAATACCTGAAAACATTCCAATTTAAATCATTCAAAGTTATCTTTATGATGCATGACTTGTAGAAATATTGAAAAGTAAATGCATGCTATTATAACAATGGGGTTATGGGTACTTATTGTATAGCAAAATATAATTTCTTTATGGTTATTACAATATTGAAATGTTTGATCTAACCTGTCTTTTAACATTTGTTAGTACCTGCGCATGTTTTATTAACTTGCTTCAACATTGCACCTGATGAAATGTAAAACATTTTTCATAAAATATTTAATTAGATTTTTTATTTTACTGATTTATTAAAATGAGAGGTAATAAAGTTTTTTATACATTTTATGAAATAATAATATTTAGTCATTATTTGTAAAAGGCTTCTGATTTGTATATTGGCCCATTAGTTTAATGTAAATTTATATCAAATTCATGTTCAAAAGGGCTCTGAAATGTATGTCTAGAGTAATAATTAATGTAACCTTGTAAAGTGTGTGCTGAAATCTATTTTATATATCGGCTTTATTGTGAAATAATTCTGTCGGTCATCATCGTGACAAAAAAAGGCAATGTAAGAAATTAATAATAATAATGAGGGCTTAATTGCACAAAATTGTGTACAAAGACCGAATATAGTACTAAAATATCCTCTCTTACTATTAACCCTAATTATGCGAAACCTAATAAATGTGAAACCTAATCTGAATTTTTTATACTAGCGTTGATTTATTTACAGTTCTTTTTTCCTGTTCCCGTAAAAAGTGAAAGGAAAGGAAACAACATACCTGGTAAACTGGAGATAGAAACACACACACAAGACAGTAACAGAACTACTAGTTGAAATATTTCAGGGCCACTGTAAACCACTGTTTCTGTTTTGTGCATAGCCTACACTATTTGCAACAAATTATTGGGGTGTTGAAGCCAAAGAGCTTACAAATGGTTATGAACTTAGTTCATATTAAAAGCTATATAATGAAATTTGATCAAACCTTCATCAGTGACCAAAGGCACTTACACAATTTGCCTGTTGTAACATGAATTCAATGTAAATTTAATGTCAGTTTTCAGGTCATTTCAGTAAAATAAAAAAATATTTTTTCTTGTACAAACTATTTGAAAATAAATGCAAGAAATGCTTTTAAATGTAAATAAGTAGTGCGTACAGAACCAGATTTACCATGGATCTGGCTAAAAACATCATTTTCAATTCTGACTTAGGCTGACTAGTTTCTCAACTGACAAAATATAATAATTCAGAAACACTGCAAGTCCACCAGTTTAAGTTTAAGTCCACTGCAATCACCAGTGTGTGCTGAAAAAATCAAATTAAAATGGTACAGTACAAAACAACAGTAGTATGAACTTAAGGCGACAATAAATATAATCTGTTCTTGAAAGTATAAATATATCAGAAAATGGAAAAAACATTGCCATTGAGTTATACAGTTCAAGGCATGAAAATGGTCCGGTGGCAGATAACGCCTTAAATGCTTATATGTCAAGTGTTGATACCGTTTCTACTGAAGTAAATAGAAGGGGTAAAAATAAGTCAATTTATAATTTAGCTGGGTATTGTCTGCGTGTTCCTTTGTTCAAATAACAAACAATTCATGTAACTACTAAAATTAATGTCATAACTTAATCTAATTAAATGTTATTACCTGCATTAACGTACATATTTGGAACTAAATTTAATAAAAGTAGTAAACAATCTTAAACTGACATTTATTATCTGTCAAATAAACTCAAAAACATACTGCTAAGTTTAACCGGAAGAAAAAGAGAGTGGCAAGGTGAGACAGTGCACTTGGCAACTTTGCTGGCTAGGAGGACTGAACTGAACCAGACCATTTTTGTGTATGTACTCAACGAGGTTACTGTCAACTTTACTATTTATTATAATCTATGTTAACCACTTAGGGATACAGTTCATTTAATGGAAACATAATTTGTTTGAATACAGTAAAACCTGTCGTATCCGGCCTAATGTGGAGCCAAGGTAGGCCAGATAACTTAGAAGCCGGATATGGAATTACCATAGTAAAGACGAGGTTTTCTTGTAGCGAATGCATTGCGGGTTAGGTTAGGTTAGGTTAGGTTAGGTGGTTATGCTTTGAAGGAACTTTGCAACTAATGAATTGTTCAATACAGAAATGTAAGGGCTTTACAAAATATTAGTAATAATTTTATAAAATAGCGCACATATTTATTTAACAAAAATAAAAACAAAAATACTGTTGTCCTGCTAGTTTCATATTTATTAGTTAAAAGGTACTTTCTAGTTACGTAATAGAATGAAAAAATCAAAATATTATGAATTTGAGTTTATTTTAGAACCTACAGTAAGTAAAAAACAGTGAATCAGAAAAATATAGTATACTAAAAAAACCACTCCATGCTTATGGAATGGTGATACAATTGCAACTGATTGATAGATCGACACGCCAGGGCAATGTTTACGAAAATAGCTTAGGTTACGTCTGTCGTTGGGAAATCTATCATTACACTTTCCACCCCTACTTTCCCAGGGTCAACTGCTTGAAACTAATATTTCTCTCTTTGTCACTGAACCGCCAGGGCCGGTTATCAGAGGTTCCGGATATCACAGGACCAGATTTGCCAGGTTTTACTGTATTTACAATGGTAATAGACAGTGATGGTCACATAACATTGTTTGCATTAAATCTTATTTTGTTGTACCAATACAAAACAATAAGTAGTTTTACTATTGTAATAATAATAATAATGGTATATTGGAGGTTTCTTTAAACACTAACCTCATTGCCTAACACAATGGTTGTATTACTGTACAGGAGGTTCTTCAGCTGTTTACAAGGGTTCCAAAACTTGTACTTGCCAATGTCCTCTCCATGACCGACCCTACCCTAGGTCTTCCAAGACTTCCATGTCAAGCAGACACCATCCCAATAGCAAACAGAACGTAGAGGTAACTTATACCAAGTACTTTCAAAATTAGTATATTTAGTAGATAATTCTTAGTTTAAATGTTGTTTAACTCATTTTCATACTTACTAAACGTATGAGTATGTCATTGGTGCAGTATCAACATTGCTGTGTACTTATATGTCGAACCCCTGTACTGAAGATGGTACCTGACATCCCATATGACATTAATCTCATTTAGTATCTAATAAGCTGCTATGTGTTATTTGTTCCTCATAAATATTGGCTTGTACCTTTGTGTATAAACCAGTTCAAAGTTTACCATAACACTGGTTATTATGGTAATTACAAAACATTGTTCAAATTATTTGCTACCACAAAGGGGAAAAATAATATTTTGGGGCTGAATGTACATTTATGTCAATGATTATATAGCTCTATTAAAATACATAAATAATAAATTATATACAAAAATATTCATTTTCCAAAAAAGTATAGCTTATGAATAGTTACAAAAAGCCATTTAAAAAATAGACAAAAAAAAACCTGAATGAACTTGTCTAGTGAATGAAAGAGATTTCTTTCCCAATTAATGAAACAAGTGTGGGTACCATGAAAGGCCGATTTCTCGACTGTGTACTTCACGTGTTCTGATTGTTGTTTCTGATTGTGTTCTGATTTTTTTTCTGATTGTGTTCTGATTGTTGTTTCTGATTGTGTTCTGATTGTTGTTTCTGATTGTGTTCTGATTGTTGTTTCTGATTGTGTTCTGATTGTTGTTTCTGATTGTGTTCTAATTGTTGTTTCTGATTGATTGTGTTCTGAATATGTGTGTTTGGTATAACATACTATTTCAATAAAATAAAATATAGCAAAAGATTATAAATTTACTAAAACTATTTTTGGAAAAAGTTCTCTTTAGAGATTAGTTTTAATATTTTATGCCCTCTTCTGATTTTTCTATCAACAGAATCCTAAAAATTATATAAAGCAAAATAAGGATAGAGTACAAGTCTAATATTAAGGATTAGCAAATTTACATAAAGCTATCAGTTTAAGATACAATGTATTGTTGAGTTTACAAAATGAGTTATATATTCAGCTTTTTGCAGTTACAGTTGGTAATGTGAAGCTCAACCAGAGCATAATGATCTTACAGATAATATTAATAAAATGAACAGGCTGAATCATACTTGATTTAATAAAAGTAAAATACAAATTTTATTTAAATGTACTGATTTATATTAATTAGTAAGTTTATATTTGATTTTTGACAGTTAATAAATATTAATGCCATCAGTATATCGTGTTATTTCTCCATTGTAAACACTCTTTTGATCTACATTAAATAAGTATGGTATGCCATTAATACTGCACTCCTAGCTTTTACAGCGTACTGTAATTAACATAGACACACACAACATTTACTAAAATACCTAAACCAGTCTTCTGGTCCCATCCTAGACAAGTTTTAGTTATGATTGTGATAAAAAATCTTTATCACAATAGTAACTTTACTGATTCTTTACAGATGCATGCGAAGACACTGAACATCATGAAGCGTGTAGCAACACTTCTCCAGATATTTGCACGTCAGCAGTTTGGTTGTGATGATCCAGATGCATTTAGTCGGAATTCTCTCAAGAAGACGATGAAGTACAATCATTATGGGTAGGAATATCTCTAGATAAAAATATCTTAAAGATCCTAAGTAATTTAGGGTTATAAATCATTATATATTTAAAAATTAATTGTCTACTTAATCGAACCCAGATGACTCTACCCTCAATAACTCAAACTCGATAATTAACATTTTTTCAAATCCCCTTGAATTTGTCATGTTAATTTAACTCTGCAACTTAAATATTGTATTATAATCACCTTGAAAAGTTGAATGTTCAATTTTCTAGAACTGTACTAATCAATAAAACTAAGCTGTAACTGTGCGAATATCTACAAGGCAAATTTCTAAATAGAAATTTACAAACTGTTTCAAAATTAAATCCATTACTACATATTAAAGGTTTTCCTTAAAAATAGCCTATCCAGTTGTGTCTCTTACAATAAACATAACTTAGATTAAGTAATCATATATTTCAATTAGCAAATTAAAATAAACGTATCCTACTGTATTTTATTTGTTTTGAGGTATAGTGAAATTCACGTAGCAAGCAACCAGAAAAAGAAGTGATATGTTGTGAGGTTAAGATTATATCAATTCAAGATTGGTTTGGTATAAGAATAAAATATTCCGGAACAGGCATCTAATCTGATGTTTTGAATGTTTTGTTGGTTGGTTCAGTTCCGTTCCTGAGAGATTGAGAGAATGGTGGACAGTGACTAAACTTGGTGGACAGGTTTAATTCCTTGTAACCGTTGTATAATAATTCCTTGTAACCGTTGTATAAAGTGTAACATTCTCCTCATCTAAGAAACAGGTTTCTCGCACATGCGCACTGCAAGATGTTCATCCTCCTACGAGAAGGCCATGAGAGTAACATGTTACAAAAATAACAGATTATTATAACACGTCACCGGAATATAATAGAATTACGTAACAGGTTATTGAAAAAGTAACTGTTATTCCTATTTCTAGCGTAAACATCAACAAAAACTCAAAACAAATCGAATCCACGGCTAGCAGTACATTTTATATTGGGACTCATCGAGTCGGCGAATTACTGGCAGTAGCTATATTAATCGTTATTTTATTAGTAACGGTGCTGGCATTCTATCCCAAATTATTACAACTTTTCAATTTCAGTAGTTTACATTCCATGCTAAGATTTTGTTACAGATTGAATACGATTTAATTAAATCTGTCCGAAATTGTCAGTCTTAGAATAGTTTTAGTCATGAAATTTTAAGGGATGGACCTGAAATAAATGCAACTGGTAATTTAAAATGTTGGTAAAAGTTATATAATGAAGTTTTGAAACAGTTCAATAACTGATTCTTTGTGATCAATTATCACGTTATGTATAATAACTAGTGACGGCTCTTTGGAACAGCTTATTTGGACATGCTTTCTTTATAAATAACGGGAATACTTTTTGCTGTAATCGCCATGGCCATATGATCGAGAGTTCGTGACTGGTGTGCGTGAATTACGAATCTGAATACATTATGAGAACATCTCCAGTTACAAATACGATATTATGATCATATTTTAAATACAGTTGTCTACATACAATGCTAATCTTTATAATCTATTATACTTATGATCATATTTTAAATACAGTTGTCTACATACAATGCTAATCTTTATAATCTATTATACAAATGGGAATTTTGTCTTGATTATAGCGTGTTACCTCAGAGATATAGCAAAACTCGACTCGAGTTTTTTAAATCTCGAGTTGAGTACATGTTTTTTAAAAACTTGAATTTCGAGCTACTCGCACACCCCTAATTTTTTGTGCACCTTTTGATCGTAAATGTTGTGGTACTGACATGTGATAGTACAGAAGAGCTCTCTCTGTAGCTTCTTTGCTCCTGAAACTTTGTACGGAACTGTCCATAAGACACCCAACTTACATGTGTACCCTACCTACTGTAACCTTTTTCTTATTAATTTGTACATAAGCTTTAATATGTGACGTGTTTCTAAGTGACCTAACTAAATGTTATCCATTTTAGAAATAACGTTTCTCAACATGTACAGCATGGGGTTTTTAAGGTGGTGCTATCGGTTTTCAGTGAGATAATTATTTCTCAATTTTATAATCAAAATTAATAAATGTACCTTCCCTTGAGACAAGAAAAACAAACAAAATTTTTAACCTCTACAATAGAACTTGTGGCCTTTTGAAGTGGTTAATGTGGCTGATTTAAAATAAACATCAAGACAAAACCGTTCAAAGTACAAATTTACTTTTTTATAACTACGTTTTTCACACATAACTCAAGGGATTAAGATTTTTTCATTATTTTAAAATGTAAAATTATTTATATTTTTAACGGTACAAAAATACCATTTTAAAGATATTTTTGAGGTAATTTTAAAGGTAACAAAATACTTTTTTCAACTTTAAAATTATGAATATTTTTACATTTAAATACATCTTAATCCCTTCAGTCATGTGAAAAAAACTTAGTTATAAAAATTTTAATTTGTACTTTAAACGTTGTCTTAATGTTGATCAGCTAAATTCACCACTTCAAAAGGCCACAAGTTCTTATGTAGTGGTTAAAAAATTTTTTTTTTAATTTTTCCTATAAAATTGGGATATAATTAACTCACCGAAAACCGATTGCACCACCTTAGTAGCTTTGCACCAGCACTGCGATATCTTAACTTGTTAAGGTTGCATAATGTATAACTTGCCTAAATAAATCCCGAGTCAAGCTTTAGCAGTGTCATATTTCCTTGTAACTAGACCATTCATTTTAATAATTTATAAAAAAAGAAAACATCATTAGTCAATTTTGATTTCTATGGCAACAATGTTAACCTTACAAAAGAAGTGAAAAATCATTTTCTAAGAACTGTATTTCTTTTTCATATTAAATATGCTTATGACTTAATTAGGTATATGATAATTATTTTTTTGTAAAATCATTGTTTACTCAACTAAATAAATTCTGCTAAAAAATATGTATAAGCATACAATATTTAGGTAGGTTTGGATTTTTTAATCTTATATTTTAACACTCATATAAGTTTGTGACTGTAGGGATTTGAGAGCTCAACTGGAGGTAGCTGTGGCAGACGTGTCGGAACTGGCAGCAGAGCCAGAGGCCCCTGTGGATAGTGACTACATGTCCGACTCTGAAGGAGTTACGACAATCCAGTGCAACGGCAAGTTAGCAACTGCAGTCCGTAAAAAATTAGCAGTCAGCATACAAAACCTCATGCAACATGGACTCATGTCTGTAAGTTTGAATTGTGCTATCAGATTTATTATTTGTTAAAAGAGCAGGTTTCTTTTGAATTTATATAAGCTCAAAACAGTTTCTTTTGCAAAAACGACTAAAATGCTTATCAGTTACTTACATTCTAGTAACTAACTCACTCTCTGCATTGTTGCCATCATGTTGATAGTTATTTTTCATGAAAATATAATTGGGATTTAGTATGTGGAAAATTCATATCTATCTGATTATGTTTATATTTTTATGTTTCTATTTTGAAAAATATTTTTATTTTGATATGGTATATTATAATATTTCTATCTTCAATGTAGTGACCATTCTTATGTATTTGAAAAAGTGATCAATGCAATAACGAAAAACTTGTTTTATTTTTTAAAATTGATGTATGTTTTTATCCTATCTTTGCAATTTAATTGAATATGCTTGGTTTGCCAGTCTTAGGTTAAATATAGTTCTAATTTGCAAATCAGGCACATATCTTAAATTGAGATTTAAGGTGACCCAATAGTTTTTTTTACTTCAACTCTTACCCATCCAGTTATCCAGACCTCAACTCTCTTCCATGCTCTCAATTATTTTCCTCAAATTAATGCATTGCTATAAAACTAATACTCTTAACTTGAGTTTAGGTACAGCTATCAACCTAATGTTATAATTTCAGTAAATTACATTTGTGTCTGACCATTTTCGTTTATATTTGTGTCTGAAACCCAATGATTTAAACATTTTTTTTATAAAAAAAAAAAAAAAAAAAAAAAAAAAATGAAAATGATAAAATAACTATAACAAATTTCTCAAATATTTACACCTTACAGTCTCTAAGACTGTAATAAACATGATAAAGCTACTCAAAACATGTTTGAAAACTAGATTATATAATTTTGCTTTGGTATAATCCAATAAAATGTGTTAAAATTGTTTTTTATTTTCAATTTTATTGTTTGAATTAGTAATTCCACACATTAAACTAACTACAACCTTTTAGGTAATGTTAAACTGAACCTAAAAACATATGTAACCCACATAAAAAGATGAAAAAATATTCACAACATAGCTAAACACTAAATGCTTTTCACTTACTCTCTATAAAAAGTAACCCTTACTCAGCCATTAACAGCCCTTAACAGCTGCCACTGTAAGCATTAGCAAACTAACTTTTTAAAGGTTTGGTTTCTTTTTTAACCTTATTCTGTAGATTCTCCTTAGACTATTGATATATGCATGGAACTACTCAGACAGAGTAAAGGGGAGAACCAATAGAGTTCTCCCCTTTACAAGCATAATTGTTCAGCAAGGTGAATTTTGCTGAACAAACTCTCAGTCAAGGCAAGTGTTTGAACCTGCAATATCTCTAACTTAGGCTCAAAGACCAGACCACTGGGCCAACGGCTTTCCCATCAAAGTGCCAAACAGCTGTAAATACACCGGATGATATGCTATTAGATAAAAATGCTGTATTGACATAATTTTGTTTGTTGACAAGATCTCTGCACTGGGTGCTCGATGCCTGACTTATCAACATTATTAAGATCCGATTCAAAAGCTGTTCCAAGAAGTCATCTGGCCGGCATGGCTTTCAGTCAGAAATGATTAACAAGCAGGCTGTTTTGGGGGTAAAAGTCAAAGTCAAAATGTCAAATTACATATATATATATATATATATATATTTGTTCATTTCATGCATTGCTATAATGAACAGTTTAAACAAAGCAAATTTAAAATACAATATTAGTTAGTTAAAATACAAAATAACCGATATTAGTTAGTGGTTTGTTAATTAAAAAATCATTGTTTGGTGACCATAAAAATTGTAAATCATTATTATTTATAATTTCTGAAAATGTGTTTTTACTGAAACTTTTTAATCTAATTTTTTACGCCCTAGTCCTAAATTTTCAAAATCTCATCAAGAAGTACCTTTATAGGTGCACCATAAACACAAAGACCATACACTTTATGTGAATGTACATGAGGAAAATAAATAAGGTTTCATGTTGAAAGGCTGAGACATGGGTAAGACATCTATTCATTGGAACGTCCTAAAAAACTAGAAGTGTTTTTTCTTCTTCTTTATTCATTAGTATTACAAAAGTATATTGAATGGTGTCAAGTATTAACCAAGGTCAATCAAATTAAAATAGTAATTAATGTATACCATATACATGTCTTTGCAAAATTATGATTAAAATAATATACTTATAGAAGTGAAAAATATAAAATTTGTAATTCACAATTATGTTACTGTTACAGTTCATTAAGTGAATACAGAGTTTTATTTATTAAATATATTTTAAGTTGAGTCAAGTCCACTTCATCTCTGACACATCCAATAGGAGAACAAATGTGTTTGAGGCCCCAATTAACGAGAGATGTTTGAGGCCCCTGCTTTTAACCCTTTCCACTCAAGTGACGGGGCAGCCCCGCCACGCAAGCTTACCGCACTAACTCCAATGTCGGGACGGGCCCGACGTCACTATAACAACGTTCTATGATTGTATTTGGACTGACGTAGTTACATTATTGACCGCTAGGGTTGTTGTTTGATATGTGCTGCTACCTGTAGAATTTTTTCGGAACTGTTTGAGTTTAGTTTTTATCAGTAAACAAACTTCAGAAAATGTAATGTTTGGCGTCTGTGGCTGCTCTGTAAACAGCTGGCTGACTGCAACAGCTATCTGCACTCACGTTGTTCCGTCATATGTTATCGTTCGTAGTGAGCTTATAAAACGCATTGTTGTTGCTAGGTTATCGTTGTTGTTTTTCTGTTTATTCATAATATTTTTATTTTTACGACAATGATTCATGTCGAATAAAATGGATGAAGACGACGGCAGTAGTATTCTACCAAATGATGGAAGTGGCGACAGAATAGTTTCGATTTCGAACCTCAGTAATGACAGTATTACCAGCTTACTATTTGTCGAGGATTTACTATCCAATTTATTATCCAACTAGTTATGTGCCAATGTTATCTTTTACGTTTTCTGTATGTTCATAAGTATTTTTACCATAGGCCTATGTGTAACAGGTATGAAAATGAAAGAGCGTTGCAAGTAGGCTATTAGACTTTGTCTGTTTATATTTTTAGCTGATAACATGTTTTGAATTATTGAAAAAAGCTTTACTTACAAATTTGGTCTAAATTATGTACTTTTTGACTGTTGCCAAGCAATAAAATAAAATTTATGGAGCAATTGTTTACCAGTTGCAGTGAAAACTATTTTTTTGGTAAAAATGTTGTTTTTCATAAAAACTCGGTTTTAGAATTATATATATATTTTTTTATGTATAATTTAGTCTAAAATATTTGAAAATGACCTTTTTTTGTTTGTAAGGATACAAACAACAGAAAACAAATAACAAATACTATTCTTCCTATTTAAAATTTTTCAAAAATTCTTCTTGTATCCGTTTTTTTGTTAGGAATTCAATTTTGTTCCAATAAATATATATAATTAAAAAAAAATTGAAAATAAAAATATTTTATTTTATATTAATCTATACTTTAGTCATAGAAGAAACAAAGAAAAAATACATCAGCTTTTTGGAACTATCAGATATATGTTTTTCCCACTGAACAAATGTAGTAGGCAATCTTTGCTTAAAAGTAAATGGAGCTGATAGGGAAACTGGGTTCCCAATAATTGGAGTGGAAAGGGTTAAAGACTTCAGTTATGTCATTGAACGCGGCATTATAGTCTGATATGGTTGGCTTGCCAAAATATGTTTCCTTGGTGAGTAAACTGAATACTGTCAGTTAAAATTGTATGTGTCAGTTTTAATACTTTTAATAGTTATCTCTGAGCTTGTAAGTTTTTTTTTTTAACATTATTGACATCATGTTTGGCATTGAGTTACTATGTGATCAGTAATGTTATTTTATTTTAATGACTTAATTTTTTAATTTTTATTGAAAACTACAGATTCCAGGTAGGCTCTGTAACTTCAAGTAGTAATTTAAATTTTCTGATCTTTATTATTAGTTTTTATTACATGTTTCCACATTGCTAAATCTTAGGTTATAATTTATCTTTTATTTGACTTTATAAATAATTTATAGTAAACACTACTAATTTTGGAATGTATACTCTCATTCAATAGAGCACTGAAAAAATAGCTTTTCATAAAACTTTTAAATAAAATAATCACTTTATCACTTAATAAAAAAAGCTATTTTAAACTGAACTTGTCACTGGTTACTTGTTACTTATTTAAAGGTTAGGTTCAGTTCCCTAGGTTCCCTAGGTCACTGGTTACTTGTGGTGGGTAAGTTAGCTCAAATAGTATATTTCTGTAACATTGCTATCGCTTATTTATTTTCAGATTGGTCAGAGTACCAGCTTGGTCCCATTCATAGCTTGCTTTCCTCCTCGTCAGGCTTCGGCAAAGGACCCGATGCATGCATGGGAGCTGATTCTCAAATTCTATGATATGAAAAATGGAGAGCAATTTAACTCCACTCCTGCTAGAAAACTCTCGCAGAGCTTCAATCTGGACATAATCGGAGGATCTGCCATGTCATACAAGCAGGTGAAATATATTTACTAAAAAGGTATTTTTTTTTATGAAATATGTAAAAAAAAAAAAAACGCATATATTGTTGATGCCAGAGACTTATTCTGTTTTATGTGTTTTGATGTCTTATTGCACAATGTAAGTTGGCTAATTTTGTTGTCTCTCCTAGTGCCCTCAAACCCAACCTAACAACATATGCGGTGTGTTTCAGAGTTTACTGGGCGTGATAGGAAACATCATTGCCACCCACACTCCATACAAAAGGAGTTTTGATTCTCATTTCAAGGCTCTTGTTTGTGCTGGTTTAAAGTAAGTTGATTTTATAGGGATGTGCAAAGCAGCTATTTTTTAAATCAATGCATCAATGTGAATCAAAGAATATTGATTAGAACCAACGCAGTTCAATTTGATGTTCACACATAGACTATATGGATTTTATTTAGGTCTTAGAAGTGCTTCGTCGATACTTTACAGTAACAAGAATAGCTTGTGTTACATTGGCTGTACAAATTGAAAGAGAGAGGGCATAAATTGGCGATTAAAATTACTATTACAGTTACATACATTGATAGAAAAAGTACAGCCTATTGCATCATATATTGTTTAAGAAATAGTGTAATTTTGATTTAATTGTAAAATTTATTCAACTAGTCATATTAAAATTAATAAGACCTCGAGGTATAACATTTTCAGAATTTATCTATTTCAAAATATTTTTAATAATTAGTTATTAAATAGGTGTTAATAGTGTTTTAATAATTTGTGACTGAAAATTACAGAGAACTTTTATTTAATGAATAAGACATAAATACGAGGTACGTCCAGAAAGTAAGTTCCGTTTCCATTTATATCCGCTGCAGCGCTGCGATCGCAGTTCCTCGCATGCGCGGCAGACGCTCTGTATCAAGGAGAAGAAACGTGCGCCATTTTGAGATCGCTGTCAGTCTCGTACGCTTTGTTGTGCTTGTTTAAAATGTCGGTGTTGATCGAAAATCCTGCCGCTTGTGAAATCAGATCTGTGATTCGTTTTCTGAATGCTAAGAAAGTGAAACCGATTGACATTTATCGGCAAATTTGCGAGGTTTACGGACAAAATGCGATGAGTGATTCAATGGTGAGAAGATGGGTCCGACAGTTTAATGAAGGACGTAATGAAGTGTATGATGAAGAACGAAGTGGGCATCCATCTTTGATTACAGAAGAACTGGTTCACACGATTGATGAGAAGATCAAGGGAAACCGTAAGTTTACAATGAGTGCTCTCGCTATGGAATTCCCCCAAATCTCACGATCATTAATTCATGAAATTGTTACCGAAAAACTGACATTTCGAAAACTTTGCTCACGTTGGGTACCGAAAAGGGGATACCCGAAAGGAATTTGGCTGGGACGTGTTTGACCATCCTCCGTACAGCCCTGACCTCGCTCCTAGCGACTTTCATCTGTTCTTACATCTGAAGTCTTTCCTTGGCGGTCAACACTTCAATGATGACGAAGAGCTGAAAGAAAATGTTTCCAAATGGTTGAAGACACAGGCGGCAAACCTTCTATGAAGAAGGCATAGAAAAACTTGTGCCACGCTATGACAAATGCCTGCAAAATTTCGGCAGTTATGTAGAAAAGTAGTTTAAGAGTTGTAGATTTTAGTGCAATAAATATTTTTTCTGTATCTGTAGACAAATTATTTTTATTACCAAACGGAACTTACTTTCTGGACGTACCTCGTAAATATGTTCTGACTAATGCATTGTACGAAGTAGGATGGTCAAACAGAAACAAGGATCGTTATGTGAACTATAAAAAAAATGTAGCATTGTGAATAAATAAATAAATTTTACCAGGTGTTACAAAGAAGCTTAGCACCTGTGTCATGATGCGATTCTACATAAGAAAATTACTCAAACATGTTTAGTTGCATTTTTTAAAATTTAATTTATTTTAGCTGCAATATGCCTCATTGTATTTTTTACAAAAACATTATATTTTATGAATCCCTCAAGATATTTTTATGAAACTTGCCACATGTCTTACTAACTCAAATACCTCGAATTAAAAAGAAATATTTTAATTCCATCTTTTCAAATTTCAAAATGGCAGCCATTTAAAATCAAATTCCATGTAAACTAGTAATTATGGTAAGCATTTGTTAAAGATTAAAGTTTTAAACATGTTTATCTAAAACGTAACAACACCTGTTTGATTTAAATCAGTATCCAAATAATAAAGATTAGATAGATAATTTTTTTTACAATGGAATTCATTGCAAAGAGTGGTGCAATAGAGACAGAGAACTACTCTTCCCCCACTGTGTAATTACATTTAAAAGTTGTCATGGCTACCAGAGCGTTAGGCCGCATGCTGACGGCTCAATAGCAAGCTCTGCTCATTTTACATCATTAGCAGCAGTCACCATTGGTTGGTTGGATTAACACCAATGAATGAAGCTTAGAATGATTAAATTAAATCATGTTTTCATACTCAAATAACAACAATTAATAATAGCAATAACACCATGATCAATAATATAAACAATAAATAGCAATTGTACAAACTTGTACTGTTCGTTACAGTTATTTTTTCAACTAAACACTGTTACGGAAGTTGAACACTTGACAGCAGAAGTTAGTCACACTCATAACTGAGTGTGGTAACTGAGTGGTGGAAAGATTCCCCTCTGCCGCTGGGACCCCCCCACATGCACTAAATATAACACGCAGGTAGCTTTCTACCCAGCCCAATTATAGTCTGCAATGTTTGATAAATAATGCATACAAAACAATTGATAGAAGATTCATACATAAGTAAGAGGCTAGAACATAACAAAGAGAACTGATAAGTTTGGGTACATAATAATTCTTGTACGTCATCGTCACCTTTATTTGAATAAGTCTTCATTGTTTTGTGAAAATAGCAACTATGCAGTTCTATAACATATGATAGGAATACAATTAAGTCAGCTTTTAATTTTTCTAATGTAAACAGCTGACTAAACACATTCGATGCTGAAAAAATAAGTTAAAAACATGTCAGATACTAAAATAATATTTTGTACCAAAACAATACCTTATATAGTCAGGAAACAGGGTTGATACACCAAATCCAGTTTATGGCCTCAATTCTGGTAGATCAGGGCTTCCGAAGTGATCGTCCGCCGGTGACCGAGCCGCACATCACAACGAAACCCATGCGCGCCGCGAGACGCCTGCCGCAATTAGAACAGTGACAATAGTTATAAACACAAAAAGAATAAAACGCACTATACAAATATATTTACAATATAACACAAATCACAATACAATATAACACAACACGATACTAATGTTTCACTATTATACACAAAAATAAAATGGTAAAACTCCGATGCAAGCCAACTGGCTCAAAATGGCGCGATCCACGGACGGCGAACACCGAAACGTGACGCGAGACATAGGCAACAATGCGGCGCAAATCCGACCGCTATAAGGCAAGTGGCTAGACCACACTGAATTCCACAAACAAGCATTGCTCCGTCAACCGCCAGCAACAGATCCGCTGCGCGCGCAGGCACGCTAACCCCCGCCAACTGGCTCAAAATGGCGCGATCCACGAACAAAGAACAAGGAAACGTGACGCGAGAAACAGGCTATGATGCGGCGCAAATCCGACCCTTCTAAGCCAAAGGGCTAGGCGACACTGAAGCCTACAAGCCAGTATTGATCCGTCCACTGCTGGCGACCGATCCGCTGCGCGCGCAAGCACTGTTATCACACGCGTGCGTGTGACCCTCACTAAATGTGTTAATACTGTCTTTATTTCAATCATATGGAATGGAATTGCTGTCTTTACTTCAGGTTAGTAATATAATGTAATACTACACTATCAATTGAAACCACTTGTTTTGTTTTAGTTCCAAAATGCTGGTAACTTGGTTGCGCCTCATTTATCGATGTCGACCTTTATTAGAACTCTACTACCAGCCCTGGAGCTATGCTGTTATTACAGGTAATATGACATACCTGGCACCCTCAATGGTTAGGTGTAAGAGTGGACTTTTTAGTCCTAACCTCGCCAATTGGTACTCAATTTGTATAATAGTCATTTCAACCTTAAGTTATATTTTATTTGACTAGTTTCATGTGATAATTTATTTACAGTTTCACAGTCAACACCACTTACAGAGTTGTAAAATGAAGCTATTTATTCAATAGTAGTGGTGGGTAAGGAGTGAGTGAGTCGTTACTTTTGAGTGCTTCAGTTGGTGAATCGAATGCCTTGTGAGTCATTAGCTGATAATGGTGCTTGGTGAAGCAGTGACTAGAACTTGTTGAGTGCAAGAGGCAAGAGCTGAAAGAGAGTTGAGCGATATGTTTAATTCTCCGACCATTTGGCTCTTTCCTCCCCTCTTTTCTGGTCTCTTGGTTATTTGATTCACTCATTTCATTCTTTGTCCATTTGGCTCAGTTATATCCTTTCTGCTTTGCGAATCATTTGGTCTACTACGCCACAGGTATTTCCCCTTCCAAACCAGCTTGCTCCATCCATTCTTTGCCATTTTCCTTCATTTTTAAATTAATTGGCCACTGCCAGTACTTCTGTGTTTTTCTTTCTGTTCCATGTTTTGAAATGCTGATATTTCCTATAGTTATAATGGTTTTAATTTTGGTAGAGTTGAAACATTTTCAGCTCAAAATTGTTATTGTTTGGATATGAATTGACTAAGTGCAAATTTTACTTACTGTGCTTTCAACCAGAATAATCATTTTTATAATACTTATTTTATAGATTGAACAATCAAAATTGAATTGATTTATTTTATTTATAATTTTATGTATACATGTATTGAAAAATATAAAAAACAATTTTTATTTACAAACAATTAAAACTTTAAATAGATTAAAGCAAAATAGAAATGGTAAAATCCTATGGATTCATCATAAATAAAATATTTGCAATTTTCAAATTATTTAAAAAACATTCAGTTAGAATAGAGAACATCTCAGTAGTATATATTTATAATATTTATTTTGTAAACAAATAATGTAAATTACAATTTTACTATCATTGCAATGGTAAACAAATTATCATACTTAATTAGTAGTTTTTACGCTGTAACAGTTTTACTGAACCAATACAATAGTGAGGATACATATGTACTGGAGACACAGTCATATCAAAAGAAAAATTATTTATTACAGTGTATAAAGTACATGCGGGAATGGGAAACAGCTGATTGGGAAGGGAGTGGTAACGTTGTCATCAAAGGAAATGTCCATTTGAGTGAAATGAGTTGGCTCACAGTGCCCATCACTGACTTACATTATGGGCTGTGGCGGTGATCATTGTTAGCCATTATCTACTATAGTAGACCACACCAGTACAAGATATACTTACTCTTACTCCTGTGGCCACTCAAATGAGTTGACTCACAGTGCCAATCACTGACTTACATTATGGGCTGTGGCGGTGATCATTGTTAGCCATTATCTACTATAGTAGACTACACCAGTACAAGATATACTTACTCTTACTCCTGTGGCCACTCAAATGAGTTGACTCACAGTGCCCATCACTGACTTACATTATGGGCTGTGGCGGTGATCATTGTTAGCCATTATCTACTATAGTAGACCACACCAGTACAAGATATACTTACTCTTACTCCTGTGGCCACTCAAATGAGTTGACTCACAGTGCCAATCACTGACTTACATTATGGGCTGTGGCGGTGATCATTGTTAGCCATTATCTACTATAGTAGACCACACCAGTACAAGATATACTTACTCTTACTCCTGTGGCCACTCAAATGAGTTGACTCACAGTGCCTATCACTGACTTACATTATGGGCTGTGGCGGTGATCATTGTTAGCCATTATCTACTATAGTAGACCACACCAGTACAAGATATACTTACTCTTACTCCTGTGGCCACTCAAATGAGTTGACTCACAGTGCCCATCACTGACTTACATTATGGGCTGTGGCGGTGATCATTGTTAGCCATTATCTACTATAGTAGACCACACCAGTACAAGATATACTTACTCTTACTCCTGTGGCCACTCAAATGAGTTGACTCACAGTGCCAATCACTGACTTACATTATGGGCTGTGGCGGTGATCATTGTTAGCCATTATCTACTATAGTAGACCACACCAGTACAAGATATACTTACTCTTACTACTGTGGCCACTCAAATCCAAGGTGATTTTTGGCCTCGCCAACAAGTTGCCTCCACAATCCTCTATCCTCTGCCATCTCGATGTCTCCACCAAGACTCCTCACATCCTGTTCCACTTGGTCGTCCTAGAGGTCGCCTGCCTGCTGGTTTCCCCATCAATACCCTTCTTATCAATTTTTCTTCTTACCTTCTCCTCACATGACCAAGCCATCTTATTCTTCGCTTCTAACCACCACCACACTATCAGATCTCTTGTACAGTTCTCTAAGCTCTCTGTTCTTTTTCATGCTCCACACTCCTGATTCATAGGTAGGTCCATATATTCTTCTTAAAATTTTGCTTTCAAATATAATCAATCTTTTTTTGTTATACATTGTTAGGGTCCACAACTCAGAACCATACAATAAAACAGGTTGTACAATAGCTATATAAATTCTTATTTTTGTGGGTCTTGACAGTAGTTTACTTTTGAATATCTTTAGGAGACTCCAGTAGCATCTGTTTGCTGCATTAGTTCTGACTTGTATTTCCTCTTCCATTTTATTTTGGCTGATCAAATTAACTCCCAGATACTTGAACTCTTCAGTGGCTAAAAATTTGTAATCTATTACGTCCATTGTTAAGTTTATTGGCTATGCTATCTCCCTATCTTAATATATTTAGTCTTTTCTTCATTCAGTTGAAGACCTACTTTGTTGGCTTCTTTTAACAGGAAACCTGCTAGCGTTTTTAGATCACTATTATTATCAGCTACTAATGCCACATCATCAGCAAATGCTAAAATATTGATTATACCTTCAATGTTTGTGCCTATTTGTACAGATTTTGTCACTTTCAGTGATTCTTCAAGAGCGAGGTTGAACAACAATAGTGACAACGCATCTCCTTGTCTTACCCCTGTTTTGACGTCAAAAGTGTCTGTAAATTCTCTTTCTATTCTTACTTTCCCTCTTAAGCCTTCAACACACTTTTATGTTAGTCTAATTATCTTTTCTGGGATTTTTTTTGTCCAAGATATGTCCACAATTTGATCTCACAATACTATCATAAGCATTTCTAAAGTCAATCAGTACAAGAGTTAGGTATTGGTAAATAAGGTGAGGCTTTTACAGTAGGTGAAACTCAAAATTATACTTGTATCAAATATTTTGCTTTAAAAGGAAGTAACACAATTTTTTTAACATTCCAAATGAATGATCAAAAAGTGAAATAATTATTGACATGTTTTGAACATGACAATCCAATAGTTTTTAAACTAAAATTTTGCAATTTTATCATTCTGTATTGACAAAACCACCAATGTAACCCAGTAGACGTTACCATAGAAAACCGTGTATTGATTTTAAATAAAATAAATGCATTTAAACTTTAGAATGAGAAGCTGATTACAGATGCTTGTTCGTTTTTTAGCAAGTGTAGTGTGGGTTTTCATACAGCTGATATTCTTGGGTCTTCTATTGTAAGGACTATGAGGATTAAAAAGGAATCCAGACGTTAACAGTTTATACAGTTTTAAACCCCATCCGACTTACTAAAACCAAAAAGAAAAGATATTTGATTTTACAGTTTTGACCCCATCTGATGATATACATAGTTGGCGAATTTTAAAAACTTCGTACTAATGATTTTTGCTGGTAGAAACTGTTAAAAAAATACCTATTGATATATTTTCTAAATGATGATCATACTCTATGAAATGCACATTCTCTGATAGTGAATGTTTGGTGTTGCTAGGCACGGTTTCTTCTGTTGTTGTTGATACAGTATTCTTTATTTTATCCACTCTAGCATATGTTAATTCAGTAAAACTCATTTACATTGGAACAAGTAATAAAAAAATAAATAAAAATAATAAAATTGATTAAAAGGTTTTTAAAATCAATATGCAGCTGTATTTACTTGCTTCTTATGTTTTTTGTTAACCACCCCCCTTCCTTATCTCAAATCGACAATGAAATGGACAAAGGTCAGCCACTTTGCTGTATTCCTTCCCTCCATCAGTTGCGGTGAGCCCCACAATCAATATTTGCTGATAACGTATCACAAGAAATTAGATTGTTGTTGATATAGTATTTTGTTATTTGTGGTATGTATTTTTAGTTTTATTCGTTTATTGATTTTGATATATTAGTGATTGTTTTGTTTTACTGATTAATTTGTTATACTTTGTATTTATTGGCCGATTCAAACATCGGCCGATTCAAACATCTGTGTTCTAATTAGGGTTTATAAAAGTGTATACTAGATGTATATTGTAAATTGTGGTCTATAAATAGTTTTAATTTTTACTGAAGGGGACTTTGGATTAAGAAGATAACCCTTTGATCAGTTTGTCTTTTCCTCTTATTTTTACTTTAAGCCAAATATGAGATTTGCTATTGTAAGGTTTGGGTCAGAATGAAAAATATTTTTTACACACTGATTTTTTGGCCTAAGAAACTGATGTTTGTTGCTAACAATAACATTTGGAAACTAATAAAATGATTGTTAGGAGTAAACCGTTCTTATGAATTATATCTTTGATAACCGTACTTATTATTTTTACAATAGTGTTTTTTCTCTGTAAACAAACTTATTAAAAAAATGGGTGTCTCATTTATTTTAATAACTAAGATGAAATTAATTTTTAAACCTAATCCTGCAAAATGAGTGAAAGTGCTCTGGGAGTTTTCCAAAGTTTTTAGTCAAGTTGAAACTTGGGAAAAATGTACACTGTGATATGGCGTTCATTTACTGGGTTTAAACTTAACTGGTATAAAAATTAAGTTTTAATGGGAAAGTGGCAAAGAATATAATAATTCTGCTTACATATTATATTTTGATGTATCAAAGTTAACATGGTTATAATATAAAGGCCCATGCTAACAGTTACAAATTTGAAAAAACATTTACAGTTTCTGTTCTGTTTTTCTAAAGTCTGTTTTTTAATCATTTTTGTAGCTATGCTGTATTTAATATACACATATTGGCCTAGTAGTATAACATTTATTAATATTAATGATTAATTAATATCACTGTAAGAACTCATGTTTTCAGGTTTTGAAGATAGCTTTACCTCTCTGGAGAAATTGAATCAATATAACTTTGACTTGCCAGTGGATCTAGCCATCCGACAACTGCAGAATATAAAGGATGCGTTTTAATTCATTGTTATTATCAAATAATTTTATGTTACCTTTTGTTATTAAATAAAGTTAATTTATTGCTTTATGGACTAAAATTATTTATGCAAATAAATTATTTTTGATTCATTTTAAATATTTAATTACCTATTTTACACTACAAATGACGTTTTTCTCCTATGCTCTCAAAAAATGGTCAGTACTCTGGGTATGAATTTAATTTTCAGCGTGTAGGTTATGAAATTAAG
Source organism: Stictocephala bisonia (assembly GCA_035578905.1). NCBI lineage: Eukaryota > Metazoa > Arthropoda > Insecta > Hemiptera > Membracidae > Stictocephala > Stictocephala bisonia. The sequence goes on along the minus strand of JAQJVL010000389.1, from coordinate 606,885 downwards.
GTAGACAAGTTGATTTAAGTAATTTGAATTAGATTAGCAATATTTTGAAATCATACTCATTTTAAGATGGTGGAAGATGCCTAAAATAGAACAACCAATTCAATTTTTTTTAACAAAAAGAAATGTGAACCTGCCATTAAATGCTTTATTGATGAATAAAATTAACATTATGGTTACAACTTGAACAAAAAGTAATAAATTCACTAAAAATGGATACAAATAAAAATAAATGCACAGGATCTCATGCCTAAACGGGATTGTATTTGGCAATATCAAAGCCAAGCTGTTAAAATTATGATTGCAGCATGATTTAAATTGGGTAATATTAAATTAAGTAAAAAACTTTCGTATAGTTAATCAGAGTGTTATCTTCTGTATTAGTGTGCTGTAGTGCAGCTTGGTGCTGAACAGTCTAGAACAGCAGTTCTTAAACTGTGGTACGCTTACCCCTTGGTGGTACGTGACAATGTTTAGGGGACATTCCAAATTCCAAAGTTTGCCTCAACGATTTGTGAATTTCATGTTTAATGGCGGCCGTATTTAACCATTTAGTAGTACTCGTCTTGTACAACTATTAAAATTTTGTTATATTTTAGTTTACCCAACATTCTAGTTTCTAATAATCTGCCCATTTCAAGTGACTCAAACTTTTATAGTGATTATAATATAGTCATCAAGGGATACAATTATTCATTTTAAAAAATTGTTAAGCTGTACTCAACTGGAAAAAGATTGAGAATTGCTGGTATAAAGTAATAAATGTTATTTGTCTATATCATTGTGGTGGACATTTAGGTGAAGATAGATATGAGAACAACAGGAGGAGTGTACTTGTTGAAATATTGTGTTTTTCTCATCAACTTAAAGCATTTGAAATTTCTAACAAATCTTTTTTTTTTTTTTAAACTTCACTCGCCAGTTCACATGGGCCTACAGGCCTGTGCATGAACTTTATTCAATGAGTGAATTACCGACCGTTGGCTCAGTGGGAATTCAAACCTTAACCTCCGTGGGAAGGCAGTCCAAAACCTTAACTACTGAGCCACCACGCTGGCATTATTATGATGATCAATAACAATAAAGCAATAACAAATAAAAAATGATCAATCCCACGCTGACAAATAATTTTCAAATAACAAACAGTATTTGGGAAGTATTGAAAAAGTCGATAATTTTAAACCACATTGTAAAATGTCTTTGCATTTTCTATTATGTCAACAACACTATGTTGAGACTGATCACCAAAGAATTTATATAAAATTAAAGGTAAGTTGTAAAGTTATTCACTTTTTTAAATTAATAAACTAATACAGGGTTTCCGAAAAAGAATGCCCTGATTTTGAATGGGTGTAATTTAAAAACTATTCAAGATATTTAAACGATTAAAACGTCAAATTGAAGAGAAAAGAACAAAGTTTTTTCTCATACCTTAATATGTTTCGATGTGTGCTCCGTTTGTTCCTCTGCAGATATCAAATCGGTATTCGATTTCTCGCCATGTGTTGTGCAGCATCTCAGGTGTAACAGTAGCGATCGCTGCCAAAATTCGCGCACGCAGATGTGGCAAGTCCCGAATCTTTTCGGCATAAACAATGTTCTTTACGTAGCCCCAAAGAAAAAAGTCCAAAGGGGTCAAATCAGGACTCCTGGGAGGCCAGGGAATGGGCGCACCCCTGCCTATCCAACCATTTGGAAACTTGTTGTTCAGTGTATCGCGCACTAATTGAAGGTAATGAGGCGGCACGCCGTCTTGCATTAAAATTACTCGTTCACCGCCTTGTGCTTCAATATCGTCAATTTGGGGAAACAAAAATTGTTCTAGCATATCTAGATAAATCATACAGCAACCCACACCACACGTTCACTTTTGGGGAATCGCGTACATGTTCCTGCACAATGTTAGGCTGTGAGGAACCCCAAATACAACAATTATGACGATTTACAACACCACTTGTGTGAAATGTTGCTTCGTCTGAAAACAGCACTCTTTTCAGAAAATTAGGATTGTCATCAATTTCGTTCAGCATAAAAGTAGCAAAGTCTGTTCGCTTGGGGCGATCGGCGGGTTTAATCTCATGTCTTAACTGAATTTTGTAGGCATGGAGCCTCAATCTCTTACGAATAACATCGTGGAGTGTCGATTTAGGTATGTTTAACTGAAGGCTTCGTCGAACAGTCGATTTTTTCGGGCTTCTAATGCAAGATTGTCGGATTTCTTCGACTTTGTCATCACTTGTTTTTGGCCGGCCAGGTGAATGTCCTTTCAACACACTCCCGGTTTCACGAAACTGGTTAAACCAGCGACGAATTGCTTTGTCATCGGGCGGATTTAGGCCTCGATACGTCACTCGAAACCGACGCTTCACACTAACAAATGATTTCAATTCTGCGTACCACAGAACACACTGTGCCTTCTGTTGCGTGGTGAACATTGCACTGATGACTGGCGGGCGTGTTGTGGCAATGGCGGCCTGTCACTGTGCAGCAATTCTGCGCATGCCAAGGTCAACGCTCACTCCCATGCCACACGGAAAACAAAACTTTGATCTTTCCTCTTCAATTTGACGTTTAAATATCTTGAATAGTTTTTAAATTACACCCATTCAAAATCAGGGCATTCTTTTTCGGAAACCCTGTATTATCAACAAAATGTTCAATGGCTTTTCTGTTATTTCACAATATGTCATATTTCCGTTGGATTTATATGTTCTCACTGAGGTAAGTCATTTTTAATGAACTATGACCACCCATAATGGTTACGCATTGTTATCTGTATAATCTTAAAGGAAAAAAAAACTCAAAAGCCAATTCATTTACTCAAATAAGCTTATCTCAACGTTATATATCCCCAATAACGTTAATAATGTTAATTGTCTGTTAGCCCTAGCTAGATTGGCAGTTCTAGGGCTAACAGAACTTTGATGCTTGTAACATGGCTTTAATGTGCATTTACTTTGTTAATATTCCAATGGGTACATTTTTTGACTTACAGATTAAGGGTTGGATAATAAACAAAAATACAATTACTTATATATGATGTAAAAAAAAAAGACTTTATAGTGGAATATAAAAGCATAAATAAAATGACATGCTTAAGAGTATGAAGGAGATCCAGACATAATTTATGGAGAAATAAATTATGAAAATATTTTTTGAAATAATAAATTTTAACAATAAGGCAACTTGTTCAAAAGCAGAAGATGTACAAGATGTTATTTCGCCCACTCTTATTTTATTTTTTTTTTTTTTTTTTATTTCAATCAAGCTACAGGTGATACCAATAACTGATTAAAAATATCAATAATTACTGACTGCGGGGGTTCGAATTCCCAGCTAAACTACCAGTTGGTACTTCACTTGTTGAATTAAGTTCACACACAGTCTTGAAGGCCCATATGAACTGGCAAGTGAAGTTTAAAAATAGGAAGTGCGGTTTATGACGCCTATAAAATGCAGTTTTGTGAAGTTGAATTATACAATTTCAGAGATAAGTTAAAAAAATTTATGTGTTCAAAGTTCAGATTTGTTGGTCTAAGCCCATTAAAATGTCTGTCCTGTAAGGAAATGCCTTACATTATATGTCAAAAATATGCGGATCATTTATATATTACACAGGATATCATTTTATCCATCTTTATTTTAACGGTTTTTATGACTTTCTTAGAGACCCATATATTCTCAGTTTGTGATTGTTCCTGACATCATTAACCCTAGAAAGCTAAGTATTATGACAACACATTTTAAAAACTTCACAAAAAATGATATTTTACAAAATGAGAAGTTGTAACATAAAAAACGTATCACAATACATCTTAAAAGACATTTCAGAACTCAGTTTGAAATTAAAGTTCATCTGTACAATAGATACAGCACTTTCCCCGATGCTCTACGCAGATTGCCCTGGCACAACAGCAGCAAAGAGTGACGTCATCCTCCGTTTTGCAGAAGTGCATATTCCACAAATTGTTCTTTGATTACTCTGAGGAGTGTTCTCATTAGCTTGAGGAAGAGCTACTTTCAATATATGCAGAAGCAAAGGTTTTATGAGTTCATAATGTACGTCCATTGCAAAATTCTTCCTTGAGAGTGGTTTTAGATCTTTTGTTACCATGTTACATGTGTAAATCATAGGGGCGTGTAACTAAGCAATTTATGCTTGAACAATCATCATCATCCAAATATTTTAAAATTTGTTCAGTCTCGCTTAACTTACTTCTTTCCATTTTATAAATAATTGTTAAAATTCCACTAAATACTATAACTAATTATATAAACTATTAAACTACAAATAATAAAAAACTATTATTTACAACACTTTTTAAATAAAACAATCATGAAAGCTAACATAAAGTATATCTTACATCAAAGGAAAAAACAACCACTTTGACGGCTGCTAAGCGACTGACAGCAACTGTCAAAATTTCCTCGTTGACCTAATTAGGAACGGAACTGGACGGACCAGTTCATTCGACATGCGCTAAGGAATGTTCTTTGAAAACTTCAAAATATGAGCCGTAGGAAATACGATATGTTAGCTTTCTAGGACTAAAAATAATTTTTTTGGAAAAAATAAATTTAAAGCTTACAATTTTGACCTGCTATAAATATACTAAACCATGTTCATAGTTTTCAATTGAGTTCATGTAAGAATACCTACCTGGAAACTGATACCTTGTGATAGTGGGCCAGGGGGTGTTCTGCCTGGTGCACACAACTTGATGAGACTGAAGACACCTTTGCTTCTTAGACAGGAGCCAAACCAGTTGTCAGAGCACTATTTCCCTTCAAAAGCGGGCCATCTATTTTTTATTTTTTATTAAATTCTTGTTGCCTTCTGTTCTAATCCTTTTATTTCGTATTCCTACTGAATCTTATTAATGTTAAGTAGATATGCTGAATGTAACCAGCTCAGTAAAAGATTTAACAGAGTTTTTTCCATTTTATGTCCTTGTGCAGTATTCAGTCTTAAATGGCACTTTGTCCAGGGGGACATACATTTCTCTATCTGTTTGCTCGAGTGTATACAGGTTCAAACTTTTTTCTAATATTCCTGCTAAAAACTGAGATGTTTGGGCAACCTAGTAGCACAGATCAGGCTTGTGATTTCTGCAAACTATCTCCAGTGAAGACCCATCACCTTTGTAGAGAGGGGGAATCTGTCAAAGACTGAAGGCAGGAATAAGCCCTGAAAATCAACTTTCTACATAGAAATACAGATTTGTATCCATCCAAGAAGTCACCAAGGAACCATGTAGAGGTGCTCAATCCAAGAAGTCACGATAGAACTTTGGAGAGTGTGTGGTGCTCAATCCAAGAACTGCATCTAGATTGGTTTGCCAGGTTGATCAGTTTCAAAAAGGTAAAGTCTTAGTGCTATTCACTGCCAACCAAAAGAGTAAATTAAATAATGTCTTCACGGAAGGAAAGTTGGAACTAAAGAGTCAGTATGCTTTCACACACTGAACCTGGAGGGTGCATGATATAATTAATGTGACCACCTATATCAAGCTCCCTACATTGCATACATTTTATTGTCCTAACCTGAGAGAGAAGAATTGTTATTTTTGTACACCCCCACTACAGGTTCTAGATTAAACCATTCTATCATAGTCTAGATTAAACTAATCATTGTTTAAAATGTACATTAAATTACTCCCTATATTACTACATGGTAATTCACCAGGAATCGATCCTGGGTTAGTTGCTTGGCAAACCATCGCCTTTGGCCCTTAGCTACAGCTGCTCCAACATAACTTCATCAGGATTCGAACTTGGGTTAGTTGCTTGGCAAGCCATCGCCTTTGGCCCTTAGCTACAGCTGCTCCAACATAACTTCACCAGGAATCGAACTTGGGTTAGTTGCTTGGCAAACCATCGCCATTGGCCCTTAGCTACAGCTGCTCCAACATAACTTCACCAGGAATCGAACTTGGGTTAGTTGCTAGGCAAACCATCGCCTTTGGCCCTTAGCTACAGCTGCTCCAACATAACTTCATCAGGATTCGAACTTGGGTTAGTTGCTTGGCAAACCATCGCCATTGGCCCTTAGCTACAGCTGCTCCAACATAACTTCACCAGGAATCGAACTTGGGTTAGTTGCTAGGCAAACCATCGCCTTTGGCCCTTAGCTACAGCTGCTCCAACATAACTTCACCAGGAATCGAACTTGGGTTAGTTGCTTGGCAAACCATCGCCTTTGGCCCTTAGCTACAGCTGCTCCAACATAACTTCACCAGGAATCGAACTTGGGTTAGTTGCTTGGCAAACCATCGCCTTTGGCCCTTAGCTACAGCTGCTCCAACATAACTTCACCAGGAATCGAACTTGGGTTAGTTGCTAGGCAAACCATCGCCTTTGGCCCTTAGCTACAGCTGCTCCAACATAACTTCACCAGGAATCGAACTTGGGTTAGTTGCTTGGCAAACCATCGCCTTTGGCCCTTAGCTACAGCTGCTCCAACATAACTTCACCAGGAATCGAACTTGGGTTAGTTGCTTGGCAAACCATCGCCTTTGGCCCTTAGCTACAGCTGCTCCAACATAACTTCATCAGGATTCGAACTTGGGTTAGTTGCTTGGCAAGCCATCGCCATTGCCCCTTAGCTACAACTGCTCCAACATAACTTCACCAGGAATCGAACTTGGGTTAGTTGCTTGGCAAGCCATCGCCATTGCCCCTTAGCTACAACTGCTCCAACATAACTTCACCAGGAATCGAACCCAAGGTTAGTTCTTGGCAAGCCATCGCCATTGCCCCTTAACTACAACTGCTCCAACATAACTTCACCAGGAATCGAACTTGGGTTAGTTGCTTGGCAAACCATCGCCTTTGGCCATTAGCTACAGCTGCTCCAACATAACTTCACCAGGAATCGAACCCAAGGTT